>BLKM01001387.1:308121-335206 GCA_013340265.1 Coptotermes formosanus | reverse complement strand
GTCTCTCAGTACCAGCAGACAAACCGCGGGCCTGCACCAGTGGCCACACAGTGGCTCAGGCGGACAGCTGCGCGGCTTTCACCGGGTCACGGCGGTGGATGCCGGCTCAGTCCATCTGTGTTTTGTGGTGGACAAAGTGGCACAGTGACACGTCTTCCTCCGAGTACTTCGGTGTTCGCCTGTCAGTATCATTCCACCAATGCTCCATGCTCATCTCCACCTTAATACTGTTCTTACAAGAGCGGCAACAGGGCAAAGTCTGGGAAGCATCAGACAAGTCAGAGCTCCCTGACACGTCACATCCTGTTGTGTTTATGGCATGATTACTCCAGCACATGCGAGCTGTCCAACACAACGCTGCTTAGTGAGAAACACTATTCTTTTTTCAACAATAAAAGTTACATTTTTCGGCTAAAAGCCCACCCTCAGGTTAGTGCTGTAAATGCAGAGCAACATATGCGAATGTAAAATATCAGATTTCTTAAAGGTTAGAAGACCTGTGCCTAACACCAATTTTATACAACATTTTGTATTGTATATGTATGTAATTACAGATGCCTGCCAATACCCGTACAAGTATGAAACTGTCCTTTGTACGCCCTGTTGTGCTTCTTCCTTCAAATTATGTGCTTACGCTTCGCATTAAATTCATAACGCGTTGTCTTGGCTGAGGGTAGGGAAGGTGTCGCATAATGTTCGCAGTGTCAAGTGCGCTGTGCGTCCGTCTGCTGACAATTGCCAGAATAACACGAAACGTCGCAACACACAGACATTTCCCGTGTAAGCATCCATGATCGGATCACAAACAGCGTAATGTCCAGTGACACCGGCAATGCACCCGCCCCCTGGCCGGACACACCAGTCCATATCAGTTCTTGGATACTCCATACCTAACAGTCGGCAGACAGCCGTCCGCGTCATTTCGCCTTCCTGAACCCTTTGTGTATTTTGGGTTCCAGAGTTGTACACGAAATGGATTCACTGAGAAATGTGCACACAAGTTGCCTAACATTCTCACTAACCTAAGGTACGTATAGATCACGTAATTGTGACGCACCGAACAGGGCAGCGTCCTAGACAAGCTAACAGTCGCTCGCTCAGCCAGTCAAAAAAAATCTCCCACCCTTTACAGCAGTCACCATTGATCTCCATTACACCCAGCTGAATCCACTCTCCAGGGTCACGCGGTATGACGTCCAGAAAGCAGGAGTGTGGAAAGCACGTGACGCGGGCAAGTAGAACACATGGAAAGAGAATTCTGACGGCGAAATTTCCTCGAAAGCGACGAATCTGAAGACAAGGAAGGGCGAGTAACATTCAAATGGATCTTACACAAAGAGGTTGTGAGGTTCGAAGGTGGTTGGAGGTGGTTCAGGGTCTTTGCGTCTGGTGTGGGAGAGGTTGGACTACCAGGAAATTCGTTATATAATCAATCGTCTGGTTTCGCCGTCAGGTACTGCTGTCAACTCACGATAACAACCTTGACCTTGGCAGTGGTGACGCAGAAGGAAGAAAGTACGACTTAGATGTTCACGACCAGTGACGTTAAATCTGGTAGTACATAAAGCGACCACTGGGCTTTACGGGGTACAAGTTCACGTTGAATTCCTAAAATCAGTTCGTGACGTGTAAAATTAGTGACTTAGTGTGGGGAATCCGTGCACAACACGTGACATGTCCCAGTGCATGCTACATTTGTTGTGTGTGTCTACTTCATACCTCCCTGCATTCCCGTCACGCGGCTGCACGCGTTATTACACAGCGCACGCATTAGCACGACGCTGTACGACGCTGACTTCAGCACTAATAATGACTGCCGTCACACTTCACATTTTACACTACGCAGTTCATTTGTAAGCCCATAAATACTTCAAACGTCAGTTCCTACCTCACAGAAAACGCACCTAGTTTTCTATTCAAAGAGCAACCGAGTAAGCACGCCTCGGCAAGTATCGCTGTTTGCGAGATTTCCTTTTTGCAGAGCGGTCTTGATAAAGAAGGTGATTTATGTGTTTTGTGTGGACCTCAGAACAAACAGCGATTATTTCCCTATACAGCATTAACTGACTGGTTTTTATAACCGAGACGGTTTACTGCGCGGTACGGACTGGGTCTTTAAATATAATTCTACGTTCTGCCCACACAGTGTATTTATGTGTTTTGTGTGGATCTCAGAACAAACAGCGATTATTTCCCTATACAGCATTAACTGGCTGGTTTTTATAGCCGAGACGGAATGTGTTTACTGCGCGGTACGTGTTGAATCTTCATATATAATTCAGGCTGAGGTTGGGCTTTGAAGGCTTCAAGACTGCTGAAGACAAAGGAATGACAAGATGACAAATGTAATGGCCTAAATTCGTGACTGGATGATGATGATACTGATAATGATGTGAACTGAAGCAGGCGATTCAATTACACCAGCATCTATAGACTTGCTTTATCAAATGACCCTCACATACACACACTGACCCTCGGAAGTAAAGTCCACTGGGTGTCTGCAGGCCGAGATAAGTAGCTGTGTGGTTCCCATACAGCAACCAGCAGCGTGTCAGCGGCTTGAAGAGGACGAAAACTTGCTAAAGACACAGTGCTGTGAGTGAAGTGCAAGAGTGAGGGAGCAATGGAAGGAGGGCGCCAGCTGTTCTGATAATGTGCTGTACCTGTAAGTACTGTCTGATATTGTGCTACGTGTGTAGGCACTGTCTGATATTGTGCTACGTGTGTAGGCACTGTCTGATATTGTGCTACGTGTGTAGGCACTCTCTGATATTGTGCCACATGTGTAGGTACTGTCTGATATTGTGCCACATGTGTAGGTACTGTCTGATATTGTGCCACATGTGTAGGTACTGTCTGATATTGTGCCACATGTGTAGGTACTGTCTGATAAGCCAAATTTTCTAATAAACAAAACCGAACAAGTAGGTCCAAGTCTTAATGAACCAGCAGTTGCTCGGTCGGTCAAGAACGTTCCTGTCTTTCGTGTAACCTCGAAATTTCACTGTCGTGTTCACCAACTCCCCGACTAGTCGACAGAAAAGATATCTTTCAGATTCGTTTTAATATTATCGTTCCACAACTACGCGAGTATGTTAGAGACTTTTCCATCGCATATCCGTCACTCCGCAGTGCGCAGGTTTTGCTGTTATGAAGTTCTAGCATCGTCAAAACATTTAACAGTCAAATATGTAAATATCAACAGATGTTAAACGTAGGCCGGTCCGTAAAATGACACACAGAAACATCTCGAACGGCAGAAAGAGGACAGAAAATGTAGACCTACGTGCAACGTCGCATGGTGGTGTGTTCGGATCTGTGTACCCCGGACCCTTCTCAGATGACCGCGCCATTTAAGACATCGCAGACACAATTCGTGTACATCTACGTACATTACAATGTTATTGCTACTGTCAGGGCCTGTTTTTATATTCTGTACATAACGTATTGTTTTTACGCCTACGTTAGCACTGTCCATATTAAACTTAATGGACTACATAACCTCACATCTTCTAATTGCTAACTTAAAAACGATATTTCGTGCACAATTTGTAGGTGTATTCACAGGTAATCTATACACCAGATGTCATGTCCCTATACATAACCAATAAATGTTAAATATAATGACTGCGCGTTTGTCTCCACTAACTATGCACGTGTTAATGGCGAAAATAAAAAATCAACGGCTGCATACAAACGTGACGTAACAACAGGTTACTGCGTCACTGGCTTATTACGTCACACCGCAATACATCCGCACGCAGTTCCGTCCTTGTTTCGTCGCCGCCCCCCCCCCTCTCTCTCTCTCGGTCTGTTATGTTTTTCGCAATTATCTTGTAAACGGCACGATTTTCAGAAAAATACGTTTCATAGGAAATGCCACGCATCTATTTTGTTTCTCTGTAAAGAATTTATCTGAAACTTTTCTCAGCCCCAGAAGAATTCAACAAGACATTACCATAAAATCAGACAGCTCTTCATGTAAAGGTGCCTGTTAGTGCTGTCTGATTTCAGTCAAACTTCAGTTTTCCAGATTTCACTATAAATAGCCAATAGGGAATTTCACGAAAATGCTTCCAGCCGGAGCCGAGATGTTCCATGTTGATATACGTAGGCTACAGACACGACGAAGCTCAGAGAGGCTTTTTGCAACTCTGGACAGGCCTAAAATGTTTTAATTGTAGAATTGACCTTTCAACCCGAGAATTCATTCAAATTAGAAGCGTCAGAGCGCTCACTTGACTGATGCGTTTAAATTCAACAACATCCTCAGAGGACCTCTAACTGACCGTTTAACAAACACCAGGCAGCACAATCCTTTTTGAGAAGCTAACAGTTCCTCAACATGTCATAAAATATCCCGCATTGTACGGAACCCAGAAGTTCATTACTGTCTTCACAACAGCCCGACACTTCCCTGACCTACCCCACATGAATCCACTTCACAACCTCCCATATTTCTTTAAAATAATTTTAATATTATCCTCCCATCTATACCTAGTTCTTCCACTCAGTCTCTTCCCCTCACTCTTTCCCACCAACAATTTTTACGCATTTATTTTCTGCCCCATGCGTGTCACATGTTCCACCCATCTCATCTAACGAGTAACCAAAACACCTCCACGTTAAATGATAACGACAATCCGCTTAACGAATTTCAACCAAACTTGGTACAGGTCCCATGTTCACTATAGTGGCCAGCACGAAAATATTCCCGTCCAGATCACTGCCTGCGAACGCAGTGTTGCCACACGAAAACAAACAACATTTGATTCTATCGACAGTGTGCAACCAAACGGGAAGATACGCCTCAGTGGAAGAACTGGCAACAAGGCAGGGCGGCTTGGAGCGGGGGTGTGAGTCAGCCGCTTGACCTTGACGGGACTACTTTCGTGCAGACAACGCCAACAGTGATGGCCTGTTGCCAGTTTATTTCGTTATTTCCAGGTTATGTCTGCACTGGATCGGCTCTTGTTCCGTCCTATATACGAAGAGGCGTAATCACAAATGTAATATTAAATAAATTACACTTTGATGCTTGCAGCCACCTAAGAATATTTTAAAATTCCTCTGCCACCGCACACTAAACATGCAACGTGTTAATACAAAGACGGAGCAGTTAATGCTGCTTACTGTGAGACTCACAAAGCAACAACTACATGCGCTCTGTGTGCAGGAGGCCATGTTACAGCGGCCAGCACGTGTAATTGCCACCGTACTTTGGAGTAGGTCAATCGCTTGTGGCGTTTTTCAGGCACAGAACTGTCAGAAGACATAGGATCGAGGTCAGAATTGCGTCAGATGGCGTCCAGAGGTCACTGGCTGCTCTGCCGGCTGGAGGAGTTCATGGACCTAGCCAACCATCTGCACACGTTCATCGCCTTCCTCGCAGCCTGCCTGCTCGTACCTGGCACTGTCGTCCTTTGCACAGGTACAGAGAACCCAACAGAGAAACGGTTAAACCGAAACGACGCTGTACCGAACGGGTAGGGCTCCTCCTTCGCGATCAGGAGGTCCCGGGTTCAATAATAAACCGACGTCCGACTGCATCAGGATTGGCCCGACAGAATAAAACGAGGCGTCTGTCAATGACAGCCATAACTCGTCTGGAATATATGGAGGATCTTAAAGTTTGGTTGTGGTAATTACCGGTCGTGCCATGACAGCTGTATCCTTAAACAAAATCTCTTTACAGGATCATAGTGCGTCCCCAATATATAGCACAAGACCTGACGTGACACGCTTACCGGGTTTCGGAAGGAAGAGTGGTGTCACGTACAGCATGGCAGAACAGATGGCAGCACTGCGACAGATCACTTTAACGTGTGGTTTGCTCTAGTAATAAAGAAATTATTGAGGAAAGAGGCCGTGGACTGGGGTGTGGCGATAATAAACGAGAGTAATTGTCATTAATCGATAGCATTCGATACTGATGCCTCGGCTGTGGAGTAGCCCGTGGTGACAATAAACGACAAATTGTCTTCAACCGATAACAATCAATAATGATCGATTATTAACGACACTGACTTACTTTTTAATAGGGGTAGATTTGCTGCAACCTGTAATGTTACGCAAAATGTGACTCGATGTGGCTGGCAGGTGCACCGAACAGTAAACAATGTCTGCTCACAGCTGTGACCTGCGCACGGAGGATCTGGCTAGGGCTGCTGCACAGCAGGTTCCCGACTTTGGAATTCGTGAAGGATGTGACGGTGCGGACTGCGACGGACACCATGAGGAACCAGGGCATCATCACCCTGCTACTCACTGTCAAGGGAAGGTTCGAACTCGCGCCCATCAAGGAAAGGCTGCAGGTAACGTACCCCCAACACAGGCCGTCGTGTTACGGACACGTCACGACAATCGTCGAGCTGCCTAGGCGGGGAGGAAGCAAACTTACACTACGCTCTGTCGCGACGTCAGTCCACTCACCTGCACTGCAAAGGTAGCGTTCGCCCTCGAACAGACCTTGCAGGCCCACAGGACTCCAGCAGAGGTACAGCTCTACTGTGTTTGACCTCGGCACTATATGCCGCTGGGTCAACGCCACGCCTCGGCCGCTTTACCCCCGAGAAGAAGAGCCGGTACCCATTTTATAGGAGGCTGGGTGGGCCCCAGGGCCGGTCTTGACAGGTGCGGCAAATCTCGCCCCCACCGGGATTCGACTCCCGGACCGCCCAGCCCGTAGCGAGTACCGGCTGCGCTATCTCGGCCCGCTTCCTGCACCCGGTCTCCTCGCTTTTGGCCTTCTGACTCAAATTCTGCCAGTTTCTCATATCTATCGTGCTTGCTACAAGCCCAGCCCACTCTATCCTCCTTGACGTTATCTCGCTAATAATTAATGTTTTGTGAAGAGTGTAATGCATGAAGTTCCTTATCCTGCGCCGACTTACTGTCTCTCAAGCCGCGTGCCCACGACTGGTCCATTTGAATAATACAATGTACAAGGACCCGAGAGAGTAATTGTCATGCTGTTCCCACGACTGGTTCATTTGGCAAACATTCGTACTCGGTTACAACTGCCAAGTGTTTGTCTGGTCATTGTTATCGAAGTCCCATGACTCGTGTACTTGGCTACTCGACATGCCCAATGACACTGATCGTCCACCCGCAAGTTACTTGCCCGCTTGTCAAGTATAAACCAGTCGTCGGACCGCAACAAGTCTCGACTTGTAAGTGAATAAACATCGGCGATCACACTGACTTTTGTCCATTTATTACCATGCAGTGCGCTGGAAAACGGACAACGGGCGAATATTCTTACAAGTGCACTGTTCCCACGAAGTGGGAAGTATCCATAAGTGACAAGTATTTGTCAAAATACCAGTCGTGCGAACGTGGATTTGCGTGCAAGCCAATGTCACTCCGTGTTCCTGAACGTGTACACAGCAATGCCATTCTCACAACAGGCAGACATACTCGACAGGCGCAACGGGAAAGGCCATTTGATGTTCCCGCACCTTCGGACTGCACTGACAACCCGGTGGGGTCGATACGCGTGGGAGAAGCCGTCTTCCTTCTCTTTAGACAACCACCTGGTTGTGGGCAGCGCTCTCTTCCGTGGAAGAATTATAAACGACGGGAACATTCAGGTAAGACATTACACAAGGCTTTGTGGTACGACACCACAATATGGCACGTAGCTGCGTGTCCTTGTGCTATAAAATCTGATGTTTCTAAGTGGGAAGGGCGGGGTCCAATCCCAGGATAGTGCATGCAGTACTTGTGCTGGACAAAGTGGCATTGTGGTAGATTTCCCCTGAGCACTTTGGCCTTTCCCTAACAATTATCAGTCCCGCTGCTTCCCGCACTGTGTGAAACACAACGCGCCCATCTCGCTCCGCTCCTTTTCACTGCTGATATACCCTCAAATCCCCCCTCCCCCCCCCCCCCAGTTTAGAATTTACATCAAATAAGCTCCTGCTACATTAAGGATTCCCAAATCCAAGGTCGCGTCCCCAAACTGAGGGAGGTTCCGATGACCTTCTGAGCGAAGTCGTGAACTCCCAAATAATCAAGAGAACGCGACGGCTTACACGGGCGCTGTGACGTACTAGTGCTGCGTCACGACGTCAATATCATGTGTAATTTCGGATTGTGGACAAGAACGTCTTATAATCACATGTTAGAAGAAGCAGCGTCCGTAGAGTAGGTACAGGGCTCTTGAACAAGGCAGCTAAAACCACTTTTATGTAGCTGTACTCAGACCAATTGCCTGTAGCTGCAGTAGGCCAGTTTTATAAAATTTCAACCAAATCAATCCCGTACTTGTGCCCCTTCGTTATAGGAGTGCGTCAGCGACACAGTGTCGAAGTACCTACCGCCCGAGCTTCCGCCCTGGCAGATAACCATCATACCTGCTTCTGTGGGCCAAGAAGAGCGTTTCTACCTGTTAATCCGCATCCACCACTTGCTGTTGTCAGAGGAAGGGCTCGGCCTGGGTGACCTGCTGCTTCTTGCACCTGAACGACCTACCATATTCAAGAGACGGCTTGACGAAGACGACGAAAATCCCAGAGAAGAGGCGCCGCCTGTCAGCAGCACTAGTCCCCTCACGGCAATCTTCCCAACTCCCGTCGCCATACCCAAACTATACAGTCTCATTTGCGGTTTAACTAAAAACCGCTGGTCCCAGTTAGTGGCTATGTACGATCCGGTTGAAAACCCTCAAATATTGGAGTCTACACCAGGAATCCAAATATGCACCATCCTCGTTCTCATAACGGGAGTGTCCATCTTCAAGGCATTACTGGGTTTGGCGAATAAAACAGATGTGTCCTTCTATAGGAAGATCCTCAGCATAAGTCCGACAATCCTCACTGAAATGCGGAAGCGTCACTGTACCCCGCACGTGCTGTGCACTAGTGTAATCAACTCACTGAGCCCTAGACAGCTTCTCTTGTCAAGTCTCACTGTATGCTGGTGGATGAGTTCCATCTTCACAGTGACACTACCTGTGTTCGTAATGGACGAAATACGGTCTTTTGTGTCCATGAGAGTGAATCATGGCTTGTCTGAACCCACAACAGAACGTCCTTTCAGTTACTTGTCTCTGGTACTTGCGGCCGTCAAAGAAGCGTTTTTTCTCTGCACCATCATATACACGGCTCCCAGAATGTTGGTGCAGGAACTCGTCACATCTCACCGCGGCACCATGCATCACCTGCAGACAGTTTCACTGTGCGGACGCAAAGTGGTCGCCTGGTCAGACCCCATTCCTCTTGACACAATCCGCAAAATCAGTTCCTCTGTCGGCGCATCAACAACGGCGGTCTTGATAAGTTCTGTTTCCGGTGCTGTGAGGGAATACTTCCGCCAATTCTGCTTACCCGTTCCAGAGTCGGTACTCACTACAGCTAGATACTTTCCCCTAGAAAGTCTGACGAGCCCTTCGCGGGGTGCTGATGGAAGCCATAGGTCTTTATCAGGCCGAGGCCTTCTGTGCTTGGCGCTACCCACTTCGCCAGTGTATGATGATCCCAAGGAAAGCGTCCAAGAAATGCAGAGGATACTGAGCGAAGCCCGGCAGAGGCAACCTGCGCTTTACCAAGCAACTGTGTGGCAGCTGGATGGAGCTCACATCACCAAGATCCTACCGTCTCTTGCCGTTCGCCTTGTTCTCAACCATCTGTCCAGGAGGTATGCTGTCGCTCTCACCCAAGTGGAACCAGCAATGTCGAGTGAATGTCGCAGCAGACTGATCTGGGGTCAGGAAGTGGAGGGCGTTTTGTACTGGAGACCACCGCAGTCCAATATAAGTGAGTACAGTAACAAAAGTTGAAATTACAATGATTAACAGGAATTCTTAGTGTTAACCCAGGAAACATCTCCATAAAAAAGTCAGGTACTCATAAATGAATTAAATAACGCAAACAACCGATGACGGTGGCTATGTGACATTGAGCCCTAGAATCTTAGGCTCGTCGGTTCCAGTACCATCCGCAGCAGGGACAGGGATATCCGTTTTCACTCTATCGGCAGACATTCAGACGGGCGCAACCGAGTAAATGAAATCAAATCGTCTAAACAGTTAATTAATGCAGTATTGAGCAAGGATCTGAAACTTAAAGAACCTATTTATTACTTTATGCTTGTCTGAGAATAACATTATAAGTTTGGGAATTCTGGCCACACAGTGGGTTTGTGTGTGTCTTGCGATTGTCATGATACACAGAATTAACCTGTTGGCTTTTGTAGTAGAGACAGGTTGTGTTTACTGCGAGGTACGGACTAAATTTGTAGCCTAAAGGTGAATGTACGGGGCCGTATTTCATCACAAAATAAAGACAGGATCTTGAACTTACGGCAGCAGTTTCAAAGTGACTATAACCAAAGTACAGCAAGGGCAATGCAGGCGGGCCGCGGGATTTCTGGACCACGGAATGGGAGGTTAGAACTTAAGTAAAACACAGAGATTATGAAAGACATATATATATGGTTTTGTGTGTGTGTTTATTGGTTAAGTAGACAACTGCTACTACGATGCTCTGTTGCCAGTTGAAGCAAGAGAAGTCGGGTGTGTTTTTGATACTATTTTTAAAACACGATTCCTTTAGAAAGAAACATTTCTCAGTACACAGGCGTGTTGTCATTCTTCTAAGTTGGGTATCTTTGTATAAATAAAGATGTCCTTACAGAACTTTTAACAAAGTTGGAAATTAGATAAATTCGAATATGTTTGCACGAATTTCCCGTTGAAATATCAGCAATCTTTACGCTGGCATTTCAGTACAATTCAGACCAATATCGTGCTTCAAAGTGTTATGCGGCTGACATGTGCAGGCGGACACTGAATGCTGTGTCCACCAGACAGGACAGCTAACGACACTCTGGTTCCGTCTACAGGTCTGTCCCTGACGCTGCTGACGTACGGCGACGCGGTGCGACTTGGTGTCATGTCTGACTCCATGATTGCGCCTCGACACACCGTCATCGCGACGACATTCCCACACCAGGTGTACCACCTGGCGGCACAGGCAGGAGTGCCACGCGACCGCACGATAATCTCCGCCTCCCCCTCCGCTTCGTACGTCTACCAACCTAACATTCCTCCAGAAGAAATCGTCAGCGCCCAAGGATCGACCACTTCCGTGTCCTCGGCGTCTGAAGAACTCCGGAATTTGACGTCGAGTTCGCCAGAGCTCAACGTCTCTACGTCTTCAGGCACCTCTCGATCGGACAGCCCCTTATCAAGTCTCAATTCGCACATGTTGAAAGAGGAAAACATATTTCCTTTCACTGATTAGATGCCTGGCAGTCCTTCGCCAGTCGTGGTTTTCCGCTTTCTGCAATTTTACAGCCGTGTTAGCCTGCTGGATTCATGTAGCACTGAATTAGATCTGTGTGTATACACAACAGATACAGCGTCCTTATTTTATGTGACAACTGCAGTTTGTCACTTCCTGCCGCTATTCCGCCGTGCGCGTGCGCGGTCGGATGGATGGGCCGCGTTTATACGACAAGCCCCCCGACAGGAAGTGACAACCGACAGCTGTAAGACAGCATAATTAACCTACACGTTAACTCTGTGCTGAGTGAAGGGCTGTCTGCAGCGACATGCACCAGCACGACAGCCCTTCACACTACACCGTTCCTCTAACACTTTCTTAACCTCGACCTGTGAGCCCCTTCAGCCCTCAGTTTCCGTCTAGTGCGATGTTCCTCACGCACCTAACCCTCGCGGTGCAGCAGCAAGTAAGTAACTCCCCGCGGTTTCTGTGCTGCTAACATTGCTGTTAGGTTCGCTACGCCTGTTTATGTTTCATGACTTAAATCACAACTCAGAACAGCAAAATATGACGTTTCATTCACGGAAATACAACAGTTCTCAGACACCGAACAATTCCCTTCACGCAGCAGAATTACACACGAGCGTCTGAGGATCACAAGGCGGCCTGTGAAAACTTCTGAGGCCTGATGGTGTGTGAAAACGTTCTCCTCACCAAGGCTCCTCCGATATCTGACGGAGCATTGCTTTCTGTGAAGGTCTCCTTGATTCGGCCGTTTGTCCGTCTGGTAAGAGCAGCATGCATGAAGATGAGTACGGAGCATTGGTGGAATGGTACTGACAGGGGAAACCCCCAAGTACTGGCAGAAAACCCTGTCCCAGTGCCACTCACTGACCTGCGATCCCAAGTGACCGCCTGAGCCACAGCAGGCCTAGGAGGCCTGCAATTCACCTACAGAGAGGCCACAACGTCCCTACGTATCAGAATGTGTCTCCCTCGTGTAATGATATGGACAGCAATTTCAGAACGTCACTCCACAGGGCCATATTTAGAGTCACACTGCTGATTATTTGAACACGCCGCAGACGCGGTTTGTTCCACGGTTGTCTGAGAGACGTGTCGAAGGAACAGCTGTCCTGCAGGAGACCGCGCACCGCCACATTATGCTCTCCCAGTCAGAGAATGTCTTGAAGACAATTTGTTTCGAGGGTGGAGTGGACGTACATCTGATACGGCGTGGTCTCCTCGAATTCCAGACTTCAACAACACGTGACAAGTCGCTTTGGGGCACCGTGAAAGAGAAATTTCCCAACTGCAACTAAAACACGAAGGCTCAAAAACAGGTAATCGGGTCTGCTTTAGTGACTTCCAATCGTCAATATAAGAAGGGACGCAGAAGAACCTGCGGACAAATTGCAGTTTGTACGGCGAATGGAGGGGAGCACACAGGTGACTTGTAACGAGCAGGCATAGGGGATTTTAGGCTACTCTGTACATAGTATATACCATAGTCCCTGCCACAAAGAAATCACACTGCATCTCCAGTACAAAGACCGACCTGTTGATGATGAATACGGAAATAATCGCTGTTTGTTCAGAGACTCGTATGAAATACGTAAGTGCACTGTGTGGATAACAAAATGCAAAGCTTCTAAATGTTAAAACAGGTGGTGCATATAGATACCATTGTGACGTAGAGGGTTCAGACTGACGAGCTGAGTCCTGACACTCAGTGTCAGACACACAGCGTCACCACGCGTGTGTCTGACACTCGCTGTCAGACACACAGCGTCACCACGCGTGTGTCTGACACTCGGTGTCAGACACACAACGTCACCAGGTTTGTGGGCTGAAGCCAGTTAAATCATGTAGCAATGCATTTGTGGGGGCGACACTGTCACAAGCATCGTGCAGAAAAGTGAATCGTCAAGAGTACGAAGTGTAGGTATGCAGTGATGGCCTGTACAGAGTGAACACATGAGCTGCTGAACACTGTAAACCCAAACACGGCGTCACATCATAATGTGTTAAGTTTTATCTACGTTTCCGATTGTTGCTGAACTGCTGAAATAAATTCCGTTTCGCGAAATAACAATTAACGTAGACAATTTCAGTCTGACTCCACACTTCACTCCTGTACCAGACAGACGCGGCATGTTTCTGCGCGTTCTCGTTTTGCCGTTTTCAGGTCTGGCCCACAAGAATACAGGATTTTACACACAGTGTGCACATTGCTGCCAGGTCTCCACCTGCTACAGCGCTTGACTGTACATGGACATGTAAGCACTGCATTGTTATTAGTTATCTGAGTGCAAAATAGTCTACGACACATTTCTGAAATGCCTTAAATCCAAGCTAGGTACGTGGCGTCTCTGTCTGTCAGTAACCAATTAGGCATATAAAACAATAGTGTCACTGTGTCTTATGTGGCACTTGCCGTAACCTCCTTAAGATTCTACTGCCTGCAAAAATACAGATAAAATACAGGCAATAATGCTGTTTAATTCCGTGTTTTTGTAACACAGAACCACAAGGCCGTGTGAAGCCGAAATTGTCTTCTGTAGTTACTTGCAGGTGCGCACGCTCTGAGTCAGTATGAAGACCGGCGACGTGTTTGCAAACCTCGCGTCATGCGTTTTGCTGTGTCAGTTACAAAAGCGGAAACACAAGGCAACTTTTCGTTTGCAGACGACATCCGAACTTTCCAACGAGCTACAACTTGGGCTCACAATACCGGTTCAAATCTGAACACCGATAGTTTGGTACTTTTAATTTATGAAACCGCCATACCGGTATTCCAAAAACAAGACATTTTTCTCAAGAAATTTTGATGACAATTAGGCGCAGTGACGTAAGGAAAAAGTAAGTAATTACTGGAATTCGTATTTTAAATTAAATTTCATTACACATTCTGACGACAAGTTACTAAGTACAGCTATTCTAAACACAAAAATATACGTATCGAAAGTGCAGATTTCAGTTGTGTTTGACCGAAACACAAACAGTCTCAGCAGCCACACTGCCTGTCCGCACAAAGTGAGCTGTTAAGGAACACAAACAGCGTCAGCAGCCACACTGCCTGTCCGCACAAAGTGAGCTGTTAGGGAACACAGGCAATCAATAGTGTTATTGGTGAAACTGGATCTAATCTTGGTACATATTTGATTAGCGGCAGAAAACGCCCTTTTGGATTCTATGCTGGGTAGTGCTGTTGTACTGAGACAGTCGTAGGCGGGTTGCAGGTTAACCCCCTCCCCCCCCAATTGCGTCATCTTCAAAAAAATTTTATTTCATTTTTAACCACATTTTCTCAGCTTCGAAATTTTTTAGCACCAACAGTTAAGAGTCTTCCTTTAAGCGCCGACTCAAATTGCTCCTCTGATGGCTGTCGTTAGTCAGGCAATGCCTTATTTTGGAAAAAAATTGCAGAACACAGATATTCATGACGTTACATTTGTACTGCGTGTAACAGTCCCTCAGTTGCAAATTCAGTAATATTAATAATTCATTGTTGTCGATTTTATAATCTTTATGTGGATAAATCACAAACAATTATTTTCTAAATTAAACCGAAAACCCGGTATTTTTGTGTCGACACGGGTACTTGAATACTGACAAAATGACCGGGATCCCGGCATTGCAAGCCGTACCTACTACAGCAGCTCAGCACAACCGTGCAGCCTCCTGATTGCGTCGCTCGCTGTGGGGACTGGCCACTTCCGCCAGGGAGCAGCACACGCGCAACTGATTCACATTAGACGTTACAAGTGTTCTAGGATGTGACGCCGTGTCAGTGTTTCCTGATGCTACCTCCAGCTTCACGGATTGATGGGTCCAAGATGGACGCCCATCCTATTAGCAGCTTGGAGAAGAATGTGGTGACAAATTTGTAAGAGGCAGGGGTGATGCTTTGGTCCGTGGATCGAAGGACGCGGGACAGCAAACTGAACAACTTGGCTTTCTTCTTTCCAGGGCTTCCGAATCTCCGAACGCGTCGTACAACGAGGCCCCCCCCCCCCCGGAGGAAGACAGTACGTACCTTGGAAGCGTCGGGAAACACTGTTCCAGCACAGCAGCTTGACTTCTCACAAGACTGCAGCCTGACAGCAAGCGCCGCGGAAACGCCGACTTCACAGCAAGCAGACGTCGAGATTATCTGCAAATGAGGGACTGCGAAATGCGGCAACGTTGCAGTTCTAACGGCTGTGCGCTGATGCAAAATCACAGGCTTAAACACACATCACGGAAGCCGGACCGATCACCACTTCAAACAGCCTGCAAACTGATTGTCCTTTATTCTTTAATAAAGACAGACAACTTCGCAACTAGTCGAACACAGCGTCCTGCACTCCGCCTGTGACACCCAGCGAACACCCCTTTATTGCTGTGACACGCTGCCTTCGCTTGCTGGGACACTGGCAATACGTGTGCGCTGTTCAGCACGTATCGGGCGGAAGCAGACCGCATTCAGACCTATGGTTCAGAAACCTCGAACACACAGACCACTTGGCTGACCTGGGCGTACATGACAGGGCAACATTAAAATGAATCATAAATACAGGGGATTTGAGGGTCGCTAAGACAGGAAAAACTGTCAGGCTGTTGTGCACGCTGTACTGAAACTTCCGGTTCCAAAACACGCGGGGAGTTTGCTTGACCGCCCGAGAAACTGCTGGATCCGCCAGGACTCTGCTACATGTAGTTAGCTGGTGGCTTCCGCCGGTTCATTCGCGAAGGATCGTATTATGGGGTCCCCAAAACCAGTGATTCTTGCGTCACTTTTCCACCAAACCATGGGACAAGGTCAAGGAATAACTGAATGCAACCTGCGATAAAGCTATCAGTACACAATCGCTACCTGCATTACGCACGGAAATGGCGGAACGCCCGTGCACGTGTACATTCGAAGGTTGTGCCTTCTGCTAGCCCAAAGAAAATGCCTTTAAAATGACAACGAAAAGGAACACAAAGCGAAATAACCATAAAAAATGGACAGACAGAGGAAGCAATGAAAATCAGAAGCACAGTCTCGATGTTCGTGATTAAATGGGACCGATAAAGTCATCACGAACATCGGAATCCATTTTCAACACAGAACGTATCTTTGTTCCAACAGCTTGCACAATAAAACATAACACGTCAAGCAGCACAAAATGCAGCACAGTTTATATTTAACAGAACACACTCAGCTGTCGTAAGCACAAAACACATTAATTATTGAAGGAGAGTCTCGGTCCATAAGCCACGCAAGCAATCAGCCTCACTTAATGCAAGACACACTGCTGGACTGAGCCGAGGGCGGCCTGCGCAGTAACAGGACGGCGGGGGAAGCCGACTTGCCAGCCATTGATGTCGTCCTCATTTGTCGGTACTAGTCACGTGAGGTCTAAATAATGGTATTAAAATTGGTGATCACGAAAGATCGAAATCCTGAACACAGAGAAGTTCACGAAATTCGAGAATCTACTGTAACTTTAACAAACAATTATTTTTCCCCTTTTCTAATTGGTATGTTTCAATAAGACGCATGACGACGTAACGGAAGGAGACACACTGACTGTTCAGAGACCAACGGTAGTCTGAATTACAGTTAAAGATCCAGTCCGTACCACGCAGTAAACACAGTCCGTCTCGGTTATAAAAACCAGTCAGTTAATGCTGTATAGGGAAATAATCGCTGTTTGTTCTGAGATCCACACAAAACACATAAATACACTGTGTGGGCAGAACGTAGAATTATATTTAAAGACCCAGTCCGTACCGCGCAGTAAACACAGTCCGTCTCGGTTATAAAAACCAGTCAGTTAATGCTGTATAGGGAAATAATCGCTGTTTGTTCTGAGATCCACACAAAACACATAAATACACTGTGTGGGCAGAACGTAGAATTATATTTAAAGACCCAGTCCGTACCGCGCAGTAAACACAGTCCGTCTCGGTTACAAAAACCAGTCAGTTAATGCTGTATAGGGAAATAATCGCTGTTTGTTCTGAGATCCACACAAAACACATAAACACACTGTGTGGGCAGAACGTAGCATTGTTGAACGTTAAACCTGGCGGTACATACAGTAACCACTGGGCTTTAACCCTTTAAAGCCTAGCGGTAACTTTACGTACCACCAGGTTTAACATTAAAAAATTCTACGTGGTGCCCACATTGCGTTTATGTGTTTTGTACGGATCTCAGAACAAACAGCAACTTTGCCTTATAAAACATTAAAAGATTGGTTTTTATAACCGAAGTGGAGTGTTTACAGCGCGGTACGCACTGAGTCCTTATATAAAACAGATACGCTTCGTCTTTAAAGGGTTAAGGGGCTAGCGGACACAAAAGCATTGAGCCCCCCTCTTCGCAGCACCGATTTTCTAAGAGGCGTATTGCGTCTGGAATGAATAGCGTCATACAGAGAGAAAACTGTACTGCAAGCAAGTTCAGCAGCGTGAGAACTAGTCTGTTTGTTATCAGTTATCGCACTTTGCTTTTGCTCAGCACCTTCACATTGATGCAATGGCCAGCACACGACTTCACGAACACGACTCTCACAGACCGCTAGGCCGTGTGCGGACGTGCCAGATGAACCTGCTGGCCGGCCCTTCACCACGGCACAAACACCGACGTTCCGTCCTTCATTATTCGACGCATCGTAACGCTTTCTTTGTTAAAAACTGGGCGAGACTGCGGGAAAGGCCAGCCGGGCAGCTGCCCGGGGCGCCAAGACGTCACTGGAATAATCGGCGATACGTTTCCAGTAAACTCAGGTTTTAAACACGAAAGAATTTCTCCGAAGGTTATCCACAATTTCGGCACACGCCCTCAAAAAGTTCGCCAGCCCTGCCCTAGGCCGAAGAGGCCTTACAACAGAAATACAGCGCACGTGGAAGGTAAGAACAGAAGTTACAGCAGTAATAACAGGGACAACTGGAACCATCCCAAAATCATTCAGAAAATACCCGAGCAACGTACCGGGAAAGCAACAAACCAAATAACTGCAGAAAACAGACATATTTGGCACTGCACACACACTGCGGGAAGTGCTGAAGCGTAAGGACGAAACACTCATTATGGGAAATAACATTACATGCACCATACATTGTAACTACAGAAGAGCGGAAACATTGTATGCCCCAAAAATACGATTTGGTTCAGGTATAAAATCGCAAATACCCGGCATAAAGATGATGATAAATAATGTTAATGAAGTCAAACATCGGTGCGACTAAAAATTCTGTAACGGCAAAGGAGGAACTCGTGCTACCGACCGAACCACCGTGACTCCACTGTTACATACGGGGCGCTCTCGTTCAGAGAGCTTCGCGCACGAGCGGCTTCTGCTGCCATCTGCCGTTCAATTCCTCACAACGCGCAATTCCATTGTCTGACTTCATTAAACGCTGCCAAGCGGGCAAAACATTAGAACACATTACTTGTACACACAGACATACCAACGTACACACACCTAAAAGCAATACATGCACGAAAAATACAACCCAGGTCCCACCGAGACTTGAACTCGGATCGCTGGATTCAGAGTCCAGAGTGCTAACCATTACACCATGGGACCGGCAGACAATAACACCCCACGACTCCCTTCACGCGTGTAGCTCTCCTCGTGATGGGTACGGTAGTGACGCGTGTGGCTCGGAAAGGGAAGTTTCCCCTCTCCTCCAGGAGATAAAAATATGACGGAACACCTTCCGCAGTTCTCCTCTCCGCGAGGCAGGCCGCGCACTGGGGAAATTCCACTGCGCTACTGCGTTGGCTATCAGCAGCTACAGCCGGCAATATTCAGCTCGGCCTGGGGACTGGTGCGTGAATCAACTGATAACGTCATCACATTCGGGGTATAGTTAGCATAGGCGTAATTTGGCTAATAACATTCGGGGGGGGGGGGGGGCGTCGTCCAGGGGTATTCGATTTACCAACTTTAATTTAGGAAGCAGTCAAATTAGCAAGCACGTATCCGCATTGCACTAAAGACGTATTTTAGGAATATTACTTAGGTTCAACGCCAAACAGCATCTAGCTGAAGTGACGTCACATACAAACAAGTGTATTTGTAGCATATCACAGGAGACAGACCTGCAGTAATTCATCACGTGGTGCTTAGAGAATGAATGAAAATAAATGGGTTTATCAATGAATATTTTTGTCAGTAATAACACCAATTAGTGGCTGTAGTAAAGGCAACACTTTACTTGTAACCATAAATAGAAACAATGGACTAATTAGTAAATAATTACTGTTTTGCTACAGGCATTCATTATATGGCAGCGCGTAGGCCTGCTCGTTGGTAGAAGCACGTTAGCAGGCTCGTAACGTGAGGGCACTCCGTGTTCACAGCACGCACAGTTCGATAAAAAAATACCAGAGAATCACAAACAACACAGACACACAGACTAACAACACAGACTGACAACACAGACACACAGACTGACAACACAGACACACAGTGACAACATAGAAACACAGACTGACAACACAGAAACACAAACTGACAACACAGAAACAGACTGACAACACAGACTAACAACAGACACACAGACTGACAACACAAACCAACACACACACAGACTGACAACACAGGCACACAGACTGACAACACAGAAACACAGACTGACAACACAGACCAACACAGAAACACAGACTGACAACACAGACTGACAACACAGACACAAAGAACTTGGATTTTACTTGTGCCAAGATCTTGCCACTAATCACAAACGTTTCAGGATAAAGAGCATTCATGCTGAGTTAAAAGAGAGTCATCGTTTAACATTTGTCCTTCAAGTGCTGTTTGCTGGATGAATATTGATGGTACTGCCGTTTCCGGGACGTGGCGTGACAACACGCTGTGTACAGCACAACTGTCCGTGACAAACACTGGGCCCCCAACACACTGTGTACAGCACAACTGTCCCTGACAAACACTGGGCCCCCAACACACAGCACAACTGTCCCTGACAAACACTGGACCCCCAACACACAGCACAACTGTCCGTGACAAACACTGGGCCCCCAACACACAGCACAACGTGGCTACTCTGATGTGTGCCTCTGTGACTTGCTACCGTGCAGTGCGAATGTTGGTACTAATGGAAACTGCCCTCTTTTTGGGAGCGCTCGCAAAACAATTGCGAAAAGTAACTGTTAGCTTCGTCACGTCCGTCCGTCCATCCGTCCGTCCCCATGGAAGAGCTCAGCTCCAGCCGGACGGATTGTCGTGAAATTTTATGTTGGGGACTTTCATCAAAATCTGTAGAAAGAATTTAGGTTAGGTTAAAATAGGACGACAACAACAACAACAACAACAACAGGCATTTTACATGAAGACCCCAGCATATTTCCGTGGCGGAGACAGTGTCTTCCGTCACAGGCACACCATGCGGCCGAAGAAACAACTAATGATGTGAACACAAGACTCGCACATGGTCATCTCCAAATACGCTGCTAAGATTCGGGAAAAACTTACACGGACAGCACGAGCGCAAAGGCGCCATAAGTGTGCCGCTCCTGCAGACATTTCCAAGCATGTTGACACAGAAAGTAGTTGTGTCAACTTCAACTTAACCCAATTCTGGGAAGAATAACTTTGCCCTCCTACGACGGCAGTGTGCCGACTTCTCCCCGCCGGTAATTTCCGCGCGCCGCCTTGCCCAGTGTCCTGTTCCACTGCACAGTCGTATTCCTCTGACGCCGAAGGAGACTCACCACAGAGCCGATCCATCCACTGTCTTTTTCTTTCTCCGGTTCAACAGCTCTTTCTCTATCCATTCTTTCGTAATCACCAATTACGTACTTTCATAACAGACCGTTTCGTTTAGCTGCGTTTACCCAGTTTAAAGCGTTAATGCTGTCTTTATATACGTATGTTCAGTCGGTACAGTGACTGGCTACGGGCTGGACGGCCCGCGGTTCGTATCTCGAGAGAGACAAAAGATTACTCTTGCCTCCACAATTGTCCAGACCAACTCTGGGGCCGACCCAGCCTCCTGTTCGGTAGCAACCGGGATTTGTTTCCGGGGGTAGGCACAAGGGCGTGCTGTCGACCACTCACCTCCAAGCAGTCGCAAGTTCAAGAGTGAGTGGAGCTCTACCTCTATTCGCCTTACTCCTTCATGGCGTAGACAAGGACAACATTTCCTGTACGTGAACAGTTATGGCGCCGAGTAATCATGCATCAAGCCTTACACTGCCGTCTAATTCTTCTTTACGCATTTTTATGTTCCACTAATATTCATGCCCGTTTCTTCAGTAATTAAGCAAGACAACATCTTCGCTCTTCTTGGATATTACGCAGCGTCGAGTGGTAATCCTCCACCGACGTTTCGGGACGTGCCGGTCCCAAATTCAAGGGTCCGCTCTTCCTTTTGAACTGCAGCTCTGTCACCTGGATCCTCAACTCCTATTTTCAGCTGTGCACGTGGCAATACACGAGTGCTGAAGATGACTTTAAGAAAGCAAGCGCTGAAGTCCGGCCATAGGAAAGCCCGCTTCCTGTCCTTCAGAATCTCCTCACAGCACGCCAGCACCCCCACAGTTCGCTGTCCACCTGCTGCTGCTCGCTGCCCGTTCCAGTCACTGTCCACAAATGTCTTGATGCGCGCTGCTGTCAGTCCGCGCCCCACCGTCAGCTTCAGACCAGTCGCGGTCCTCTCCGCAGGCTCAGGCTCAGGCTCACCATCCTCGGCCTCCTCAAGAGCGCGCTGCTTGGGAATTTCAATAAGAGCGTCGAACGTGGGCGCCTGAGTGTGCGACTTCAACGCGAAGACATCTGCAGCGTCGTACGTACGCATTCGCGCCACTGGCTTAACCTTTTAAAGCCTAGCGGTAACTTTACGTACCACCAGGTTTAACATTAAAAAATTCTACGTGGTGCCCACATTGCGTTTATGTGTTTTGTACGGATCTCAGAACAAACAGCAACTTTGCCTTATAAAACATTAAAAGATTGGTTTTTATAACCGAAGTGGAGAGTGTTTACAGCGCGGTACGCACTGAGTCCTTATATAAAACAGATACGCTTCGTCTTTAAAGGGTTAATACACGTATATTGGGTGGGGGGGGGGGGCAAACGACTCAAGTCGAGGAACTAATGCATACGTAGGGCCGTCGTTTGAATGACATTCGGTTACAAGGCGGTGTGCAGTGCAACAACCAGCACAGTGGGCCAACGTAAAGCTGTGATAACGGAAAGCAATTTCACTGTTTCCGTCCACCCGACTTTAAAAAGGGCACCGAAACGGAATCATTTGTGAATGACGATACCGTAAAGTATGTGAATTTCAAGACGTAATGGTCCGGAATCTGGGTGCAGGTACTGAGAAAACTAACGGAAAGTCGAAGCTGGGACAGCCGGTATCACGACCGAGACTTGAACCCGTGACCTCGTGAATAGGAAGGAACGCTAGGCACTGGACTGGCACGATCAAGATGCTGCAGATCGTGCTGAACGCGAGATTCAGAATCGCAGATGAACGGCGGACTATTGCACAACCGCACAGAGAAACCAACACATGCACAGAGACAGGTACGTGTGACTCCACCTGCAAGCTCTGCTGTAAGCCGGACACCCTATGTTAGCGTGACATGCAGAAAGAATGCATTTGTGTATCTGACACAGACTGCCTTAAACAGAAGCACAGACAACTACCCCCGTGAGCGTAGGGCAACGGGGACTAATTCTGCATGCACCTAACGGTAAACTCTAAAAACACGAATCATGTTGAAATGAAGCGTTAAGTTTTATCGCGGTTGGATATTTCGGTCTCCGCCTGTGACACTGTGGCCACTTAGAGTCAGATTCAGGACGGTTTAGATTAGTCTTGTTTCGGCAAAACAAAATGTAGCATCCGAGCGCAGTTAGACCCCGCGTACCGGTGGTGGGTCAGTGGACAGCAGGCGTGTTCCTGTTGTGCACGAGCAGTACAGAGCTTCAGAGCTGTGAAAACGTGTGGCGCTCGGGTTTGCAGGACCGGATGAAGCAAAGAAGCGAGATGATCCACATCTAGTGACAGGGACTAACTGCGGATCCACATCTAGTGACAGGGACTAACTGTGGATCAGATCCTTTCGGCCATATTTTCGCGGCAGATATACCGAGACGACTGACGACTGCATCACACCCAACAGGTGTTGTGTCTTCGCTCCTCTCCCTGTCTTGTTCTTTCATTATCACCGTTTTGCATCCCTTTGGACCAGTAATGGTGCCACTTTCTTGACCACAGAAAGTCCAGTTTCATCAACATTATATATATATATATATATATATATATATATATATATATCTGCACCAGTAATGTTGAACTTATCAAAGAATTCTTTCTTGGTTTTTTCTGGTGCCACAGTGCTTGGAGCGCTGGACCAATTTTCCGGTTGCCGGGAAGATAAGTTTTGTCGTATCGTGAACCTTTTGTTCTGCCATCGTTTCGATCGCAAGGCATTTTTTAAAACTTCTGTCTCTCTTTTAGAATCTGTCTCCCAGTCAGTTGTAGTATTGCTGTGCGACTCAAACCATGTCCCGTTTTTCCCAAGTCTCTGGCTGCTTTGTGAATTTATTTCTCACAGTCTGTCTGTCCCCAGGAAAGGTTTCGGACCGGTCTGTTGTGGTCTATGTCAACATAGCCACTCACTCTTATTCGAATCGTGTTGAATGGCACGCCGTAGTCTTCCGCGCCTCTCTTATCGAAAAATTTCCACCCTGTACAGCGCTTACGACTCTCACCAAGTCTTCGTCTGTATAATTCCTATCCATCCAGAAGCGGTACATTAATGGAGAATAACTTAGAAAAAAAAACGTTCAGCAGGCTGTGCCTGTCAGCGAAGTTACGAAGTGACACGTCAATCTTGCAGTGAGAAACGTTACCTTAAATTTGATTCTTTTACATTGAAAGTCTACGTAAAATTACGAAACTCTGCATTTTATACGCAGTAACAATACATAGCGCTTTTGTTATTTGTGTACACGCGTGTGCGCTGCACGCAGAGAGTTTGGTAAAACAAACCGTAGATGTTACGACAGGACATCTGTCACATTTAATGGCGCTTATTTCTGATGCAAAACAGTCAATAATAATAATAATAATAATAATAATAATAATAATAATAATAATAATAATAATAANATAATAATAATAATAATAATAATAATAATAATAATAATAATAATAATAATAATAATAACGAAATACGTGCTATGTGGAAGCAGGACGCAATACAAGCGGTCCCGATAGTAATTTCAGCCACGGGAATAATTCCAAGGTCACTGTCACAAAGCCTAAAGAGACTCAATCTCCACCCAAACACATATATACAGATGTAAACAGTGGTAATTCTTGGCACATGCTCAATTGTAAGAAATTTCCTAAATCACGCATAAGACCGCCGAGCCTAATCCTGTTGATGGTACATCCCAGGATAGGTGAAAATTTCCCAGCTAAAGCTGAGGAGTGAGAAATTCGGATAATAATAATAATAATAATAATAATAATAAAGTGTGATGGAAGCTGAACTCGAAACTCAGTTCGAAATCCCCGCGTACCCACACTGCATCGCGTGCTAAATGGCGGCGGAACGTGACCATGAACAGGCCACCCGCGTGCATGCGTGAATGCTTCCTGTGAATAGCAATGTGTTCCCTTGCCACCACACGTTTGTGTCTTCCTCTGAGTGAACCTTAGACCTGCAGGTTCGCTCAGTCAATAACTGCAGATTTTATACGTTGCGTGGCACTGCCACTTCACCTGAAGTTAATTTGAAAAAACCAACTCTGTGGACAGTCTGATCCGCAACTGGTGCCCGGCCCTGCGTCCTGCTGCACCTGCTAACTGTTTGTCGCCTCACCACAACGCAGTTCTGTCGTCAGAACTGCTTGTTGGTCAGCAAGTCAGCAAGAACGACACGGCATGGAGCACAACCTGTTAGGAAATGCACGAGCAGCCCGTTTGCTCACCTTGAAGCTTAGGAGATGTGTACTGTGCACACAATGAATACCATTTTTGTGTACGACTTCAATGCGAAAGGGTTCTGGCCAGGGCTGTGCAGTCGGTGCACAAAACCTCCGACTCCGACTCCTTCATAAAAGCTCAATATGCATTAATAACGGTAAACCTATCAGACGTTTCATCACCACCACGTGAATCATCAGGCTACTGTTTAGACTTATAACCCATATTTAAGTACAAGTCTAATGGTTCCTGCAGCTGTCAGGGCTCTGCAGTTGGAGTATCTAGTTAAGATTTTAGACTGAGGTCGGAGTCGGAGTCGGAGTCGGTACATTTTTACGAACTCCGACTCTGATTCCACCTAAAATTCCTTCCGACTCCGACTCCGCAGCGCTGGCTTTGGCAGCATTTAACATTTTGCAACACCCTGTATTTTGTGGTGAGCTGAGACGCTGTCAAGACCTCAGTCACTGAGTGCTGTTCAAATTCCAGAGGAACTGATCCAATCAGGAGACGACAGAACGCCACATTCTAAGATCAGTCAACTTATTGATTACACCTGGAACAGGGGCTTAGTCATTGCTTCTATCAGCAGTGTGATAAAACAGATTGTAATAATTATCGAGGCATACCGCGGTTATCAGCTACATACAAAATTCCATCCAACATCCAGATGTCCAGGGTAACGCCATATGTAGAAAATATTACTGGGATCGCCAGGACGGATTTCGGACAAACCGGTGATCGTACATTCTGCGTTCGTCCAACGCTGCACACAGGCGGGGAGCATAACGGAGCAGTATATAGGCTGCATAAGCACACAATCACGGGCAATACATAAGCTGTTTATACAAGCCAGGAAAGCCTATGATTCAGTGGCGGGCGTAAATGACTGGCACCCCTGATTCGTACTCGGGTGACAATGGTTCGAATCTCCACGGGGACACGGACGTCCCGACGAGGGCATTTCGTCGTTTTGTTTAATATCAAGGCAGTGACGGGGTAGGAAGACCCCACGCTGCACTCTAGGCGCTCCTGTCCTCGTGTCGAAAGGTGAAGAGGGGCAGACCACTACACGAAGCGTCTGAATTGTACCCAGGACCTACCGGTTTCGCATTTGATTCAGAACCAGGCGTTTCGCGGATTTCCTCAATTTCTCAAGACTCGTGCATCGCAGTACCATCAAATCGGCCACGACAGAGTAGAGGTCGCCTGCCTCCCATTGCAGAGGTCCGGGTTCAGTCCCAGGCCACTCCATAACGCTCACTCAGTGCAACAATGGCACAGTTTAAAAACTGTCCATTTGGAGTTGAGCTACTACTGCATTCAATGAACAAAACAATCCCAACCTCCCGCAAAATAAAATCGCCGTCCAGTTCCTCAAGTGCTATGGTTAAAATCACCAGACTGGTCAGGCAAGGCTCTCTTATCTGCCTTCAGCAAAGTCTACAGTATAACTGATATCTATATACACACTAACTGCCTTTGAATATGGAAAGGTTAATCAGCTCACTGAATGCAACATTGGCACAATTCCAAATTGGCGATTTTTGAAATGTGCCACTATTGCATTCAGTCAGCGATATGATATTTGTGGCGGACAAAGTGACACTGGGACAGGCCCTCTTCTCTCAGAACTTCAGTTGTCCCGTGTCAGTATCATTCCACCGATGCTCCGTACTCATTTACTCAGGTATCGCCGACGCAATGCTATCTTAAAAACTGAAAGTGTTGTCACAAAGCCGCACAACTCAAGTTTCGCCTGCCAGTCCGTTACCCCAACAGTGACAGACTCAGGCATTCAAGAGAAGACAACACAACACAACACAACACAACACAACACAAGACAGCACAACACACGACAACACAACACAACTCAACATACAACACAACATAACACAACACACAACACA
>BLKM01001387.1:198793-306293 GCA_013340265.1 Coptotermes formosanus | reverse complement strand
AAGATACAGTGGTTTTAGAAGTAATAATTGATAATGTCAAAATTATCCTAGCCAGTGTGTACTTAGATATAAGACAGCAAATAGAAACTGACTTGCTGAAAATTGAGGCAATAATACAACATGCCAAGGGAGCCGGCGTCCTCACAGCAATGGACAGCAATTCCAGATCTACCTGGTGGCACGACACACTGACAATACCAGAGGCAGAGTTCTTGAAGAATTCCCTATGAGCAAACAGTTGCACATAATAAACGAGGAGAGCCTTTATACTACTTTCCGGAGTCGACGAGGGGCAAGCAATATTGATCTGACAGTTATTAACAGCCAGTTACTTAGAGCAGTGGTTGAGTGGGAAATTAGCGAAGGAAAGCTGCTCTGACGGCAGCATCATTAGATACGCTGCAGGTCAAGGCAAAGGTCACAGGCTTCAATCTGATTCCCAAGACGTGAGGTATATAGTGAAAAAGGATAACAAAGAGATATTCCAGAGAAACTTGCTTCGATTAGCAGAGAAGAAGCTCTGCAAGACAAATAAGGAAGGAGAAACAGAAAATTTGGACAAAACACTATGTTCATGTGTGTCTGACGAAACTGACATTGAAAAGATAATTGAAGAATGCCACGAAGTCTTGAAGTTGGCACGCAGCAAATCATTCAGAACACAACGGGCTACAAACAAAGCAACGTCAAATAAGTCAGTTCCCTGGTGGACAGAGGAACTGACAATAATGCGGAAAAGATTAAACGCGCTAAGACTGAGGTACCAAAGGACGAGAAATCACGAAGAAATGAGAGAACAGCGCAAAACACAATACTTAGAAGGGAAAGCAAGGTACGCAGCAACAATTAAAGAAGAAAAAATCAGTTCATGGAAGGAGTATTGTAACATGACGTCCTCTACCAATCCCTGGAACGAAGTATATAAATTAGCGGCAGGAAAGAGAAAAAATAGCACACAATTAACAACACTGAGAAAGCCTGACGGATCACTAACAGCAGATATAAGGGAAACTTTAAAGCATGTGCTGGGGCACTTTGCACCGGAAGATACAGAAACTGACGACACTGACTTCCACAAACAGGCCAGAACACGCTCAAGAGCCCGTGGACGCGGCCGACGACAGAGACTTCACCTTAGGAGGAATCAGAAACGCTATAGAGAGCATGGGGAATAAAGAAGCGCCAGGAGAAGATGGAATAACGGGCGAGATTTATAAAAGTACTTTTGAAACCTTCCCTAGTTATATAACAGCCTTGTACAACGGGTGTTTAAGGAGAGGAGTCTTCCCAACGAGGTGGAAAAGAGCTAAACTGATACCAATTACAAAACCTGGGCAGGAAAATAGCGAAGACGTATCTTAATTTCGCCCAATAAGTCTTCTTCACATAGGAGGGAAAGTACTGGAGAAAGTTCTAATAAACAGGATCAACCATCATGTCTTCTCCCACGATCTCATGAATGAAAACCAGTATGGATTCACGCCGCAAAAGAGCACAATACATGCGGCAATGGCGGTGAAGGACTTCGTAGTAGAAGGTCTGGCAGCAGAAGTTACAGTGTTACTAAGCCTCGACGTAAAAGGAGCCTTCGATCCTGCGTGGTGGCCTTGCATCTTAAATAGCCTGACAGCATGTGGCTGCCCCAGTACTCTATATAACCTAACCAAGAGCTACTTCAGCCAGCGAACCGCCGACTTGTCAACTAACAGCGTCAGAATGAAGACAGAAGTAAGTAAAGGATGCCCGCAAGAATCTTGCTGCCGTCCGGGAGGCTGGAACATCCAGCACAATTCTTTGCTGAACCTCAAATTCACGAGCCGAACAAAAGCCGTCGCATTCGCCGATGACTTAATACTTGCTGTTAGAGCCGAAACTGTAAGCGAAGTGGAAAATGTATCGAACCTGCAAATGAGCAAGATTACAGCATGGTCAAACAGCAACAATGTTGGCTTTAATGAAGAGAAATCTAAAGCCATGTTCATATCGAGGAGGGAACGGAAAGAAGTGAAGGACATTAAGATATACCTAAACTACAAACCTTTAGAACAAGTAACTACGATGAAGTATTTAGGAATTATTATAGACGACAAATTTAAATTCAGTGAACATATAAGCTACGCAGCTGAAAAATGTACTAAACTAATTCACAGTTTACCCAAATCGGCTAAAGTATCGTGGGGACTAAAGCATGCAGCGCTGAAGACTACATATAAAGGGGCGATATTACCTCTCCTTCTGTATGGAGCACCAGTTTGGGTAGAAGCGATGATGTATGGATACAACAGACAAAAGTATATTAGAGTACAAAGACTTATGAATATAAGAATGGCCAAAGCATATCGCACAATGTCAAGCGAGGCACTGTGCATCGTGACAGGAATGACTCCCGTTATTATTAAAACTGAGGAGGCAGCTAAACAATACAATTCCACAAAAGGAAAAGGAAGCCAAACACAGCTAACTGACCGAGAAGAGGAACTCAAGAACTGGCCACACCCGGCAGACGTGGTCAAAATTATAGAAGTTGAAGAATATAAGGAACAAACAATCCAGGTGTACACAGACGGCAGCAAGAATAAGCACGGGGTCGGATCTGGAGTGGCAATATTCGTTGGAGAGGAACTTACAGCACAACTAAAATTTAAGCTGGACAACAGATGTTCAAACAACCAAGCGGAACAACTAGCCATCGCTAAAGCGTTAGAAGTAATAGAAACAACAGATATTGCATAAAACAGCCCACGCACAGTAGCCATATTCACCGACAGCGGAATCACTATAGACTCGTTAAAGAACGTCAACAATCACAGCTACCTCATCATAGAAATTAGGAAGACAATATCTATTCTGGAGAGAAGCAACTGGACAGTCGAATTCTCGTGGGTTAAGGCCCACGTAGGAAGACACGGCAATGAACTAGCTGATCAGCTAGCAAAAGCTGCAGGACGGAACAGAGACATTAAGATCTCCTTTAACAGAATCCCAAAGAGTACATTGTACAGTGACATAGAAAAAGAAGCCACAATAAAATGGCAAAAAGAATGGGAAAATTGCCCTAAGGAAGCCATAACAAAACAGTTTTTCCCAAACGTACAAGACAGTCTTAAGTTGGACATAAACGTAACCCCAAACTTCGCGGCTATGGTGACAGGACATGGAAAAACCAGGGCATATTTTCACCGATTCAAGATATTGGAACATGCAACATGTCCTTGCAACAAGGCAGACCAAACAGTAGACCATTTACTTAATCAGTGCAAATTACTTCAGACACAAAGAGACCTTCTTAGGTACAACGTTTCAAAATCGGGAAACTGGCCTGTAAGCAAACATGAATTAATAATGAAACATTTGAAAATATTTCTTACTTTCACAAAATCAATACACTTTGATCAGTTGTGATAGGGTAAAGTGTATATATTTTTATTTGTACTTGTACAGGTTCCATTTTATTGGTGTATTGTGTTAATTGTAACGGGAATGCAGAGACTGACACAATCTGAGGCGATGTTGCTCACTGCATCGCCTACAGGTGAGACTAACAGGTACATTATAGCATGTACTGTTACTGTACAGTAATGGGGCATGCTTGATAAATAAATAAAAAAATACATACACACACACACACATACATACATACATACATACATACATACATACATACATACATACATACATACATACATACATACATACATACATACATTCCACGGATCCATAATTTTGTCACAAGACAACAGGATGTGGAATAAGTCATAAACATACAAAACGCACAGAACTTTACATGGCAAAATGCGTCAAACATTTTATATACAGTCTTAGAGGTCATCAGTGCACATAAATTATCTACACAGCAAAAGGAGTGCGCATTTAAGTGTCCTGTTAGTGCTACTTTAAATTGTGCGCCTGATTTCAGGCTTCCGTCATGACGTGAATAACATAAGCGCTCTTCTGGGATCTTACGCAGCGTAGTAATCCCGTACCGACGTTTCGGGACAGCCTAACGGTCTCATGTCCAAGGATCAAGTAGTCCAAGTCTTGGTTGTCCCGAAACGTCGACACGGAATTACCACACTACACTGCGTTAGATACCAGAATAGCACGTATCTCAGCTGCACGTGTTCACTGCATATGGATACAACACTGCACATGGCACACTCCGTTACGCAGTACACAGACTTTATCAAGGCGTTCTTTACTGTCAGAATGTCACGCTGTTTCACGGTACGCGTGTACATGTAATTTCATTAAAGTCCATTCCAAAAGGGTGGCCTCCCCTACACGCACTTTCACTACTCGTAAATGCGCAAACGTGTTCGATGGGCACCTGTTATACCGAATTTCACCCAAATCCGTCAAGAAAAGCAGCCAGTACGGATACAAGTTCATTCACACCCTTAAGCGCAGTGCGACCGTCACTGAGCCCACCTGCACGACACTCACGCCTGCTCGACAACTTCTTGTAAGGAACTGCGATACCGAATTTCGTGAAAATCCGACAAACCGCAGATGTGATGTCCCGGTGGCTCACATGCGGCTTGCCTTTGTTTTTTTTATTTTTTGTAGTGAAGGCCTAAAACGTCAGAGGCTGACGTCCCTACGGCAACGGTATTCTGATGCGATGCTGTGTGGTTTAGCAGACAGGCGCCTCCATCTTTATGATCCCCAGATCTCTAAGCAAAAGGTTTCACCGAAACGTCATGTATCTGCCAAATTATGCGGTAACACACAACAATCACTAACACCGTCAGTTCAAAGCAGTCTTTTAGGCGTTAATACAGCCGGACTTTCTGACAGCTCGTGCTGTTTCAAGTGAGACAGAGAATGGATATCTGCGGTCAGCGCTGCCAACTGCAAGACTGCTTGTGTTGCTAACTAGCGCTTCTGGCCGTCTCTGCCTGTGCCCAGCTGCCTTGTTCTGCGGATCATGCAATACCGAGAGACATCCTGTCCCCATGACGTAAAGTTCCAGTTTTAATGCCATCAAATGATACATGTGCAGAAATATCTGATTTCCAAGAAACCAGCAATCAGCGCCGAGTCAGCACCTTGCTGCCGCTTCTTAGCGCCTTCCTCAGCCTAAGCAAAGCCAAAACGCAGTTCGACTACCGACAGGGACAGGACAGTGTTCTCTTCTCCCGCACCCCCAGACCGGCTGTGGTGCCGGAGTGAAGCCGACCACTCACCCCCACCTCGATCCGAGTTTAAGAATGAGTACAGCTATACCTCTGCTCCCCCTATACGCCTTGATAGCGTTGACACGGACAGCGTTAGCTTTAACACTTGTCAGAGCGGCACAGCAGCGTGTTGTATCGGTGATGCAGGAGATCGGACTGCGCACTTCCGGCACGGCTGTGCACGCTACAAGTCACGGAGCCTGTCTTTTTAAGCATTATTTGACGACGCTGTCAACTGCTAAGACTACACAGTGTTGGTAGTACATGAATGTTTATGGAGGACTGGTGGAACGGTACGGAGAAGGGAAACCCGAAGTACTGGGAGATAAACCCGTCACAGTGACACTTCGTCCACAACTCTCACACGAACTGATCTGGGATCGAACTCGGGCCTGCGCGGTGGGAGGCCGGCGAGCTTACCGTGTGGGACAATGACTACAAACTTCAGCCCAGTGGTACAACCCTAGGAGAAAGAGGCGCAGGTGGAAGGATAACAGTAAGACAGGTCCTACGGAAGGACAGAATTCAACAGAAGGATAACAGACGGACACACGCCAGTCCGCAACCTTCCCGCTCCGTGACCAAGCGCCTAACGCATCGGGTTTACACGAACAGTCGTCCCGACCGGTAGGTTCCCCCAACTCGCACGTTTGTTCCACTGGCTCACCGCGTCGTGCGAACCAGACCGAACCAGTGTGCACCGCTTTAATCCGCGCGACGGCAGGCGTTCCGTTTTAAAATGTAACATCAATAACCTCGTCCTTCCGACCAATCAGAATCCGCTGCATGTCTTTGTAATGCCACCTTCAGGCTTACGGCACTGCAGATCTAAAACGACGGTTCAAATGAATTCGCCGAGACTGGGGAACTTCGAAAACACAGACTGCTTTGTGTTGCGGTTCATATAGCCTCAATATTGCTCTCTGCGTTTTGAAGGACTCAAGAATTACCAGCGACGTTCCTGAGAGTTTCTTAACCCTTTTATACCCAATGAAGCCGAATTATATATAAAGCTCCAGCCGTACCGCGCAGTAAACACGCTCCGTCTCGGTTATAAAAACCAGTCAGTTAATGCTGTATAGGGAAATAATCGCTGTTTGTTCTGAGATCCACACAAAACACATAAACACACTGTGTGGGCAGAACGTAGAATTATATTTAAAGACCCAGTCCGTACCGCGCAGTAAACACACTCCGTCTCGGTTACAAAAACCAGTCAGTTAATGCTGTACAGGGAAATAATCGCTGTTTGTTCTGAGATCCACACAAAACACATAAATACACTGTGTGGGCAGAACGTAGAATTATATTTAAAGACCCAGCCCGTACCGCGCAGTAAACACACTCCGTCTCGGTTATAAAAACCAGTCAGTTAATGCTGTATAGGGAAATAATAGCTATTTGTTCTGAGATCCACACAAACACATAAATATACTGTGTCGGCAGAACGCACAATTACATTTAAAGACCCAGTCCGTACCGCGCAGTAAACACACTCCGACTCGGTTACAAAAACCAGTCAGTTAATGCTGTACAGGGATATAATCGCTGTTTGTTCTGAGATCCACACAAAACACATAAATACACTGTGTGGGCAGAACGTAGAATTATATTTAAAGACCCAGCCCGTACCGCGCAGTAAACACACTCCGTCTCGGTTATAAAAACCAGTCAGTTAATGCTGTATAGGGAAATAATCGCTGTTTGTTCTGAGATCCACACAAAACACATAAACACACTGTGTGGGCAGAACGTAGAATTATATTTAAAGACCCAGCCCGTACCGCGCAGTAAACACACTCCGTCTCGGTTACAAAAACCAGTCAGTTAATGCTGTATAGGGAAATAATCGCTGTTTGTTCTGAGATCCACACAAAACACATAAACACACTGTGTGGGCAGAACGTAGAATTGCTGAATGTTAAACCTGGCGGTACATACAGTAACCGCTGGGCTTTACTTGAGGCCTGTTTATGGCCTTAAAGTGGACGCCACTGTGGGTCAGTACGGATTAAAAACGGAATTGCCCGAAAATTTTTAATGAAAGTCTCACCTTTGACATTAACACGTTTCCTAACGCGGCGTGCGCCGCTACTAGTTAACAGACGGACAAACATGACCACAACGCAAGGTGTTCTTGTACCTCATAACTGCATAAAATTCTTTATTTTTTACAAAATGTGGGAATGAATGAAAAACGCGCACGAACAGGACGTGGCGTCACATACCGGAAGACGAGAACCCTCCATTAGACAGTACTTCCATGCTTACGTTTCTGGACATCACACGGCAAGACAAGACACGTTCAGTTGAACTATCGCCCATAACCCCGCGACTCGTGTGCTCTGATGCCTTCGCGAATGCAATTTGGAAGTCCCACTGCATCGTTACACACAGCTAAGGTTAATATTAGCGTCTCAAGGGTTAATGCGCACAGCAAAGTACACAACACGTAGCGCAATCAAATTTGCACACTTCAGAACACGTGACCTTCAGACTTCTGGTTGGCTAACGTGTTCAGTGCTGCAAACAAATACGACAACAAACCAAATGCAACTGTCACGCGTAAACGCCAGCTGATATTCAACCCGCATTTCGTTATGCGTGTGGGTTTGTTTCCATGGTAACTCGTGTGGGCAGGAGGGCGCTGGGAACAGGGTGCAGAGGCAGACCCTTGGCTCTGACGGCAAGACAGTATGTGCAGCTGGAGACTGCAGAAAACTGCGTAATGGATAGTTTCACTTCACCACGTGTGCTGCTCGGGTGGTACGACTGGCGGACATGCGACACGTGAGGGGAGTAGAAGCAATACATAGAACTTGGGTGGGAAAACTGAAGGAAAGAGACCACTTGAAAAACCTTGACCAGGTGGGAGGATAATATTAATACGAATCTTAAAATATAGATATGAAAGTGCGTGGAGTGCTTTCATCTGGCTTTGGGTAGCAACAAGAGGGAATCTGTTGTGTATATGGCAATGAACCTTCGAGTTTCACAAATTGCGGGGAATTTCTTGAATCGCTGAGAAACTGTTAGCTTGTCAAGAACGAGTCTGATTCATTAACTTCATTACTTGCGGTAATCCGCACACCGGAAATCCTGTCCACACGTCAGTCTGTAGTCTAATAATGACAGCTGTGAAACGAGGAACACACTGCAGAACTGCTGACACAGCAGCCTGTCTGTCTGTCTGTCTGTCTGTCCACTGTCAACACCTGCAAATTCGTGAAACCCACGGGCCGTCTGTCCGAGCCTGGTGTGCGGTCGGCAGTGCAACTGGGAGGACAGTCAGCCGTTCAAGGAAGGCACTCTGGCCACTTTCGGAACCGTTTTGTGTGGGTCTCAGAACAGCGACTGCAGACCTCTTTATTACTCCCCAGGCCAACAACTGCTGTTTACTGACATAATCACACGAGACACATACAACACAATCCGACAGGAGAATTTAGATGTTTGGATGTTACCGCACGTGACAGCCCTAAAAATGGCGAGGCGACTGTGGTACTTGGGGCGCGCAGAACTGAATGTGTAGAATGTGAGGTTGCTATCCCGGGACTAAAATAAACACTGTATCATCATCATCATCATCATCATCATCATCATCACTTGTGTTCTTTACTTTTTTACCAGAATAACTGCTATGAAAGTATGGCGGGCCGCAGTATTCTTGCCTTCGGCGTAGAACTAGCTACTTACGGCTCTAGGTGTGCCGTCTAGTTATCGCCGCACTTTTAAAGGGCGTTATCTGCGACAGTGCCGCCGAAAGAATTGACCCCGCGAGATAGGCACGCGCGCGAAGGAAATCTGAGCACACATCTTTCTGTGCGGCGATAAGACAGGTGCGTGACACGTGACAGGGGAACTGCCCGACAGCCTGAAGATAAGGCGTCGCGATACTGTTTAACACTCAATGGCCCAGCAGTGGTTACTTTAGGTACCGCCAGGTGTAACATTCAGCAATTCTACGTTCTGCCCACACAGTGTATTTATGTGTTTTGTGTGGATCTCAGAACAAACAGCGATTATTTCCCTATACAGCATTAACTGGCTGGTTTTTATAACCGAGACGGAGTGTGTTTACTGCGCGGTACGGACTGGGTCTTTAAATATAATTTTGGTTCATCTCGGCTTTGAAATGCGTTGCATGGCACTCAGCACATTAATTTTTTTTCCTAACAAGCGGTCTGTGAGTCCGGTTGCCTAGCTATCTAGGGAACCTTACTCATTGAACACTCCTCGTACTTACGTATTGTAATCGTACATGCTTCCGAAAATGCGGTTCGCGGACCTCTGCCGCCTTCAGCCCCGACAGTAAATTCCATATCGCGGTCTTGTGGGCTCAGACACCCCGCTGGCATGGACACACATTGACTGTATCGGCGACTGAACGTGACAAAAGCAGCGAGACACACAACGACCAGCTGCACAAATTGTGACGGTCACCTGGTGTTAATATGTGCGAGTTACTGGACGGCAGACATGACAATGCGAACGCAATTTCGGAAGACCTAACAAGAACATATCCGCTGAGAGACGTCGACCAAGACAGGAATACAATATTAAAACGGAGCTTGGAAACACAGAAAGTTACGGTGGCGACCCATTTCAAATGGCCCAGGACAGGGACCAGTGGCGGGCTTTTGTGAGCATGGCAATGAATCCTCGGACTCCATACAACGTGCAAATTTCTTATTTGGCGACTGTGTGCGTCAGAACACCTGTTCTGCAAGAAGTTTGCAGAAAGCAGTTCAATTTTGATTACACCACACGGAGTGAGTACAGGTCAGTGCAGTCTGTAATTACCGACCACAAACGCACAGACGGCTATTTTTGTTGGGATAACGGCGCAAATATAACAGCGGAATAACGCAAAAGAAGAAAGTTAAACAACTCGCGCATGCGTACGCGGGGACATGAAACAGTGCGCGTGCAGTGGGAGAAGAAGGCACGAGACTGGTCGCTTAACCCGTCAATACTGTCTGTCAGTTGCCAACAGAAGCCGCTGGGGTGCAGTGTCGCGGTAACGGGTGCGCAGATATACACTGCAGGATTGGTTTGTGTGCGCGTCTTCGGCTGCCGTGCGTTGTGTTTGAACCACACTACGCTAATGTAAATGCTGTGCTGGAGAAGTCTGGAACTAAACGCCGACTTATAGCTGACGGGCAGTATAAATAAACAGCAGAAAGTGCTGCAGTGTTGGTGACCTTGCAGGGTGTTTGGCAGCTACAGACACTTGCGTAATATTATATAATAAATCAGGGAAGACTCCCGCGGAATGTAAAGACAGAAACATGTTGTGACGTCACCTGTATCTCCTATATAAAGACTGCGCCAGTAAGTAGCCTACCCGCTAACCGTAGCAGTAGTATTGACACTGTTGTGTAATGTAGCGCATTGTTGTCAAGTGTGAGGTGACAGAAATCAGAAATCCTGAGTACGTAACTTCTTTTTTGGCACTGGATGAACGGATTTTTAACCGTTTGAGATACGGAATTAATCTAGATAAATTTGAATATGTAGTTTCTATCCCACTGAAAACACTACGTCTCCATTATAAAGGCCGGCCAGGTAATGAATGCTGTTCAGAGAAATAATCACTTATTATTGTGAGAATTATAGGAAACACAAATACACTGTGTGGGCTGAATGTAGAGTTGGGTGATGTTACAGCGAGTGGTGCATATAGTGACCATATTGATGTGCAAGGTTGGCCCTTTAAAGCCCAGCGGTTACTTTACGTACCGCCAGGTTTAACATTCAACAGTTCTACGTTCTGCCCACACAGTGTATTTATGTGCTTTGTGTGGATCTCGGAACAAACAGCGATTATTTCCCTATACAGCAGTAACTGGCTGGTTTTTATATCCGAGACGGAGTGTTTACTGCGCGGTACGGACTGAATATTTAAATATACGTTCTGCCCACACAGTGTATTTATGTGTTTTGTGTGGATCTCAGAACAAACAGCGATCATTTCCCTATACAGCATTAACTGACTGGTTTTTATATCCGAGACGGAGTGTTTACTGCGCGGTACGGACTGAATATTTAAATATACGTTCTGCCCACACAGTGTATTTATGTGTTTTGTGTGGATCTCAGAACAAACAGCGATTATTTCCCTATACAGCATTAACTGACTGGTTTTCATAACCGAGACGGTGTGTGTTTACCGCGCGGTACGCGCTGGGTGTTTATACATAACTGACTGTCATCCTAGTCTTTAGAGAGCTAATCTCAACAACAGCTGGCTTCACGTACCAAATCTCTCAGAGCTGGCACATATGATTACTGTTACTTTACAGAGAACAAATTCCATGAAACAATCTGATAATCGGTCAGGTGCAACAAATTCTTCGATTTTCATAATCGTGTTCACAAGAAAGCACCATTGGATCCCAAAGCAAATTCCATTAGTCCGTTTCATCGTCTCCCTGAGCTCGGCAGCTGACATGGGAAGTCCCGGCGGATGCCGGTGTTCTACGCGGTAATGCTGCCGTGCTCAGGGAGACGATGAAAGGGACAACCTGTATAATTATACAATACTATAAATCTGTTTAATGAAAATAAAAATACTGTACAAATGACCATCTCGTCTGTCCCAGTCATCCTGTGGTGCATTCACTTGTAAATTTCGTCGGAAGTGGAACATTTTAATGAACCACAAAGGACGGGAACATGATGTTCCGTGCTGAGAAGTGGCGCAGTTGCCGCAATAAAAGGTTGCGCGTGAACTGCAGTTAAAGGAACAGACTTTCAGTGCAGAGAATAACAAGGGCATGTGATCAAGTCTTTAGATTTAACTACAACAGTAGAACATGGACAGATTTTACGAGTAACACCACTGAACCAATGCATAAATATTTCTGTAAGGACTCTTCAGCAAGAGCAGCGGCAATTGTGGCAGGTAAGGACTTCATTAGCAGCAGCGTGTGATGCTCACTGTCACTGTGCGGTCAGTGCCCTCTGGGGGCGCGTGTCTGTCTGTCTGTCTGTCTGTCAGCTGATTTTGATGCAATTCCATTTAGCAGCCATAATCCTGGCCGTTCATCTCAATTATGCGTAGAGATTCTGTCCGTACCGCGCAGTAAACACCCCGTCTCGTCACTGTGTGGGCAGAACGTAGAGTAGCTTAATGTTAGAGGCGGGTACGAACGCTGTTAGCGCTGGATTGTAAACCGTTCGACCAGTGTTCACTATGCGTACCGCCTGCTTTAGTATTCACACTGTGCGTAACGCACATACGGTGTATTTATGTTTTGTATGGATCTCAGAACAAACAGCGATTGTTTCCCTATACAGCATTAACTGACTGGTTTTTATAACCGAGGCGGAGTGTGTTTACTGCGCGGTACGAACTGGATCTTTAAATATAATTCTCCGTTCTGCCCACACAGTGTGTTTATGTGTTTTGTCTGGATCTCAGAACAAACAGCGATTATTTCCCTATACAGCATTAACTGGCTGGTTTTTATACCCGAGACGGGGTGTGTTTACTGCGCGGTACGGACTGGATCTTTAAATATAATTCACATTACTGTCAGTTTTTATAGGCCGTGCCGTGGCTCAGGCGGTCAGCCGCCAGCCTCTCACCGCAGCAGCCCGGGTTCCATCTCAGGTCAGTCCGTGTGGGATTTGTCGTTAACAAAGTGGCAGTGGGGTAGATTTTTCTCCCAGTGCTTCGGTCTTCCACTGTCAGTATAATTCCACCAATGCGCCATACTGATCTTCATCTACACGCTGCTCTTACCAGAAGAACAAATGGGCGGAGCCTGGGAACCTTCCAAAAAGCAGCGGTCTTTCGGCAGTCGGGGAGTGCTGGATAAAAAAAGTAGTCTCACGTTTTTGTCTTTAAATGGTTACTGTCCAGTCTGTTACGCCCCGCATCGTATAGCGTATCCACAACAGCTGTTTACCTTCCCTGGCGAGACCTGTTTACCAAACTGCCTGCCACCTCACGCCACTGTCAGCAGCAAGCAAGCTCTCTCCGCCAAAAGCAGTTCCAGCAAGGCAGTCAGTCGATGTGCCTGGGCTCTGACACATGAAACGTCCTTCAAGATTCAACAACTCTGGGATGACGCCGTGTCGACCGGTAAACTGCTACGGACATTTCGCGGGAGCTTGCTGCTTCCATTCTCAGGGCATATGCTAACCGAGAACGGAGGAGTGCGAGATTGGAGGTTCTCAATGCGGCTTTGCTGAAGATTGAAGCCCTGTCGGATGTTAACATTATGTCGCTGGGGAAACAATTCGCGACGTTTCGGAGAATTGTGGTGCCTTAACCTTCAGGGTCAAGCAGTCTAATGAGGAGGGGAGAATACACTTCTTGAACTGTTTAGGAACTGAAGATAAAGACAGGCGATCTCCTGGGCCACATTGGTAACTTTCTGCCATTCTACACGGCGTAATATACCAGAATGCTGGCGTATTTGTCAGTACCGCTGTGAGCGCCTCAAAGCTCTACTTCATAAGCACGGCTTTTCAGTAATTCTAAAGCTTCTCCTGTTTTTTTTTTCTCAGTTGTTTCGAAGACCAAAAACTGTCAAATGTGTGCTTCCTCTGTCCACTTCCAGTTAATATTTCAGAGGTCCACTGCCGATGGGAACACAAACTGTCGGTCTGCTGCTGTCCGCTGTTCGCCAGATTATACGCCACACCTTCATAGAAGCATCCAATACCAAATATCATGAACATCCTTTCAGCGGTTCGCGATTAATTACATGCGGACGGACAGACATGGCGTCTCAAACAGGAACATTTGTTGCAGTTTGCGTTTGTAACGCGTCAGAACCTGTTCCGATGGTGACAGCAGAACCCTCACATTCTCTACAGATGTTCTGCAAACGCAATTACACTGCTCCATGGCCCAGGCGCCGGCCTCTCACAGTGTAGGCCCGCGTTCGATCCCGGGCCAGCCCCTGTCAGATTTGTGGTGGACAAAGTGGCACTCGAACAGGTTTTTCTTCCAGCACTTGTTTTCCCCTGTATCATTCCACCAATGCTCCACTGATCACCGACCATATACAATCTTAGCAAGCAACATGTCGTCACAACGCACGGTCAGCACTCGCATTCCACAGAGCCAACATTTCTGTTTCCTGCGACTGCCAAACCTTCACAGTCGCAAGCACGTGTCTCGTAGTGTCAACGGGCCTTAAGTCAGTGCAGTGTCCAGAGGTCAGAGGTCACCCCCTCACACATGACCCCGTTACTACCGACTTTCCCACGTTTAAGTTAAAAAGTTCAGCGTACTCGACTGTCTGTGTAGGTGACTTGAGCATCACGCTCCAGCCGTTCTTCCCCAGCACTGATTCGGCAATCCGCACAACAGCAGTCGATGCAGTGCAATATGGGTCACTGCGACAGAGCCGCGGTAATTTTGTCAAAAAAGTTACGTGTAATTTCAACACGGTATGCCGAAAGACGGCTAAATGCATTCAGTTAGCCCTTTCAGGCACAGTGGTAACAATACGTACCACATGCGTAGCATACTGCCTTCTGCCCAGAGGGGGTGTTTATGCGCGTCGTGTTAGTGTCACCGTAAACATACGCGTTTTAGCATTAATTGACAATTAAAATCCCGCGGTCGTTATTGCAAGTGACTGCTGCCATTACTGGAACGTCTTCTTCTTCATGTTCACACCACTGCTATCAGAAGGACGAGAGGGGCGATGCCCAGGATCCTGCTAACAAAGTGATGCTTCCCCCTCAATATAAAAGTGCCTCTCAATATTGCCATGATCTTCACCTTCTTCTCTTTCTCTCTCTCTATCTCTCTCTGCTTCTCTTAGCGAGGTCGAGCAGGTAAAGCAGGTAAACCCCCCCCCCCCCCTCCGCCTCATACTTGTCTAGCAGTCTGGTGTTCTCCAGCTGTCTCTCTCCATCAGCCTTCAGCAGCCTAATGCCTTCTCGTAAGTGGGCCCTTACCACGAGATTTTTTAAACTAAAAATTTTGTGTTACTTCTTGCTTCCTCCATGCCTCATTCTCTTCATCTTTAGTTTCATACTTCTCCTGTCAGAAGGACGAGCAGGCGGAGCCCAGGATCCCTCTAACAAAGTGATGCTCCAGTGTCTGTCACTACTGCCATGCCGTTCACTGTCTTCTACTCTTCTACTTCTCTCTCCGCCTTTCGTCCTACTCTTCTACTTCTCTCTCCGCCTTTCGTCTTCAGAGGGCCAGTGGCGCCGCATGCAGCAGTGTCCGTGGCGCTCTGCTGACTGCACGACCCAACACTGCATTTGACGTGCAGAAGCCCACTGCGTGTCGCGACACTACAGTCTGTGTGTGTTCTACCTGCATACTGCCCCCTTGTTCATTGCCGTGCTTACAACAGCCAGACGAGTCCAGCCCATGTCCTCACCTCCCATTTAACAGTATCCTCGTGTGGCTGTCCCAGCCGTCTGTATCCTACAGCTGTCCAAGCCGCATTCACAGTTTTCCTGCGGACAGAACACAACATGGCGGCGTCCGCAATCAACACGTGTGCTTTTGAGCGCACGGTGCTGTCGGCTGCCGCTTTCTGTCCACTCGTGTGCCGTATTAACGCACCGAGTCATCCGACCACTGACACGCACGGCGAAGTAGCTGCGGCAAACGATAGACGTTAGTTGTCAGATAAAGTACGGACACAGCATACACTATCTGGATACGCGCTGGATCGCGCACGCGCAGTGTGCGTGAGTTCTCGTCTGTTCCCAGTAGGGCTCTGCAATCCCCAGTGCGCTGCTTTGTATCCCTGCAGCATTCAGGCGCTCGGCGTACAGTGTGGTGGCTGACACCGGTCACGTGGCCGCACAACTCGCCTGTTTCCAGTGACATACCATCCCGGTTTGGGCGTCTTAACAGTTTCGCCTGAATTAACGGCGTCTTTGCAAACGTCTTGGTACATTCCGCTGTTTGTTTCAAATGTTTTGAATACACTGCACAAAAGCATATAGAGGAGTAGAGGTATAGCTCCACGCCTTCTTAAACCCGCCATGAGATGGGGTGGTGAACTGTACGTGCCGACCACTACCTCCGGGGACAGAACCCCCGGTACCCACTGACAAGGAGACTGGGTGGGCGCCACAGCCGGTTTGGACGTTTCGGAGAACAGAAAAGTCTTGTGCCGCCTTCGTTTCATTTCACTTTCATTTCAACACGGAAACATTCGGCGCGTGCGTCAAAAAGTTGCTAATTCAGTTTTTCAAGTTTTTAAAATGGCGGAAGTCTGAAATTGCGGTACTTGAAATTACGAAAGTCGAGGGGGGGGGGGTCTGTAATTTAAAATGTGGATTTGTTACAGCGAAAGACAACGTTGAGCTGCAGAAGACTGGAACACACAACCGAACGGGAATTTTCACAAGTTTAAACCTGATATTTTTAACTGCTGTCGCTTTTAAAGGAAGGCACAAACATTACAAAAACCAGTACAAATCATTTAAAAACACATAAACACACTGTGAGGTCAGAACACAGAATTGTTTAATGTTAGACCTGGCGGTACACAAAGTAAGCAGGCTTGGTGCTGTACGTGATGTGTCCTGCAGCACAGCACAGCCGACGACAACGCGCAGATCCATAAGGTAAAAGGTAAAGCAGTCCCACTACAGGCCTGGACAGGCCCACAGGGTTCCAGGAGGTCGAGGCTCCCAGATTTCTAGACAATCGGCGCTTGAAGGTGGTAAGGTTGTCAGCCCTACGCACCGGCCGCGTTTACCCCCCAGGAAATATTCCTGGTACTCATTTCTGTTAGAGGCTGAGTCGACCCCAGGGCCATGAAAATGTCAATGAAAAATCCACTGACACCATCGGGAATCGAACCCGCGACCTGCCGGTTTGTAGCGCAGTGCCTCAACCAACTGCGCCACCGCGGCCCCTGCGCAGATCCATAAGGCCGTCTGCATTGCGATCGGCGTTTGCTAGAACGCTGTTCGGTAGCAACAGCAAGAAGGAACGTGGGAAGCCAGCGCTTCATTGTATGTCTTTCCATCAGAAACGTGTGAGCAAATAGCAACAAATTTTGCAAGGGAAAATAAACAGCCGTAAATTATGCAAAGATAAATAACGTAGCAAAAAAGAAATTAAGGAATATGTGAACGTAGGCACTATAAAAAGGGAATGATCAGAATAATAACATGGAGCAGAAGTATAAGAGAGAGCAGAAGGACAGGACACAGCAGTAGGATAAGACAGATCAGAAAGATAAGACAGCACTAAAGATAAGAGAGATCAGACAAATGACAGCGGAAGACGGTCACTCATGCTGCAGCCAGTTCCATTCTGCTCTGTGGCCCATACGGACAGACATGTATTAATTTACTCGCCATCGCGACGACTTCTCACAGAGGAATACAGGCGTTACGACGTCTGGCGCCGCAGTGACCCACAAAGGGAATGGCAAAGCATGTGGCAGCAACGCCCCCCAGTCGGCCTCACAGCTGTGTGTTTAATAAGAGTGACCCTACCGGGAACGCTGTGCACCCTGGGTTGCTGGGGTGACAATGAGAAGGGAGGGCAGTGGCACATGTGGTGGAGAGGAGAAATGCATGCAGAGTTTTGGTGGGGAGACCTGACCGAAAGAGACCACTTTGTAGACCTAGGCATAGATTGGAGAATAATAGCATGTGTCTTAAAGAAATAAGATAGGAGGCGGTGGACTGGATTCATCTGGCTATGACAGGTACAGGTGGCGAGCCGTTATGAACAGACCGGATGCGGGCACTTTCTTGAGCAGAGGAACAACTGTCAGCTTCTCAAGAAGGGATCTGTGCCAGGCACTTAGCCATGTGCCGCTCCAGGTGTAGAGACAGGCTACAATGTAACAACATGCGCCGTTCTCCTTGACGCCGTGTAGTCTGGTACACGCTGTGAATCCTATCAGCCGTCAAACCTAATAATTAATAAAAACCAAGTTTCCCCGGTGCTTAGACGTGGAGGTCAACGTCGATGCGTCATTAATCTCGGCAACAGATGAAGGTGAATTTTTTGGCGCGTTCGCAAATTGCGAAAAGCGACTGTTAGCTTCGTCATGCCTGTCCGTCCGTCCATCTGTCTGTCCGTCCGTCCCCATGAAACAACTCGGCTCCCACTGAACGGATTTTCACGAAATTTGATATTTGAGGAATTTTTCGAAAATCTGTCGAGAAACCTCAAGTTTCATTGAAATCTGACAAGAATAAGAGTACTTTACATGAAGACCTGTTTAATATAGTATCTTGCTGAATTCTTCCTAGAATGAGAAATGTGTCAGACGTTACAACGCTTACGACGGGCCGATGCCTTTCGCAACGAATGTCTGCCAGAGGTCTACACACGTGATTCAGCAACCCGGGAAACGGGAAGATATGGGCCCGTAGGGTGGCAGATAAGAGAGTTCACTGCAGCAGCAAGCGAGATAAGCAGTGCGACTCGGCAATGCTACACAGACTGTTCCTGCCGGACAGAACGCACAGTCCGTGTCGAGCACAGAGACCAGCCGGTCGGTGCTGGTAGAGGAGCCCCACGCGGAACACACAAACACACCGTGTGGGGAAGTTGCACAGTTCTCTGGCAATGCAGTGGATGGCACACACACAGACACGAGATACGTTGCGGTAGGTCCGGCCGGCACACGCCGAATTTTAAGGAAGTTGGAATTCAGTCCACACAGGGCTACTGTGTGGGCACTGTGCACACAGGGCTACTGTGTGGGCACTGTGTGCACAGGGCTACTGTGTGGGCACTGTGCAGACGTGCGAGTTCAGCTGGAGCCAAAACTGCAACACACTGGGACCTGATCGACCGCAGAGTGAGTCGGGGGGTGTCTGTACGTCAGTAATCAGTACACTTTTAGTACTTTACTGCCACTGGTTACTTTACGTACCGCCAGGTTTAACATTCAACAATTCTACGTTCTGCCCACACAGTGTATTTATGTGTTTTGTGTGGATCTCAGAACAAACAGCGATTACTTCCCTATACAGCATTAACTGGCTGGTTTTTATAACCGAGACGGAGTGTTTACTGCGCGGTACGGACTGGGTATTTACATATAATTCAGGATAATATTAGCCTTAGGTTTTTCCATGCAACTGCTGTGTATGTATGGGGTAATGGCTAAGCAAGTCATTGGCGTGCAGTAACTGACCATTAATGTCACATACTTATGTGCCGTTCTGTGTTGCACTAAGTTGGATCCGTACGTCTGAGGAGAAACTTTTACTTCTGAAAGCAGTGGAACTTCATAAAGTCGGAAGAAATGGGAAATTAATTTCCGTTTTACAAGTTTTTGCCTTTCGAGCATTTCTCGACGAAATAAATACGCTCGCAACCTGTGGGAATTGTGGAACGTAACTGGCCCCCGAAGGCATAATTGTGCTGCCCCAAACAAAAGCTCTGTTGGTCCATACATACGGGGGCCCTATGCTAATGCCTGCGTATCCCAACCTGAAACTCAACGGACGCAGTTGAACATACACGCTGCAGTAGTAGCTGTGCTGCCGCATCCTACTGTCTGTGGGCCCACGCCTAGAACACAGAGGCGTCACGCTAATACCTAACATGAAACATCCGATTAACTGAGCCCAACCGCCCAGCAGAGCGCCATGTTAATCATAAGGTCACGTCGTTTGACCATAACATTTGTGGTGGCTGATCTCCACTGCCACTCACACAATGCAGTTGCGTATCCTGTCCAATTGTTATGCAGCCGGCCGACGGCGCAACCACATTTTCTGCAATACTGGTTTGAAGCAGACGAAACCACCTAACCCTGGTATAACTGGAGGAATCTCGAAGTTCCAAGGCACCTTCATGGCTGTTGCTGAGCGCCGTAAAGCCTAGTGTTACTGCCTTACCTTGCCGGCAGCCGGGCGACTGCACAATCCACTGTATTTATGGAAGATCCGCCAATCTGGAAATTAACAGGAAAAACTATTACAATGTGCTATACGGGGGCGGGAAATGGTGCTGCGAAATAACGTGGAATTATGTCTCGTCACCAGAATGCAGGGCAAAACGTAGCCAGTAATTTAACCCTTTAAAGCCCAGTGGTTACTATATGTACCGCCAGGTTTAACATTCAACAATTCTACGTTCTGCCCACACAGTGTGTTTATGTGTTTTGTGTGGATCTCAGAACAAACAGCGATTATTTCCCTATACAGCATTAACTGACTGGTTTTTATAACCGAGACGGAGTGTTTACTGCGCGGTACGGACTGGGTCTTTAAATATAATTCTACGTTCTGCCCACACAGTGTGTTTATGTGTTTTGTGTGGATCTCAGAACAAACAGCGATTATTTCCCTATACAGCATTAACTGGCTGGTTTTTATAAACGAGACGGAGTGTTTACTGCGCGGTACGGACTGGGTCTTTAAATATAATTCTACGTTCTGCCCACACAGTGTATTTATGTGTTTTGTGTGGGTCTCAGAACAAACAGCGATTATTTCCCTATACAGCATTAACTGACTCGTTTTTATAACCGAGACATAGCGTGTTTACTGCGCGGTACGGACTGGATCTTGAACTATACTTCTAGATTAATTTTCCAGTTTCCCGTGTCAGTACCATTCCACCCATGCTCCGTACTCACCTTCCTGTACACGCTGCCCTTACCAGAAGGACAAACAGGCGAAGCCTGGAAACCTTAAAAAAAGCAGTGCTCTTTCGGAAATCGGGGAGCGTTGGGTAGAAAAGCGCTTCCACTCTTGTCTTAAAGACACACACACAGACACACACACACACACACACAGACACACACACACACACAGACACACACGTGTGTGTGTGTGTGTGTCTGTGTGTGTGTGTGTGTCTGTGTGTGTGTGTGGGTGTGTGTGTGTGTGTGGGGGGGGAACAACCTTCAACCTCCAAAATTGCTGCTCCTGCAGAACACCCCCCCCCCCCAATAACAGGCAAGTCTACAAAGCGTACGCCGACCCGCGGTATGCACGTGGCTTTCAAAATTCCGTACGCGTTTGATTTTGTCGCAAACTTGTGCACGCAGTAAGCAAAATGCATACGGACTAGTGATAAGGACAGTGAGCGCAGAGAGCCCCAAACTTGGCGGCTGTCAAGTTTGGGGCCTTTACAGCACGGTCCGCTGTACCGGCGAGGACAGACACAGGCCGTGTGTACAGGGTGTATCTCACGCAGGCGTAAGTTCTGGCTGTGTACAGAGTGTAACAGGAAATATGCATATATGCAAATATGTACAGTCGACACAGACAGGTGGCTTCTGGCAACGGACAGACCGCACTGTCGGCAGAGAGGGCGCCCCCAGACAGACACGCAGCACACAGACTGTTCGACACCAGGACTGACTGACTGACTGACTGATCGACCGTCAGTCATAATGTGACTCTGACTTAGTCTTCAGGTGATTCAACGGGTGCACAAGCGCGGCATTTTGGAAGTTCCCACGTTTCGCCCGTTTGTCTTTCTGCCATGAAGATGAGGACAGAACATTGGTGGAATGATTCTGACAGGGGAAAACGGAAGTACTCGAAGAAAAGCCTGTCACAGAGCCACTTTCTCCACCTGAAATCTCACATCGAACCTGGGCCTCCGCGGTGACAGGCCGGCGACTAGCCGCCTGAGACATGGCACGGTCTCATATATTACACGTCAGCCTGAATCATGCTTAAAGACCCAGCCCGTACCGCGCAGTAAACACACTCCGGTTCGGTTATAAAAACCAGTCAGTTAATGCTGTATAGGGAAATAATCGCTGTTTGTTCTGAGATCCACACAAAACACATAAACACACTGTGTGGGCAGAACGTAGAGTTGCTGAATGTTAAACCTGGCGGTACATAAAGTAACCACTGGGCTTTAAAGGTGACCGGCAGAAGAGACAGGCCATGCGTCGTCGTGAGGCGCCGCTACGGACGTTTGCTTACGTTAATGCGACGTCTAAAGGTTACAGCCGGACGCAAACTTTACTATCTGCAGTCGGAGAAGGGAGGCGAAAGGGTCGAAGAAAGGTGGGATTCGCAGGATCAATAATACGTCATCACAGCAGCGTGTTCAGCGGGTTGCGCATATCTGCAATCGGCGGCGGTGGCTCGAAACTCTGTCTGGATTATAAAAACCAGTCAGTTAATGCTGTATAGGGAAATAATCGCTGTTTGTTCTCAGATCCACACAAAACACATAAATACACTGTGTGGGCAGAACGTATATTTAAAGATCCAGTCCGTACCGCGCAGTAAACACACTCCGTCTCGGTTATAAAAACCAGTCAGTTAATGCTGTATAGGGAAATAATCGCTGTTTGTTCTGAGATCCACACAAAAACACATAAATACACTGTGTGGGCAGAACGTAGAATTATATTTAAAGACCCAGTCCGTAACGCGCAGTAAACACACTCCGCCTCGGTTATAAAAACCAGTCAGTTAATGCTGTATAGGGAAATAATCGCTGTTTGTTCTGAGATCCACACAAAACACATAAATACACTGTGTGGGCAGAACGTAGAATTATATTTAAAGACCCAGTCCGTACCGCGCAGTAAACACACTCCGTCTCGGTTATAAAAACCAGTCAGTTAATGCTGTATAGGGAAATAATCGCTGTTTGTTCTGAGATCCACACAAAACACATAAATACACTGTGTGGGCAGAACGTAGAATTATATTTAAACACCCAGTCCCTACCGCGCAGTAAACACACTCCGCCTCGGTTATAAAAACCAGTCAGCTAATGCTGTATAGGGAAATAATCGCTGTTTGTTCTGAGATCCACACAAAACACATAAATACACTGTGTGGGCAGAACGTAGAATTGTTGAATGTTAAATCGGCGATACGTACAGTAACCACTGGGCTTTATGGGGTTAAATAGTAACATGCACTCCCTCAAATTCGGAACATTCCCATGCTCACATCTCACACCGCACAGCAGCTATGCTGTCTGTTTTGCGTGGTTTTCCTGACGTTCTGCGACGGTACCTCACATCATACACAGCCGGTTCCTTCCCGATCCTTTTCAACTCAATATGTGTACGTACCCATAGCAACGCACTGACGCACTTTCACCGTCCTTCTTATTGATTGGTGCCGCATAAGGGGACCGGTAAGTCTGTCGTCGCATTTTGTGGACTGATTGTTGCAACACTACGAAGTGCAGCGGGGATAACTTGATTCGTTTATGTGATTATCCATAGTTAAGTCGTAACAGGCTGTCCTGGCACAGCCTGGAGGCACGGTTGTGTTTACACAGGAACACCGTGCGTTCTGGAACAGGTGGCGTTCCTATTCATTGCGTCCGTCGTTATAACAATGCACAGGCTCGTGTTTCATGGCACAGAGACACGAAAAAACAGACGGACAGTCAAGAACAAAGTGGAGAAATGAAGTACTACACAAATAGAAGAAACCGGGGGCAAAGAAAAAATCTAGCTCTTCAGTCAGCAGTGACAGCCACCTGACCACCGTTAATGTACATTACACGTAAAGGCACTGTTCTTACCGCAGAGAGAACACCGTCTGTAACGATTAGAGAGACCGACCGGTTACTGCTGCCAAACACAATAAACAGCACTTACTAAGGCAGTCATATGGAGCAAATACATACACCTTGACGGCAAACTGCAGGGCTTCTGAATGTCAACACTGGCAGTGCATATAATTACCACTAGTCCTTAAAGGGCTGTGATGCAAGCAACCGTAACAATCAGCACGATGCTGGGATGGCGAGGAGAGGGCGACGCTGACCGCTCCACGCCTGTCACTGTCAAAGTTCCGTGTGTGTTTCATTTGTGTACTGAAGATACGTTTCACTGCACCTGTCGGTACATGGGCTGAGCGGCCTTGAATGACGGGATATATAACGGATTTCAAAGGATGCGGATGGAAGCGGTCGTAGCCGATTTCAGGTGGCACTGAGTAAAAGGCAGGATAAACGACCTGCAGGCCGAGATTTAACTCGGAACTTCTCAAACACAAAGCGGGGGGGGGGGGGGGGACGCTGCCCCTCAGCACTTCAGTGTTGGTTAAACTCATTACATTAAGTGCCCCCTCTAGAGACTACGATAAAGCCGAATTATATATTCAGCCCGTACCGCGCAGTAAACACAAACCGTCTCGGTTATAAAAACCAGCCAGTTAATGCTGTATAGGGAAATAATCGCTGTTTCTTCTGAGATCCACACAAAACACATAAATACACTGTGTGGGCAGAACGTAGAATTATATTTAAAGACCCAGCCCGTACCGCGCAGTAAACCCTCCGTCTCGGTTATAAAAACCAGTCAGTTAATACTGTATAGGGAAATAATCGCTGTTTGTTCTGAGATCCACACAAAACACATAAACACACTGCGTGGGCAGAACGTAGAATTATATTTAAACTTTTAAAGCCTAGCGGTAACTTTACATACCACCAGGTTTAACATTAAAAAATTCTACGTGGTGCCCACATTGCGTTTATGTGTTTTGTACGGCTCTCAGAACAAACAGCAACTTTTGCCTTATAAAACATTAAGAGATTGGTTTTTATAACCGTAGTGGAGAGTGTTTACAGCGCGGTACGCACTGAGTCCTTATATAAAACAGATACGCTTCGTCTTTAAAGGGTTAAAGACCCAGTCTGTACCGCGCAGTAAACACACTCCGTCTCTGTTATAAAAACCAGTCAGTTAATGCTCTATAGGGAAATAATCGCTGTTTGTTCTGAGATCCACACAAAACACATAAACACACGGTGTGGGCAGAACGTAGAATTGCTGAATGTTAAACCTGGCGGTGTACGAGTATATAGTGACCGCTGGGCTTTAGAGGGTGAATAACAAGAGGCATGTAGGCGCATGCAGATATCCAACATGCGGCATGATTTTATTAGTGCGGGTTGTCCTGTTTTTCTCAGACCACCAAGTTAAGTGCTGGGGTAGTTACAGGTCGTTCATACATTCGTGAGGTGGGGGTGGCCGTGGCTAACAGAGGGCCCCACACTGCCAACCGGACTTGAGACTTGTTACGGCGCTAAGGCAGTGACGTTATGGACCGTCCTCCCTCCAGTCTCCCTATGTCGCGCCCAGTGATTTTCACCCCTTCAGAAGCACCTGGCTAGCAAGCGGTTTGCAGCAGACGCCACCGTGAAGCAAGCTGTCACCTCCTGGCCACAGACACCTGACACTGATTTCTTCTACACCGGGATACAAGGCATGGTGCCACGGTGGCACAGATCCTTAAGTGTCAGTCGTGACACGGGAGGGTCTGGTGTGTACCGTCTGATGCTCCGAAGTGCTCGGCACCTGATTTTTAGGAATTTCTTTGTAAATTCAGTTGTATTAGTATGTGGTGATTTCCTTCTTTTGAAATCTTATGCTTCTAATTCTGACTTTCCAAAAATCCCGCGCCTCCATGCAGTCGTTCCGCCGTTAATCTCGACGGCTCTGACTTGGAGTAGCAGCGCGGCCGTCAGTAACAGTTCCCTCCAGTCGTCGGTACGTGTCGTTCTTCTTATAGTACCCGGAAGTACATTACCGTGTGCACAGAAACTGTATCCTGAGCCAGTTGAATCAACTCCACAACAAAATACCGCTCTTCTTTAAGATCCATCTTACGTTCTTCTCTCACGTTCTGATAAATAGCATGAACTCAAGAGACGAACTGTTTAACAACAACAGTTACGAGTTCCAGCCGTTTTTACGAGTTGTGACGTTCCAGTGGAACCCTCTTGACCTGCCTTACTCATATGCACCGTCTGTCTGTCTGTCTGTCTGTCTGTCTCTCTCTCTCTCTCTCGTGTGCAGTGGCAGTGATTAGGTGAATAACCGCAGCACTGCGTCACACGTTTCGCACAGACACACTGCAATTAACATTGGCCTACTGTGTTTCTTGGCATTTAAAATTAAATTATGGCCCCGCAAAATAGTTCTCTTCTGTCTAACGTGCTTTGTAAGGAACACGTGACAAGCTGTGTGAACCCCTTTATTGACAGGTTTGTAAGGAACACGTGACAAGCTGTGTGAACCCCTTTATTGACATCTGTGTAAGGAACACGTGACAAGCTGTGTGAACCCCCTCTATTGACACCTTTTTAAGGAACACGTGACAAGCTGTGTGAACCCACTCTATTGACAACTTTTTAAGGAACACGTGACAAGCTGTGTGAACCCCCTCTATTGACAGCTTTAAGCGTTATTTACGACGTTAAAAAATAACACCTTATGTGCAAACCGCGTCCACCCGGTCGCCTGTCCGTGACTTAGTATCAGCGACTAAACCGTTTGTCGGATTTCCATGAAATCTGGTATAGATATTCTTTAACAAACGCTGTCGAGCACGCACCCGTTTCATAAAAGTCGGCCCAGAGAGAGTAGCGCTTCTGGGAGGCCAAGCCTCGACTGCAGGCTCTAGTGCCATAGGATGGATGGAGAGTAGTACTTACATAAGGGCGTAAATGAATTTCTACTCTCATTCCATATTTATTGTCTGATTTGTCTGAAATTTGGTAGAAGAGGTCTACACATAATGCTGTTAAACACTTGAATTTCGCGAAAATCGGCGCAGGGAAGTTTGTACTTTTCTTCCGGGCGTAACGGAAATTTCATGTACACGTGTACCGTAAAACCGTATGGCATTTTGAAAGTAAAGAACGCCTTGGTGAAGTCTGTGTACTGCGTCACGGAGTGCAGCATTCGCAGTCCCCTTAACCCGTAATGCGCAGAGGTTACTACAGCCATGTATCACTACTCCAACATCCAGCAATTCCACGTTCTGCCCACACAGTGTATTTATGTGTTTTGTGTGGATCTCAGAACAAACAGCGATTATTTCCCTATACAGCATTAACTGACTGGTTTTTATAACCGAGACGGAGTGTGTTTACTGCGCGGTACGGACTGGGTCTTTAAATATAATTCTACGTTCTGCCCACACAGTGTATTTATGTGTTTTGTGTGGATCTCAGAACAAACAGCGATTATTTCCCTATACAGCATTAACTAACTGGTTTTTATAACCGAGACGGAGTGTTTACTGCGCGGTACGGGCTGGATCTTTAAATATAATTCTACGTTCTGCCCACACAGTGTATTTATGTGTTTTGTGTGGGTCTCAGAACAAACAGCGATTATTTCCCTATACAGCATTAACTGATTGGTTTTTATAACCGAGACGGAGTGTGTTTACTGCGCGGTACGGAATCTTTTAAAATATGATGTGTTGAGCGCTAATAAAAGAAGCAACCCCGTTTTCTAACTACCAGTTTCACAATGCAGTTTAGTTGGTACGTTGTCACTAAATAACGTACTAACCAGTTACAACATGAAACCAAATGTCACCAATGACGGCGCCTCTGCTGCCAGTTGGCAAACCAGCACATTTTTGGCAGGTGTTCCACTTGTTCGCCATTTGTTGACGTCATACTCGGACTTCATGTGATTGTCATGTAGGAATAATCAGTGGATCCCAGCCAGTTTTTTGTTTACAGGCAGCTGTTTACTTTAGCGTCAGCTAGAACCTGTCTTTTTTCTGCACTATCACAATCTACTCGCGTAACAACTCGAATTTCCCTACAGCAAGGACAGTTGAAAGGACGGCAAAACGAGCTCCGGTGTCTAAGAAATTTTACGCCGTTTTTGGAAACCGAAGGTTCATCGCCGTGTTCACATCAGCCCGCCACTGGACTCATGAACCCAGTATACACTCCCATCGCCGTGTTCACATCAGCCCGCCACTGGACTCATGGACCCAATATACACTCCCATCTACGCCAAGGCCTCAGCGACCGCGTCCTGCTCCTCACCACTCGACACTCACACCATATTTAAGAGAGGTCAGCTTCACGCTCCGGCCCCTTTACCTTTCTTACCGAACGCCGCGGCTCGAGAGACACCTTAGGGGAAATTGGGGTAAGGTGAACGGAGCCGTAATGAGATGTTCGTTTCGGCCTACTGTCGATGTACCCGCCAGCAGAACGTCATCTTCCTAGAACTAAAAGCAGATGGAAGAGTGGAAAGAAACAGGAAAGTTGAAGGAAGGGTGGAGAATAAAAACAGAATAAATAATAACAACGTAGATGAGTGACTATGCTACTTCAAAACACAGTGGAAAGAGAAGTAGAGTGGTGGCACTAATGTTATCAGAAGTACAAGCAGGCGAGTCCTGGGGACCTTCAAAGAGAGAAATGCTCTGTCGGATATCGGGGAGCGTTACACAGTAAGAACTGTGCTCATAGCGACACCTGTGACCGCCCCTCCACTGTGCCCACCTCCATTAGCTCCTACGCCATCATAAGCCATAAATTCGCCCGATTTCAACACTCGAGAGATACGAAGTGATATACAAAGGCAGTCTGTTTGTTCCAGGAGCCGCATCTCGACGTATGGTGTGTTCGTGGTGCGACAGCCACACTGCGCCAGCAGCCGCTCTGGAGCCATCGCGACTCCGAACACACATCGACTGTCCTCCGACCTCCAGCACAGGGGCTGTGTCCGCTTCAAGAAACGGCAGCTTCCCTCACCACAACGACGACAACGACGATCGGAGAGCCACGGGAACGCAGACGGTAGGGGGTCCGTTGTTTTGGTTTTCGTCTTGCTGTTTGTTACAACGTGTCAACCGGTCATTGATGAGAAGCCTCGGAGTGGCCCGTTCCGAGACACTGAAGCAGCGCCCGTATCACCACTACTGTAATCTACACAACCTCACGTCAAGAAGTTGCAGATTAGTCCTAGATTCTGACACCACGAGAGACAGTACGAAAACAGTGAGCCACTTGAACCGATATCACCACCAGTTCCCATTAGATCTTCAAGGGTGGCCACGCAGATGGACGCAGACTGTATTAGTTCGTCACATTAGTGCTGTAATTTAGAGACCGCTATATTAAATTGTGTGAATAATAAGCATAGTACAACAGAATCGATGAAGTGCAGAATTTTACTCGTATCTTGTCAATCAATCAACTTGCCGGTTCCGAATATTTTGATCGATTTAGTCAGGTTTAAGTTTTGCAGTGCCTGAGCACTACAGAAGAGTGCTACGTACAGGATACAATCTCGCAACACGCCTTCAAACACAACGCAGTATATAGATACACACTTATACGATAGTTGAAAGTAACGTCACAGAGCAGGATTCTTACTGAAATGGAACCACGGCCAGGAAGAAACGCTAAAGGTCAGGCACCAATCCTGGGTTGGAGCAACGACTCGCCAAGTTTAAGCCCAGCGCTAACACCAAAGACACCTGCCGGCGCAGACGAAATACCAACCTCGCCTCAAAACAAGTCCGTAACCAGTAGTGGCATTGGCCCAGACTCCCCTACCAGAACAGTGAGCTTCAGCTCCAACGATTTCTCCCCGACTCTGTCAAGCATTGGGTGCGAACCCCCAGCCTTGTGCCCGTCTACACCCTTGGCAGATTCTCGGCAAATACCGCGGCAACAGAACAACCGTTGTACTCCTCCTCCTGCTGGGAACGGACATGTCATTTCCGTTCAGAAACCTCCCCTCACAACTGTCATAACAGAAAATCCCATGTATGATGGCGCTGTTATCAAATTTCAAGGCATCCAGGATGACAAAAGTCCTGACGCTGATGGAGATTCCATATGTAGCAGCAGTGAGTCAGGTAATGACGAAGAGGCAGACAGCCGCAGTAAAATTCCTGACGGTGGCTGGGGATGGGTCGTCGTTCTGGCATCCCTGATAATCAGCATGGTTGCTGATGGTATTAGCTTTTCCTTCGGTTTACTGTACATCGAGTTTCTTGAGCATTTCGGCGAGACCAAGAGTAAAACCGCATGGATTGGCAGCCTGTTCATGGCTGTACCACTGCTGTCTGGACCAATTGGCAGCGCGCTCGTTGACCGGTATGGCTGCAGAACTATGACAATCATCGGAGGAATCGTTTCCGGACTCGGCTTCACGATTAGCGCTTTTGTTAACAGCATTGAACTAATGTATACGACGTTTGGAGTAATAGCAGGACTGGGTTTGGGGTTGTGTTATGTTACTGCCGTGGTGAGCATTGCATACTGGTTTGACAAGAAGAGAGCTTTGGCCATAGGGCTCGGAGCCTGCGGGACTGGTATAGGAACCTTTGTGTACGCGCCGATGACACAGTACTTCATCGAGGAATACGGTTGGCGAGGGACAGTCCTGCTGTTGGCAGGGACCTTCTTCAACATGTGCGTATGTGGAGCAGTGATGCGGGATCCTGAATGGTGGATTCAGGAACAGAATAAATCAGCAAGTCTAGGGACAGGCAACAAGTCTACCAAAGGAACGTCGTCCTGTGGATCGATTTCTGGAAGAAGTGGGATTGACAGTGACTTCCCAGGAGTAGAGGAAATTCGGAAGATGCTTAAGCGCGGTCAGGCTCCAGAGTACCTGCTCACGATGCTTGCTGGTAACGCCAGTGTGCCGGCACAAGGCGTCACATCGGCTGATGTCGAACATGTGACGTCATCAAGGTCGGTCGTCAATCTACCGACTTTCATCCGTCAGAAAGAAAAGGTGAGTTTGTTGCTTCGTCAGCAAATTAGCCCTCGTGGTAAACAGGCTGTAATCTGTTGTTCGAGAAGAAATTTCGAACACAACTTAGGTGACGTTTCGGAGGTAGCTCCTGCTTTCATCTCTTCAGGGTATAGGCCTAAGGTTTAATGTTCGTAAGTACAAAAACCAGTTCTCGGGAAGGCCTGTACTGCGAGGCTGCATGCAAAGACCTGGCCGTTTGCTGCTGCCCTGTTAACATGAACCTCCAATTAAATTACTGTGGCAGTGTATGAAGTCACACGTCAGTTGCGCGCAACTATCAGCGGTGCACGCGATTTTATGCTTTCTTTACGAAGCACAAAAGAACGCCTTATGTGGAGAGCAGTCCGTCCGTCTGCATCCAGGCGTACCAGCGACTGTACCGTTCGTCGGATTTTCATAAAATTTTCTATAGGATTTTCTTTACAGAAAGTTGCTGAGTAAGCGTGAATTTTGTGTAAATCGACTCGGTGAGTCACACTTCACTTAACGGTGTGTGAATAAACTTCTACCTTACTCTTGATATTTAATATACTGACCGATTTGGGTGAAATTCGGCGTGAATGCCATTTAGAACTTATGAGTGCCGTGCAAACTTGCGCAGGGGAGGCCTTACTTTCTTCTGGATGTAAATACAATTACATTTACGCGTGTACTGTGACACCGTGTGACACTGTGACAGTAATGACCCGTTGGTAAGTCCCAGGCACCATGGCACAGTGCACGATGTGCAGTATTGTTGTACACATGTATGCGCTTCATTAAACACACGTCATGGATGACGTATGGGGGGTGGAGGTATAGCCGCCTCGGCATTAGACCAAGGTGAGCGGTGAGCTTCACGTCCTGGCCGCTTTACTCTGGCGGAAATATCCCCCCAGTACCCATTGGACCAGGGGCTTGGTGGGGCCAGAGCTGCTCTGGACGCAGGCAACCAACAGAAAAATCGCCGTCCCCGTCGAAAATCGAAACGCAGCCAACAGCAGAGTCGAAACAGCAGCACGGTCGGTCGGTGAGCCATATTCAGTTCTGGCCCAAACTAAATATTTCGAAATTCGAGTAAATGTCAAATCTGCAATTGAAAGTGAAGATGAAATATATGGCGGAAAGACTTTGCGATGATGGCTTTAGCTAAGAGCTGCTGGTTGCCTAGCTGTCAGCAGTAGTGTGGTACTGCTGTTCAACACAACTGACGATGCAACAGACATACCGAGTATACCGGCTGTGTGCTCTGCAGGGGGTGCAGTTAAGGGACGGCGATCCTGCAGATTGCGAAACACACTAACGAGCGTGCACGGCAAGGGCCACCAGCCTTTTTATGACAAAGGGCCACGCCGGCTATAGTGGGCTGGTTCGCGGGTCGCACGTGAAAAAAATAACAATAAGTGGTGTACCGAACCGCCTGAAGTATTGTGTAGTTTTTATAATATATACAAAGTTTACACAAGTGGCCGCGTGCCACATTGCGTATGGGAGATCTAGCTAGCTAACTAACTAACTAACTAACTAACTAACTAACTAACTAACTAACTAACTAACTAACTAACTCCATGGAACAGTGTCATTCTTGAGCTAATTTTTCTTCTGCTAGTCAAGAAATTCCACGCATTTGTGGCACCTGGAGGTTCATTACCGTGCTCAAAACAGCCTCCTACGTGGGGGACCTGTGCAGTATAATATTAAAGACGGATCTGAAGGGTGTAAAACGTGACATGAATTTAACTGCCTCAGGAAACGGCCGGTGGCCGGTCGCTGTCAACTCGGTGATGTACCTTCAGGTTTTGTAAAACATGCACCGACTGACCGACTACAAAGTTCTCCACAGTTATATAGAGCGATGTAGTTAGTAATGGATCTTGGTTCATATAAAGATTTTTAGGCGCTTTCGCAAAATCGCGAAAAACGACTATTAGCTTCGTCACGCCTGTCTGTCTGTCCGTCCGTCCTCATGGAACAACTCGGCTCCCACTGGACGGATTTTCGTGAAATTTGATATTTGAGTATTTTGCGAAACTCTGTCCAGAAAGCTCGAGTTTCATTAAAATCTGATAAGGGTACGGGATATGAAGACCAATATATACATTTGTGGTAATATATAGCTGAATTCTTCTTAAGATGACAAGTGTTTGAGACAAAAGCTGTAGAGAAAATAAAAACACACAATTCATGGTCAGTAATTTGTTCCCCGAAAATCGTGCCGTTTATGAGATAATGTCGATAAATGTGGTACTGCCAGAGAGGCCACAAATGACAATATAATACGGCGCATGCGTATTGCATGCTGGATAACTAAGGCTACGGACACACACTCAGAATACGTAATTCTTATTGCTTTTCCACGGCAAAAGTGGTTACGTGAACGCGCCGTAGTGTTGCGTTATACACGCATTGCAGGTCGTGGCCCAGCCACAGTGTTTACGTAACGCCGGACGGTAGGCTGTAGGTTAAACACGCATCTCTTCTCCGTGTGCGCCGTCACAGTGCGTAATGTACTGCGTTCGGTCGGTTCCCACCAGCTGCAGTTGGCTCGCACCTAACATTGCTCTGTTTACATCGACAGCAGCAGATAACGTGCACAGAATCCGGCTGCTATTAACGAAGGTTAAAAAAGTGCGATTGCTTACATGACGTTACAGCGGTCGTTCTGAAATTTTTTCCGGTTATGGCGAGTATCACAATTTATTATCCTGTAATGCATTAGACCTTCGTCTTTATTTTTAATTTTCAAATTACAAAGAAAACGCATCGGTGTAAACAGACCGGTTAGTGCCGGTTCTTGTTATATCATTAGCTTCAGCAATGGAAATGATGACGTAAGTGGACTAAAATAGACCAATCAGTGTTGCCAACATGCATACCCGCCTTTCCACACCCGACGACCCACTGCTTGACTGACTTCTAACGTGCTTCTCCTCAGTCCCTCCATTACTGTGTGCGGCCACAACCGTTCCAATTGAATGCCAGTGCCACTCGACGCTACATGCAGTTCCAGGCACTGACAGTGTCGTTAAACAAAGCACAAGTACATAAAATAACCAAACAAATAAAAGGACCGTCAGCCACCACTACATTCTGACAACGTACTACCGAAAATGCAACATGTTTCGGCCTATTTACAAGCCATCATCACGCACGCTGTCAAAATATACTTGTAATCGTTTGATTGCATATCACAGCGACGTGTCTCACAACAGGCAAGCAGCAATTCTGCATCAACACATGTTACACCATTTTGAGTATTACACAGTTCGGAGCTGTTCCCGGCAATGTGAAGACATTTTTTCTCATCTCCGAAACGTCCAGACAGACCACGGGGCCACTGAGTAGGTACCGGGGGTTCTTCCCCCAGGATAAAACCGGCCGAAACGTGAGGCTGACCATTCACCTTCATCTAGTGCCGAGGTTAAGAATGAGTGGCGCTGTGTCCCTGCTGCCCGCGCGCAGGCACAGATCTACCTTCACTGTTTAGTGCAAAGTACATATGCAGGTGGCAACAAGTGTGTTTTAGATGACAGCCATGTTTTGGACCCTTACACCGTGCGGTGTGCGGTGCTTGTTCCAACGTTTCGACAGAAGGTGCTGTTGCCATATCCAAGTTGGCTGCTGGTTCAGATGGAATGAATGCTAAAGTGACTGAGTCGAAGAATATGTGTCAGTTGCACCCGAACGTTTGAGGGCATATGCGCCATCAGAGGCGGAAGAGGTGGGTGCACTGCCTTAGTATGTGTGGTGCCAAAACACACAGACGTGGCAGTCGGTGTAATGTGCAGAGCTGACAGGCCGGCTGCGATCTGTCCTGAAGGTCTTGCCTGGATTTAGTTACAGCCTGATGAATTAACTCGTATCCAGAAGATGGAGGCACTGTGTTCCGCCCAAACGTTGACTGCCCACCCAGCAGGCTGCAAGATGTATGCCGCAGCAAACAGTAGGCTATATGGAACTTTACGGTAGTGACAATATCCATATAAAGTACGCATTTTACTGCATTAGGTGTCATTAGTACGAACGTACCGGCATTAATTGCAATTTCTTAACCCTTCAAAGCCCAGTGGTTATTTACGTACCAACCGGTTTAACATTCAACAATTCTACGTTCTGCCCACACAGTGTATTTGTGTGTTTTGTGTGGATCTCAGAACAAACAGCGATTATTTCCCTATACAGCATTAACTGACTGGTTTTTATAACCGAGACGGAGTGTGTTTACTGCGCGGTACGGACTGAAACTTCAAATATAATGCGGGTTAATTGTCGTCCTGAAGGTTTAAAACGGTTCGATTTTCAGAAAGTACGTACGAGATGATAAAAGCGTTTGTAATTTTTAATCCAATGTCGCAAGTGTCTACAAAAGCTCTTAGTCCTCCAGTTAAGGCAGCTTCTATCTTATTAACACCGCCGTATCGATGTCCTCATTTGACAAATTTAATTTAATTCCAAAAACGGTCGCACTAGCTCAGTGTTTCCCAATGTCTGGCTTCAGTACATGAAGTACCGGCGCATGCGCCATATGCCGATTCGTGGTGGCCAGTAAACACATTCATTACGTCTTGGTTCAATTTATTATGTGGAGCAGAGTCTTCGTGGAGAAGCTTACAGTGGCTTACCTCGTAAAACATGTTCTGCCTTGTGTTCATTGCAGTGCTCACAACAGCCCGCCATTGGGCGTTACTTCGAACCAGCTGAATGCGAGCTACACTCTCACACCCTGTTCTTTTAATATGCATTCAGCTTCTTTGAAACTCGGACGTCAATTGTCTGTTTTATCTGAGCGCTGTCGTTCTCCTCTTAGGTCTGAAATAGTTCATCTGAATATTTAAAAGTTCTGATCGTGCGTAATGGAACACACAATGTGTGTGCATTATAAAGATAAAGCCGTTATTGCTGTTTATGGAAGTAGGGCCTAATCTGCGTGTATTGTGAGTATATTACGGAACGCATAAGCACACTGTGTGGGAGAAATTCAGAGTTCTCAATGCTAAAGCAGGTGGTACATACATAGGGTCATGATTTTATCTGGCAACTATCAGCTGTCACATAAAATAAGGACCCTGAGTTACCACTGTCGTTTACAGTGTTGATGGACCGAAGGGCTCTGCATGACACAATTTCAACAGGCCTGTAGTTTTTTTCTCGCAGGTACCACTGGAAGTCCTGGAGTCCCTTGGTTCCAACAAACGTGTCTACAACCTGATCCTGGAGAACTACCCGAGTCTGCTGATGTGCAGGAGTCTTAGCGACAACGGAAAGCTGAACACAGTCCCAGAGAACTCGGTGCTGCCCGCCCGCGTGCCCGTCGCGGCCATCAAAGCACCCAGCCACTCGACTTCACCGACACAAGCCGACACGGTGCTTCGCCATCACTCGGAGGATCACGCAGACACCCCTCTTCTGGATCAGCAGGGCCAAGACGAACACAGGACCATCGCAGTCATCAGCAGGTCGCCAAAATCATCAGTAAAAAGACACGACAGACCTGAATCAGTGCCAGTCATCAAGAAGCAATTATCCTCGGCGACCCAGTCTCCGCATTATCTCAAGAACATCCGCGTCCACAGGTAAGATATCCGGGGATTCACGAAAGACGTTCAGCACGGAGGGTTCCCTGACGACGAACCGTCATTACAGCCTTACGTGCAGCATGCTTTTCCCACCGCAGTATCACTTTTTTTTACTGTAATGCCTGAGCACATCGATACATTCTCCTTACTTGGGCGTGAGTTTAAAGATTCAGTCACGTATTTGGGCTTTCACATTCGCAGCCATTCACGAACAGTCATTTACGTTTCCTAATTTTTTCTGTGGAATGTGCTAAGATGGGAAAATCCATCACTGTGCTCGTGGATTACGTTTGACAGTAACGACACTTCAGTGCAACAAATGCGCTGCATTTAATGTTGTGATAATTTCTCGTTTAGCCGCTATGACGGAGGCACCTTCACTAACTGCAAGTCCTTCGTGTAGGAATCAGTGACGGGGTTCTGTGACTGTAACAAGCCTTCGGGTTCCATCGTAAGGCGATGAATCCTTTGGCCTTAAGAGCGTCTATTAGCTTGGCACGAAGGATAACGAAATCAGTGTGTATATACAACCAACCAGTTAAATACAGCCAAGTTTCGCGGACAGCCAGCGCACTGTGGGCAGGCTGCCCAACCCTGACCAGACAATACCGTGTCTATCCGGAGTGCGGCGGTCGGACTTACTTGCTCACTGGTATTCTAATTTTAAAACGTCACACACACCCAACCGGTCTGCAGCTACTGCTGCTGCACGGGCATATTTCCCTGTCACTTCAGCTTTCACACATTTTTTTCTGTTCAGTATTAACCGCTCGAATCCAGATGATGGCGACCCCGTATGCGCGATTCTGCACCGCTGGCAGAGAGCTTGAAGCGCTGGCGCTGCATTACTGAGGTTGGCGGCATTTCGTGTATTGTGGCGTGTATCAACATAGTGGGTTGATGGGGCGAGCTACTGTAACACGCGTGTAACACCAAACACTTACACACTGCCCTGGAAGGGGCGAGCTACTGTAACACGCGTGTAACACCAGACACTTACATACTGCCCTGGAAGGGGCGAGCTACTGTAACACGCGTGTAACACCAGACACTTACATACTGCCCTGGAAGGGGCGAGCTACTGTAACACGCGTGTAACACCAAACACTTACATACTGCCCTGGAAGGGGCGAGCTACTGTAACACGCGTGTAACACCAAACAACGCTTACACACTGACCTTCACACACGGCCAACGCTATGAACTCCCTGACCGCTCAGCTGGTGAACAGTTTCATCGCCTTGTTCATTAGAGGGTCAACAAGAGCCTATGGGCAGCCGGCATAACGACTGGGCCGCGGTTGAACATTGCAGACGGAGCTCCGTGCCGGTCACTGACAATTAACTGCAGCGTCCAGACCGGCTGTGGGGCCCACCGAACCCACTGCGCAATGGTTGTAGAGGCCTCTTTTGGGGGGGGGGGGTAAGAGCGGCCGGGACGTGAAGCTGGCCCTTCACTCCCACCTAGTACCGAGGTGAAGAATATGTGGTGGTGTACTTCCACACCCCCTAGACCTTCATCAATGGTGTCCATTGCAGAACGCCAACACCGGTCCGTTACTGACATGAGTCCCGCAGAACTCGCCATCCTGCAGCTGTAAGGTCTATGTAATGCAAATTCCCGATTGTTCACGAAGCACGACGCCAGGGAGACATAAGGGGTAGGTGGGGGTGGAGGTACAGTCCCACTTATTCTTAACGTTAGACAGTGGAGGTACGCAGTAAGCTTCAAGCCCCGGACGCTCAGTGCTCCGATAGCCACGTCTTTGCCGCTGCTGGGAACTGGACCCATAATAACCGGTCGTCGAGCCGTCAGCCTGGGCAGTGCCCACAGTTGCGACTTGTCAGTCAGTAAGCACTGTGCAACTGTTTTCAGGAACTCTGTGATGTACCGAGGAGCCATGCTGAATATCCACAAATACCGCCTGCGAGCTTCATCCTGCCCTGACATCTACCGCAACTCAATGACAACCATTGCCAAGGAGCACGAGCAGGTAACAGCAGAACACAACGTACGGTTTCTTACCACCACCACCAGAGGTTGTTCAGGCACCGAAGATCTGGGCGGGCGTGGCTAACAGGTACTGTACGATGAGGGCTGGCTGATGAGGGTGGCCCAGTGTTAGCCACGCAAGCCCAGGGCCCACTAGTCCGTACATGACGTTTACTAGCGTAGCATCCGTCACAGGCGACAGGGAAGACCGTACACTTTGCCGTTCTTACACCCGTTCCACACAAGTCATTTCGTTCTTCCGTCCTCTTGCGTGTCCCGTCTATTTTTATTTGCCCGTTCTGTCGTACCTTCTCCCCCCTAGCAACGGGTCTAAAATGTCGGGTTTTGTCTTCCCCAGGCGTGACAACAATTGGTTACTTTTGTACGTTGCTGCTGATGTTATTATTGTTATCATTCGGTCAGTGTGACGTCGTCGTCATCGTCAGCGTCATGAACCACTGCAAAGCAAGAGTGACACACATAACATCTTTTCTTTGCTTCAGTCTGTTGGACCCTAATTTCCAGCTGTTTTGAACAGTAACGTAACCGACATCTCACTGAACATAAGGAGCCAGTGACTGCCCACAGACACGCTGGAAGTGTCCTCCATTACCCTCCATACACACACCTGTCCTCTTGCCTGTGTTTCGACCGTTTCCACTACGAAGCTGCCACGGCATTTTCAGCAAATCAAAGTCTGTTGTCTTGGTACGCTCATTCCCTAAGAAACCCCACAGCAATGCCAGGACTTCACAATGTGGCAGCTGTACAGATACCGCCTGCTGTCACTGGTACAGGGGTACAGCGGCCAGGGTGTACAACAAATCACTCACCTCCATCTAGTACTGAGATTAAGAATGACTGGAGCTGTGACTCCATTCACCCACACGCCTTCATGCCGTGCACAGGGACAACTGTACAAAGTCACAGTGCTTGCAATGGACAGCCCTGTATAAGACGAGTTGTCCTGCTGTGTGTTTGAACTGAGGACAAGGAGGCAGCCTTTGAAATGCACAAATCTTTTGGAATTTTGTATCTTACACTCGACAAGGACTTCAGTGAAAATAAAAAACTGCTCTGTGAGATTGCTACAGACGCACTTGCCTCAACACTATCTTCATGTGTGTGTATCTGGCAGATTAAAATGTTGATAGTCAGGATAGAGTGATCAAGGAATAACCAGTGACATCTGGTACAGTGCCAGTCAGTGTATACATGTCAGTACAAGGTGATCAAGAACTAACCAGTGACATCTGGTACAGTGCGTGTCAGTGTAGACATGTCAGTACAAGGTGATCAAGAACTAACCAGCGACATCTGGTACAGTGCGTGTCAGTGTAGACATGTCAGTACAAGGTGATCAAGAACTAACCAATGACATCTGGTACAGTGCCAGTCAGTGTATACATGTCAGTACAAGGTGATCAAGAACTAACCAGTGACATCTGGTACAGTGCCTGTCAGTGTAGACATGTCAGTACAAAGTGATCAAGAACTGACCACTGACCTCTGGTACAGTGCCAGTCACTGTAGACATGTCAGTACAAAGTGATCAAGAACCGATCAGTTGACCTTAATTTTTTTCACTTACAGGATCTAGGAAGCCATTATATATATCTATATCTACCTGACTGAAGCTAACAGACTGTCCTCGATTCAAGAGAACACTTTAGGGTATGGTCCCTGGTCTTCTGGCTAGCCTTGCATATATGTCCTCTCAGGGGACATACACAGTGTATGTCTCTGTCACTGCATCTGTCAGTTTCCACTGGCCGTCATTCATTAGCTGTTCACTTTGTAACAAGCCCAAAGTTGCATGTATGCACAGCTCAAACCAGACAAAACACAACAGACAACAGCAGTATTAACTGTCAGCACAATACAGAACTGCAGTGTAGCTCATTGTACATACTTTTAATTAGAATACATTGGTTACTGGTCATACCCATCTAACAGCCTGACTTGCCAATGCGCCAACATTGCCCAGGCCAAAGCCATTCTCGTGAGTCGACAGGAGCAGTACCGGGACCATTCACCATCTCTGAACGCCCACACAGTCATCACTCACACACAGCTGGCAGTATGAAGTGCAGCAATGCTTCAAGGCCGATAACCCCAAAATAAATGCTGGAAAGTCCTGCTGCGGCTGCCTCAGTTAGCGTTTACTGTCCTGACCTCATTCCACCTACAGCTGCGTTCCCATGCCAGCTGTACCTGACAGTTGCATCAGTGACAGCGCATTGTAAAAAGAACCACATGAATAACTGTTGTACTGTTTCCATGATTGGTTTATTTGGCAAACACTTGTATCGAGTGCACTTTCCAAATGTTTGCCGGGTAATTGTGATCGCGTTCCCACGACTCGCATACTTGGCCAGTCGCCCTCTCTGACATGGTGGGTGTCTTGTATCCAGTGTCTTGGCCTTTGTCAGGTCTGAAGACTGAAATGTGTACACGCTGTGTCTGAAAAGTCATGACAAAAATTTTAAAAATGTTCAGAAAAGAAATTTATTGTGAAAACCACTGCAGCATGGGAACGTATGCTGTATGCGCTTGACAGGCCTCCCTTTTACCACTGAACGCATTCTTTAAATCCTGCAAGTCTTGTCCTTCAGGCAGTCGGGGGGTCAGTGTTCATGGCGGTAGGATGTCCTTACTCTTGCAGCTTCATGTGTAACTTCAGAAAGGGCGAAACCAAGTCTGATGAGCGGGGGTGAGGGGGGCACTGATCTCAATAAGCACTTTTTGCAAAAGAAATCTTGCAACAGTTCACGTGGAATGTACACGTGGCTGTTGTGGAACAAGACCAAATTCTTCTTTTCTTGACAGTCTGGCCTGATCTGTCGGATTCTTCACCACAATCAAAAAACATTTTGTGAGTTTCTCATTTGACTCAGCTAGGCATGTGATGAAGTGGCTGCATGTCACGATGTGTTTGTTTCGTTTTGTGTAGAAATGGTATGGAGACGTGCTGGACCTCCTCAAGGGTATGGTAGACTTCTCCATGTTCTTGGAATGGCATTTCCTGCTCATGTCTCTCTCTACAGTCCTGCTCTTCACTTGGTTCATCGTTCCCTACTTCTACCTGGCCGAACTGATGGTCTGCAACAGTTATTCTGAGCAGGAGGCATCGACACTCCTCAGTGTCATCGGCTTCACAAACTTCTTAGGCATGGTAAGGTCACACCTTCGGACAGTGACACCATCACTAAGCCTACATGGCGACCAATGGATGAAGGCGCTCAAGGCTGCACCTACTAGCGTACTACCCTACGCCTTATGGCTTACATCAACTAGCCCAAAACGCTTGCCGCGACCAAGACTGGATCGTATCATGAGCTAAACAGCTGTGCACATTTTCGAGTCATTGTACCCTTTGTACTCAAAAGTCATACCTCGCAAAGCCCTTTTAAACTGGGACTTAACTTTATCACAAAATAAGCCATGTCATAATCTTGTATGATAAATATGACAAGGTGCTGAACTAATACAAAGGTTTTTCGTTTTAAACAGGCTCTATGTATCATCTATACAGAAATATTTTAAGACATTGTCTTAGGCTGTTCCATGTGTGTGATAACACACTCCCTGATGAGCCTTTATGTAGCCATCCCAGATTTACAGCTTCTGCATTAGCTCCCTGGCAGAGTGCCTGTTTGGAAAAAATGTTAAACCCCTTGCTATTCAACTCCAGTAATGAATGCAGGCAGCTGAAAGGCAATAAATAATGTGGGTGAAGTCATGTTCAGATGCAGTGCTCCACTGCAGGTTTGATATGCAGGTTTGATAAGCACAAACCCTTCATGGGTGAAATACATTCATGTATATATGTATACAGGGACATTATTTTATCTTACAACTGTCACTAATCATTTCACATGAGCTTGCTTAACTTATAATACACTGCCATGCAATGAACAATGCAATATCTATCTGCTAGAGGTGGCATTTGTCTGCAACCCGAAGGATATCATTCCCCCACCTTCTTTAAATGTGGTAAAAAATTAATACGAACCAAAATTCATTGAAATAAAACGTGGACCCCAACTTACAGCAAATTGGATTGGTGGTGAGCACTGCACTCCTTGTCATCGTGCCAAACAGCCTGAGGAAAGTAATGATGCACATTGTCAGATAATGTCCCTCTACACATAGGCTAGCCACATTCCAGAAGACCGAATTTTAATATTTAGTGCTACATGCCTACGCACATTTAAATGTCTGTGTATGAAGTGTTCTGGTGTCACTTCACAAAGACTGTCAGAGTGGCACAATGGAAAAATAACTGAAGTCCTATTTGTTTTATTGCAACAGATTTTCTTGGGTTGGGCTGGAGATCAACCATGGATGAACGTGACCAAAGCTTACGCAGCTAACCTAGTGCTGTGTGGAGTAACTACACTTGCAATGCCGATATTTGTCCTGAACTACTGGCTGCTCGTTGTAACAGTGGCTCTTTTTGGTCTGTTCTTTGCATCCAGTTTTTCATTTACCCCACCCATATTGGTTCAGCTGATTCCTCTAGAAAATTTTACAACTGCTTATGGACTTATTCTCCTCTGTCAAGGTATTGGAAACCTACTGGGACCACCATTAGGAGGTTTGTACATTTTCATTACATAATAGTGTTTTTTCCCTCAGAAGAACCACAAGTACCAATTCTTCACCTTGTATATAGTTCCTGTCCTTGTCAGTGTCACAATACACAGCAGCTAAAACTTTAAAGGCATAACACTCAACTATGGAACTGGAGGTTCTCAAAGTGGTGCTGATGAAGTTTCAAGTCTTGTGGGATGTGACATAGTGTTAATTGGTGTATCATTAACTGATATTTCAGACCTGACTCTTCAATAATAGTCAAATTAAGAAATTAAAGTTTGCTTATGTGCTCTAAAAAAGAAACAGAATGGGAATGAGGCTTCAAACTGCATCCAAAAACTTGACTGCAGTACTTGGAACATCTTTCTGTCAGCCGTGGCTGCTGTATAAGTTGCCTGTTGCCAGAAAATGACTTGTGCCAACTGTGACCTTTAAAACAAAAATGTAAATGGATGGAAACAAATGCCATGATAGAGGGATTCAGTTTTTGCAAATACACATTCAGGCACTTGAGTCAGGCTGACCCATAACACATGATGTCACGTCTTGGAGGCACTGTCTATGAAACGTGCTGTGTTACAGATCACATCTAGCACAGTTTGTTACTTAACTAAATAAAATACAAAACTTAGTTTCTACCTCACAATAAACAGTGTCTCCATCAAAAACCGGTCAATTAATGCTGTACAAGTTAGTAATCGCTGTTTGTTCTGAGATCCACACAAAACACATAAATACACTGTGTGGGCAGAACGTAGAATTGTTGAATGTTAAACGGGGCGGTACATACAGTAACCACTGGGCACTGCAGAATGCTTAATTATGACTTTCAGGCCTGATATTTGACATCACACAAGCATGGGATCTGTCTTTCTACCTGGCTGGAATATGGATAGTCGTATCCGGAGTATTGGTCTGGCTCATTCCAACAACTAAGAATCGTGTTCTGTGTGGGTCCAGGAGCCTGCAAATCGATGTGGAGCGTGACAAGTCCAGCAATGCCTGAGTAAGGTGCAACAAAGAGCATGTTGTATGAATGACTTCCACATTTAAGTTTATTGTCATATTTTGTTTTGAAATGTCTCGTGTATTTTGTGTATGCAGTAGTGTCTTGCAGATTGTGATTGACTGTGATGATAACTGGTCGCTCAGTAAGCCTGTATTGTTCAGAGCCACCAGATGCACTTAGAGTAACATTTTGGAAACATAAGACTCATTCAGCGCATGAAGGAGCGTCTCGTTCCATCAGGCATGAAAGCAATCAACATCACTTAATCACAGACGGAGCTTGACTGAGCTGAGGGTTGTCTGCAAAATAGGAGGACTGCAGGGGGGAAGTGGATTGCCAGTCACATGGTCTCATCCTAATTTGCCACAGTCACAGAAGGTTGGAACAGTATTATTAAAATGGCTGGTCATGAAAGGTCAAAATCCCAAAAATCAAGACACTACTGCAGTCAAATACAGTAACTGTGTTACACTCCAATCAAATACAGTAACTGTGTTACACACATATGACAGGCACACATGCACACAAACAAGTATGTAGATGTCAGTCCTGTTTTATTGTTTACATATGACACTATTTTTCCCCTTTCTGCCACTGCATACATTAAAAAAATTGATATGTTACTGGGTTCATTTTTCATTCTCATTAATTCATATAATTTTTTGTGCAAACAGAAAAAAGATTGAAAAATTCTTGCTCCAAAGTAAATGGCACCACTGAACCTGCACACAGCCACTGATCACAAAGTATTGCTCAGTAGACTGGCATCTGCTTTACTGTAAGCACTTATTTACTAACGCCTTGAATTGCCGAGTTTATATAGCATCAGTGGTAGGTGTATGAATATATGGAGCCCGGGCAGAATGGTACTGACAGGAGAAGACCAAAGCACTGGAGAAAAAAAGAGTCCCAGTGCCAATTTGTCCACCACAAAGCTTACATTGACTGTCCTGGGATTGAATCCAAACCCCTGTAGTGACTGTAGTGTAGAGTCTGGATGAACTTGGGTCCAATTACCAGCAGGGAAAGAAATATTTCTGTTCTCCAAAGCGTCCACACCAGCTCCAAGGCCCACCCAGCCTCATGTTCAAAAGGTACCAGCAGTTTTGCCGCAGGGTGAGGCAGCCAGGGTGTGAAGTTGACTACTCACATCTAGTGCAGAAGTTAAGAATTGGTGGAGCTATGTGTCTGTTGCCCCTATATACCATTATGGTGTGGATAGAGACAGCTTTCCTCTCACTAATTAGATTTTAGGTTCTCACAGCAGTGACATGGAGGTGACAGTGTGCTGTAATGTGATGTGCTCACAGCATCACATCCCTGAACACAGCTACACTGAAAAATTAAATTATTAGAGTTACTTACGAAGTGCCTGAAACAATTCTGATTTCTGTTGTTACTTCCTGTGGTGCTTGCAGACTACAACTTGTCACAACAGAGTGTCACTATTACTTGGCCTGTGCCATGGCTCAGGCGTTAGTCACCAGCCTCTCACTGCAGAGGTCCAGACTACAACTTGTCACAACAGAATGTCACTATTACTTGGCCTGTGCCATGGCTCAGGCATTAGTCACCAGCCTCTCACTGCAGAGGTCCAGACTACAACTTGTCACAACAGAGTGTCACTGTTACTTGGCCTATGCCATGGCTCAGGCGTTAGTCACCAGCCTCTCACTGCAGAGGTCCAGACTACAACTTGTCACAACAGAATGTCACTATTACTTGGCCTGTGCCGTGGCTCAGGCGTTAGTCACCAGCCTCTCACTGCAGAGGTCCAGATTCGATCAAAGACCAGTCCACATGTTAGGTGTATTATTTGTGCTGCACAAAGTGGCACTGGGACAGGCTTTGCTGCCAGTACTTCAATTTTCCCCTGTCAGTATCATTCCACCAACGCTCCATACTCATGTATTCATTTATCAGTGATGCTATAAAATATCAGTAATTGACAGTATCATTAAATAACATACTTAAAAGCAAAGACTATTGTGTGTTTATATGATGTATTAATATTATGAATGTCAGAGCAACATACTCTGCTGTGTCTGCATCCAGACTGGTGTCAAAAGGCATGGCAGATAGACACTTTGCAACTATGTAGATGTAACAACACCGATGTTATTTTCTTTCAGGTGGAATGCTGTGTGTGCCTTACTGGCCACTCCAGTACGCTGCAGTACCGTTCAACAGACTGTCCTACAGTATGCGTATGTATAAATACATACATACATCTTATAATCAAGTGTTGTACCATAGTGGTTAGAATGCTTCTTGCTATATTTCATTCATGCACGTACGCAAAATCATAAAGTACAACTGACTTTTGATTATCTGGTATGCAGGTGCAAAGGATAAACATAATTGGCTCATTTATGCCGATATCTGTAGAACAATAAAGAAATGCCTAGTTCCTATGAAAAATTTAAAAAAAAACTCACACGGACTAACTGTTATACAGTAATGAATATTATGAAACATACAAATATTATTTCTAGAGATTTCACAATTTCGAGCACATATTAGATGTGGCATATCTGCCCTCTGTTCATGTGTACGCAATAATTACATTATGGGCAGGCACAAGTCTTAGAAAATTTGTTATTCAATACAGCATGGTTCAGCTGGCACAGCATGGGCTGTTACCACAAATAACTCCATGTAAACGTCTAACAAGAACATACTGTATTACACTAATGATATTCACACATGCAGTAGAGTCTCGATGGTCGGGATTTCAGCATTTCATGGTCACCCATTTTAATGCCACTGTTTCAACCTTTTGTGACTGGTTCTGGCGAATCAGGAGAAGAACACAAGGCTGGAGAGTTGCTTCCCCCACTTTCCTGCTATTGCGCAGATCACTCACAGCTCAGTCAAGCTGTCTTTCATTAAGTGAGGTACACTGCTTTTGTGCTTTATGGAATGAGACTCTCCTTCAATCATTTGATATATTTTATGCTTCCAGAAAGTATCTGTACTTTGTTAAAAGTGGCCACCCACGATCTTTATACTTCAGAAGTTACTGTGTACCTTTCCTACTGGTATTCTGTAAGTTCTTAAAACCAAATAGGCATTTTACATTAAAAATGCATTCTGATGTTCATGATGGTTTTATCAGTCATACTGAATCATATACTTCATGACTGCACTGTGCACTGCTTCTTTGTAATTAGCTGAGGCAGAAGGAGTGAAAGCTTGTAAAAAGAAGAGAAACAGAATTCATAATTACCTGCCTGCATGTGCTTTTCTGAGCTCAGATTGGGCTTTAAAACCAGTAATTCTATACTAAGCAGTCACACAAATTCTTTGTTGTATGAGCCCACAATGTTTTCCAAACACAAATTTAGTCTGTTGAGCAGCTGATGTTCAAGGCAAGGTAAGTGGACAGTTCCAATGCAGATAATCAAGAGCCAATTGTATGGCTCTTCAGTTACTGTCAAAAAAATAAAACAGAGATGAAATCTCATTGCAGCTTGTGAGAACTTACAAATGGTCATTGTATCAGTGTAGGAACGCATTGTATTGCAAAAAGGAAGGTACACTGCAGGGTCTGCTTACGTGATAGTTTGCATACTTAATTTTTACAATCCGATAATCCAGTTATCCTTACTGTTATGTAGACAAGTCTGGCCAGGTGTGGAACTTCAGTACTGTTAAAGTTTTGAATTACAAACTGATAAAAATTGCTTTATGTAAAGTAGCAACATTTTAAATTTGTAACATTGTTACATATATTAACAGTATGTAATGAAACACATAAACAGTGCTAAAAGTGGTACAAAAATATACGAAGAGTGCTGAAATAATGGAACTCACTGCAGTATAGAAACAGGTTTAAATCTATGGTGCTTACAGAAACATATGAACTTTGCTAACATAATAGAACTTGCTGCAGTATATATAAACAGTTCTGAAATTATGGTACTTACTGAAACATGTGAATGGTGTGAAAATAATGGAACTGACTGCAGTATATTTACACAGTTCTGAAATTATGGTACTTACTGAAACATGTGAATGGCGTGCAAGTAATGGAACTGACGGCAGTATATTTACACAGTTCTGAAATTATGGTGCTTACTGAAATATATGAACAGTGCGAAAATAATGGAACTCACTGGAGTATATAAACAGTTCTAAAATAATAATAATTGCAGAAATATGTGAAAAGTGCTGAAGTAATGTCCTGTCTATAGCCTCATTAGTAGTATGCATGACCAGACAATTCAGCATCTCAGCATGCCTACTGCAGTTTCTTGCCTCAGGAAGCACAGTTTCACTGTGCACACACTCAAGCCAATATGAGTATTCCAGTTTGTGAAAAAAGTTACATGCAGGAGCAAAACTACAGAGGGTGCAGGTCATGCAAAGCACTGGGACCCCATCCAGATGCCAGACTCAATTAATAATTTATGCATCATGGACATGAAAATTACATATTTATTTCTGACTTCTTAACTTCTCAGTACTCCATGTAAATAGAGTAGCCCAGACAATTGTAGTTGAGTTGTGCCATCAAATATACTTCACCAGTGATTACTAGCAACTGTTCATCATGCAGTGGTCACCATTTGACCAATATACATCACACCACAAGTTTGATGATTCTAAATTCTATTCAAGAGGCAGCCAATGGCAGCCTTACATTACTACAAAAGCATATCAGTGTCTGTGGTGGAACCTGATGTAGACACACAGGTGCATTAGTATAAAGTTTAAATAACTTCTCCCCTAACATCAAAATATCCACAGGGAAACATAAACAGAAAATCCAGAACAGAAAATCACAAGAGGAGGAAAAAATATGCTTTCAAAGTTACATCAAAACTGGATTTGTTTTTCTTTAAGGAATGTGATTCAGATGGAAGTGAAGTGTGATGGTCACAGTGTAGAAGAAAGCACCTGTTCATGTGTGAGTTTAAATACAGCTATGATAAAAAATGGTGCTGTGACTGATTTAAATATGAATGCAACTGAATCAGATGCAGACAGTGAAACTGATAAAGAAAAAATAAAAATAGCACAAGTATGTGCAGTGATTTAAAAATATCTGCCATATCAAATATTCACGTGGACCCAATTGACTCTTCTGGAAGGATGTAAATCAGATAGTCAGTGTTTTTCGAAACCTCTGTACTTAAAGATATCAAAATCATGTTTTGTGCTGCCAGTAGTGTGCTTTTGTTATTCAGCACTGACATCATGTAGGTCTACTGTGAATCATCATCACATGAGGCCAGTCATGAACCCTCTTGCTCTAATGATGCTTGGGCAATGCAACAAGAGAATGGAGACATCTGACCCTAAAGCTTGAGATATGTGAGTTCATGGGGCTGCACTTTGATTCTCGTGTGACAAACCATAAATGGCATTTAAAAAAACATCAGAACAGCAAACGAAAATCAAAAATACAAGGAAAAAACATTCTAAAGGAATGTTTTGGAGACAATAATTAACCAATTACATCCCAGTGGTTACTATGTGTACCACCAGGTTTAACACTCAAAAATTCTGTATTCTGCCAACACAGTGCATTTATGTATTTTGTATGGATCTCAGAACATACAGCGGTTGTTCTCCTCTGCGTTAACTGATTAGTTTTTATAACTGAGATGGTGTGTGTACTGCACGGTACAGACTGAATGCTTAAATGTAATTCAGGTTAATCTTGGTCTTCAAAGGGTTAATGTTACATCAACAGTAGCTTCTTGCAACTTACACTTCAGAGTACACAGGGCCATGGTAGTGTGATCAGTGTAGTGACCAGGCTATGGGCTAGACAATCTGGGGTTCACTTCCTAGCAGGGACAAAATAATTTTCTCTTCTCCTAAACATCCAGGCACCCTTCTGTAAAATGGATACTGGGGGGAGAGGAATTTTCAACAGGGGTAAAGTGGAGGGGGTGTAAAGTTGACCAGTCACCTCCATCTACTACTAAAGTTAAGAATGGGTAGAACTATACCTCTGCTCATGGAAAACTTCACCCTTACTTGATGTAATGTTCTTTCTGTCAATTCAACTGTTAGCAAGTGATCACATGGCGTAATGCTTCTAGCATATTTGCTGTGTTGTTGTCAGTACCTGGGAACACTTTCAATGCAGTCTAAACACAGTCACTGCTTTCTTTCGTTTTCACTTGGGATGATAATCTCCTTTGTCTGGCCTCTTTAGCTGTGCCTTATTTCTTGTACTTAGTTCATAAATGGGGAGATGCCATGTTTCATGTACTTGTCATGTAAAGAGTCAGACAGCCTGTTCCCTGCTCTTCCTTATAAAGGCAAGATGTTTGCCTCGTCACTTGTATCTTACACCTCTCAAACAACACAGTATGTCTCCATTACAAAGACCAGTCACACAAATGTACACAGGTACAGTGACTTATTTTCAGTAAACACCTAAAATATAAAATTTCATGACAGTCCACCCAATCGAGTCACATTTTCCATGTGGACAGACGGACAGACATGATGTGGCTAGTAGTTGCTATTCACAACTGCTTTGTCCAGACAGATTTCTTAGTCCAAAAATACAGGATGATGTAACCAACAGAATTACTGAAACAATTAAATCACAATTATTGATAACATAAAAACAGCAGCATTTTTCCAATAATCTCAGGTGACCACACAAGATGTTTCAGAAGTGAATCAGATGAATCAAATATTTGGGTATATCGGACACTAACTGTGGCAAAATTCATTTAAAGTTCCAAACTCAAGGGGTAATTTACTGTAGTTCATGAAGTTTCCAATCAAAATGCCGTTGTATTAGAAATTAAATTGTTAATTCAATTGAATAAAATGGATTCAATTCAAGTAAATATCTTGGCTTCAATCTTCTGTCTCCCACAGCTTTGAAAGATGTGTAAAACATCTGTGTTCATATATGACCTACCAGTGTGTAAACTTCCTTTTGCAAACAATGATCAATCATGCATGGATAAAATATGCAGGATAAATTACAATATGCAATTGTGTTTCGCACTACTATACTTATTAGTGTCACTTGCTATCACATTAGTGTACACTTATGATAAACTGCTTAATATGAAGGCTGTACATAATCAACTGCAGTGACTGTATTACACTGTTAAAGCTGTAATAGTTGTCCACGTGTGTAACAAGTAATATACATGTGGACTCTGAACTGTGTATGACAGGTGTTTGATACTTCCAGTATTGTTCATGAAATGTCAACTAAATTGAAGACTTCATCTAAATAAAGCTCTAAATCCAAACAAACAAACATTTTGCAGTAATTTGCTACATGTGGAAAATACTGGAAATAATTACACTATCTTCCTCTTGTAATTGCAGTTTTTAAATTTAATACATGATGAGTAATATGTGGCTTTTATCAAAGGTTTTTATATCATGGATAAAGAAGGTGTGTACACCTGAGTTACAGGGTGCACTGAATGTTCTGCAAATATGGCAAAATGGGTAGCAAACACTACCAATGTGCCAGTACATCAAAAGTTTTGGCAGACTGCAGAATCAGAAATTCTTTCATCTTCATTTCATAGACCCCAACACAATAAACAAAACAGGCTAATTGTATTTCTGAAGAAGTATTCTTAAATTTGATATGCAAACTGATGAAATAAAAATTAATCATTTATGTATAAGTTACATATTACATTAATTTTAAAATATTGCTGAGGACAAGTGTTATACTCCATACGTTTAATGAAACTTCTGCCTGCTCTGGCAACAGTGACTGCATGGATTATGTTTAAGTTTTTTCAGGTTTCTGCTGATATTTCCAAAACTGTGGACTAATAATGTTAATGCACATACCTATGTGCAGACTGAGAGAATAATGTGACAGCTTACACCCATTAGTAAGGTCAATTTGATTATGAGTGTAAGTTTTTATGGTGATCTGTTACTAATGTTGATTGTGTTTGAGGTTTTTGGACCATGTAGCAGTACAAAATTTTCTGAAAATGTTGAGGCATTTGTTGCCTCCATCTTCATGGTTGAAGTGCATACAGCAGTGACTAGATTACTTCCTAGCTGTCAGTGCGGTGTGAGGAGGTGAGCTGGTAAGACGCAAAGCACTACACATGTACCACTAGACATCTTTTGTCCATTCTGATAATGTACACAGCAACAAGCTATGAATGTATTCCCAAAAGGAAAATGTTTTTGACACAAGTATAACACTGACTCACTTTTCCGAGGTTAGCCTAGCAGCAAGTGCTCTGGTCACTCTTGTAAGTTACATAGGCAGGCAACCCCTTGGATTCCAATGGGTGCCCAGTCCATGCCAATGGCAATGGTAAACAGGAAACTGGATGGGTGACCAAAATGGAAAATATTTTTCACGACACATGTTGCTGAATTTTGACAAATGTTGTGGCCTGTATAATGACCATTCTGTATCAACTTCCTGTTCATACAGAGCAGTTCTGTATGGTAAAAAACCTAAACTCAGGATCAAAATTCACGTAGCCTTCTTTACTACAAGTCCTTAGTAACAAGCTGTGTCTCCACACGTCAGAAATGGTACGAGACATGGGGCCTGTTGTCACACAGTTGGCAGGAGGATGTCATATTTTATAATGTGTTTTTTGTGCTAAATAGTATTATCATGGATTCGATTAAAGTATTATTTCTCATATATAACATTTATATAGTCCATTAATGTTTGCACAGTATTTTTCTACCACTTAACCACTGGTTAACTTTGATCTGCTTACAGATAGAACTAAAGACTCTCTACAAATGATTTAAAATCATGAGATAATCTGCACAGTATTTTTCGTGTTTAGTTTTGTCATGAGGTAGTCAGACTACAATCTTGTGGCACCTGTGAGGAAGGGGGGAGGGGGTGTCAGTATATGGGCAGTTGGAGGTAGCAAATATGCCTGCAGCAGAGTCTGTCTCTCTAAAAAGGTGGGTTTGTGTCCTTACATCACTTTTATTATATTCAGTGCCTCTTCTAATGATGCACTTCCTTACACTGTATGCTACTTCACATCGTCACTGTGAATAACTCTATGGTTTCCTGTCTTTGACAGTGCCACAGTATCATGCAAGTATGCCTTGAAGAGCGGCATTTTTGCTCAGCTAACAGCATGCAACATGCATTGGCACTCTGCAACTGCTTGTAACCAACCGACCTGTCACCCCTCTAGTACCTCCTGCACACAACTCCAAATACAGCAACTGAAATCAGTTCTTTGAACAGTGCCATAATATTGCAATTGGGTTCGGAATGCTGTCTGTGATGTCACGGGTTCATATGTGGCCTACTTATTTATCATAAATTCTAAACATATTTCTTAAGTTATATTATTGATTCAGGTAACTGAGTCACTGTTTGCAGTAACGGTTTTGTGTGCTGATTACAAGCAAGTGCCACACAAAATAGCAAGTAATCATGCAGATAAGATTTAGTGTCAGAGATACTAAGCAAGTAGCAAAGATCCTGACAATGAAGTTTCACCCCACCTAATATCAAATGCAAGTTCACAATGTATTTTCAGTTTTCTTGCCACAGGACACAGCAATGCTTAATAAATTATCCAACTACAAATATGTTGGTTCCCAGTAATACTTCTTAATGAAAACGTACAGACAGATAAAATGAAGCGAATAGGCACTTCTCACAATTTTGTAAGCATAAAAAAAAAGATGCAAAAAGTAGTCCTTACAAATGAAATATTTAACCAGTAATTTGATATATTACAGCACATTTCCATGTATACTCTGTCCACATTAGTAATACTTTCAAATCTGTGTAGTACAGAGCTAGTGTTCTGTTCATGCACCAGTTATTTCAGTCTAGATCTGAGAGTCTCACGATGGTGCTGCTGTGATGCTGTATCACTGGGCAAGGCTCCTGACATTTTGATGGACCACAGTGCCTTCATCTTCAAGGCCAAGCAACCAGTCCACGAACAATGGCTGCTTTAACCTGAAGATGAAAACACTGTCATCTTCAAAATGTTAGCACCTATTCACCTTATAGCACACCATCACATCCCAGCAGACTGAAATTTGGTTACTTCTGTCTATTGAATCACAAACATATCCTGATGACCGCAGCAAAATAATTCACTTCCCACTACAAGGAATGTGTTTAAGACACGTTCTTCTTGACTACATTCTTCTTGGGATTAATTCACAGGGCCTCTAAAGTAAAACTATAGAGGCACATGACCTCTGTGATATGTAACAATTTACGCAGCAATCTGCTGTCAATTAAAGGGGCTGATTTCCAATACAATGAAAATTTGTGATGAATGGGTGGTAGTAAGGGAATGCCAGCAAACTGACTGAACTAAAGCAATTGTGGATAATTTTGAAGAGAAGAAAAATCGCTTGCCTCAGCCTGGAATCAAAGCCCAGATAATCAAGCTGAAAGTGAAAGTTACTCTTAATGTTACTGTCTGTCTCCTTGTATGCGACGTCATGCAGTTTGTTACCAGTCTAAACAGTGTCACACCACAGCAGACTGTCACGTTAATACTTGCCACTGTGTGAGCTGCAAATCCTATAAGGGTACTATGATTGCAGTCACATTAACGACTTATGGATAGACATTATTATAGTAAAAGTTTCAAGCAGCTGCGAGTAATTTATTTTGTGAGTTATTACCTGAACCTGTGGCACGGTTTCACTTAGTCAGCAGTCAGCAGGGTAGTTTCATGGCAGAATGTTAGCTTCTGTCATATAGAATCCTGAAATATACTTGTTAGCTTTTCTTGTAAATTTACAGGAATTTCTGTTCCAATGTTATTGTTACTATAAACTGAATAAAGAAAAAACTGTACTTGTCTGTTATATTTATAGCTGAATAAAATTAAAAGTAGAAATCAAATTACTGTGAAGGTGTAGCAGATGCTTACAGATTTTAATCAGGGAGTTCTCAAACTTTACTTGTTACCGTAAACTTCAGTTAACTTTTCAGGGTCCAGTGATGACTTCACCTGATACTGAATGTAAATGGTCAGAGGTCAACTAAAGTTGCCAAAAATATGCACTAGTAGCACTGATCCTGGCAATTAACCCAAGCCACTGGGGTGTATTGGCAATTTAAATCTTGGTCCCTAAAATGTTGAAAGACTGTCTAGTATTCCAAGCAGAATGCAGTTCAGAGAACAGATCAAAATATGGTGGTGTACCAACTCAGATGGAAGCATTAGAAACAGCTGATCTAAATCAATTGACAGTGTGTCTACAAAACTACCCAAGAGACAACAAACAAAGTTCATAAACTATGGTTCTGAGACTGCCCTGGTGATGGAGATGGCACTGGCCTCTAAAACATCTGTTGATTTAAACCACTTGATGTGGCAGTCGGCCCAAGAGGAGCTTATTAAATTGTAATTCTAAATGTGCTATATTATTGTCAGAACTCTCCCAAATTGGTCTGCTCAGAAGACTGGGGGCAGAAGCAGAGCACAGCGTGTGATACAGACCAGACCTAGCACAGTGTGACAGTTACAATATTACAATGGTGTAAATAAAGGGCATGCAAGTACACACGTATGGGTGCTGATAGCACCCCCCACCACTTGTTATTATGTTTTGGTCCCTTTGGGTCATCATCAGGTATCATATTTACACAAGTTATAAAGGAATTAATAAAGTTTACAATAATCTTTAAACAGTGACTTATGTTTTGTTAAACATGTCTTGTGTTAGAAACTCCTTTCTGCTTGCATATTTGACATAAATGTTCCATTTCAGTTTTATTTCTCTCACTGCTGCAGGCACACTTGTAGCCAGTCTCCAAGTGTGCTGTGTGTTAAAATATGCTTCAGTTAAAATGTCATTATAGCATACTAAAAGCCAGGGCTGTGGAATTGGAGTTGGAGCCATGGAGTCAGAGTGGGAGTCGGAATGAATTTTAGGTGCCGGAGTCGGTAAAAATATACTGACTCCAACCTCAATGTGAAATCTTTACTAGATACTCCAACTCCAGAGCCCTGATAGCTACAATAACCATTAGACTTGTACTTAAATATGGGTTCTAAGTCTAAAAAGTAGCCTGATGATTTACATAGTGGTGATTAAATGTCTTATATGTTTACCATTATTAATACATATTGAGCTTTTATGAAGGAGTCAGAGTCGGAGTTGGAGTAAGAGTTTTAAAAATTGAGGAGTTGGAGTCGGAGGTGTTGTGTACCAACTCCACAACCCTGCTAAAAGCTTGGATAGTTATAAATATTTAAATGTCATAATAGCAATAAAATTGGGTACTGGTATGACACGTGTACTTGGATGGTATTTATTCACAGCATTCTAAATGAGGTGTGTGGTGCATTAGGACCCAAGTTACGACTAGTACAAGATTACGTTTGTATGACAGAGGGTGGAAACATTTTTCAGTTGGGCAGATACATGAAACAAATGTTTCAGCACTCACAGATTAGCAAATAAATACCTGGCATTAGAGATATTTTAAGTCACTATTTCTGTCTTGTCTTCCGAAATGATACTACATTAAGTAAAGACTCTGTGTTATTTAAGTCTCAAATACTCCATCATTCACAGACAAGAAATTATAGAAGGGAAAAACCATTACTTCATACCAAATTGTGATTTAAATGTATACTGGTTTCCATGAAGTGGTGAAAACAAACACAGGGTATGAAACACAAGTTCTTGTTATGAAAAATTCATTTGCTTTGATCTTTTCATGTTATTCAATGTTTACAAGTATTTACTGTAGTTATGATTTGTGAAATATACAAACAAATTCAATTTTCAACAATGTAAACTATGCCTCATTCAGAAGACTACTGTTCCTTTTATATGTAGAGAGAAGAATAATATAGGAACATTATTTTATTGACAACTTACACCAGTCTTCCCTCAGAGGGTTCACATGTCAGGCAACACAGCACTCACTGCTACTTCATTCTGCTGTGAACTTGGATCCACGTGTTTAGTTCAGTGCACTGCTGTTAGTCAGTTTAATGGTATGCATCCTGTTGTGTTCAATCAGTTATATAAATACACACTATTCCATCCAACACATACATTCATAAAATGCACCCATCAACACACACACAAGACTAACCTGTGCTACACATTAAAAGTTAAAAAGCAAAACAACAGTCAAGATAAGTGGCTAGTTAATTACTCTACCCAGCATATGGATTTGTAACTGTAAAACTTTTAACGCAACTTTTAACCTGTACTTAGGAACTAGCATCCTTAATAAAATCCGCAAATACTACAGTGAGTGGCACAACTTACTAGCTACATCAGATACTATCATTGTTACTATTTTACTGTAAAATGTACCTTGTAATATTTGAGAGATCTCACAAATAGCAATATTTTACTTTGTTTTTGAGGATTTGTAGCGAAAGCCTGATGGCGATCAGTATCGAAACATGTAGCATTAAAAAGAAATAAAAAACGTGTTGTGTTAGAACAGTGTGTATTTATATAATTGCCCTTAATATTACATTTCTGCTCACCATTTTTACAGAAAGTGCTGGAAACATTTTCCTTTGGCTCACAGGCCTGTGTCACATCTAGCAAACACAATGTTTACTGCATGTTGAAGTTTTGTAAGTTAAGTGAGCCCAGAAGAAGTGACTGGTACAGTTGTCAGTTAAAGTAACGTCCCTATACTAATATGGACCTTCAAGCAATACAACAGGGGTGTGTGCATCAGGCTGATCTGGTGGGCTGTTGTGTATGCAGTACTGAACCTTTGTGTTACATTAAATATGGGGAATTGGAATATCTGAACCACTGGAAGCTTCTCAAGGATTCAGATCACATAGGCTGTTGTAGCAATAATGTGCCAGATGTTTATCTGAGAGGTGCTGCATTCAAATCTTGGTCAGGCGACTAACTATCTTGAGGTTTTGTGTTTTCCTCAAATGTGGGGACAGCACCTCAATCAGACCTCAGCCACATGATCCTGTATAGTCTACGACACTGACAGTGTCATAACAAGTGCTCTCCTCCATGGGGTTAGTATGTTTAATTGTGACATCCTGTTGTGCTCAATCACAAACACAGAAATACGACAAAAAATCAAACTTCTGCAAGAGATTTGTACGCTATTTTAAAGCTTATGTTTAAAACAGCTTACTATTTCAGTTTTCCCTTTCAATTATCATACAATTTTTATGCAACACTTTGGATCCCAAACTACAATACGAATTACCACTGTGGGTTACATAACATTTGCATGTGTTGAAGAACATGCCTGACAATGACTATAGTTGAAACATGTGGTGACAAACAGCAGTAATAAAGGTTATAGTTGTGCTGGCACTAAAATCTGTTGTTTGTATATCTGTCCATGGAGTTAGTTAAATGCATGAGGCTAAGTCAAAATTTTCTTTAGCCAAATAAATGAGAGCAGTATCAGTTTCAAAGTAGCCATCACTAACATTTAGTTCTATTGACATGTGACTAAATGCATGACAGTATGAGAAGGAATGGAATATGTAAAAAAAATTACAATGAACTGAAATTTGTATGTTAGTTACAGCATGACTAGCAAACTAAATCCAAAAAGTCACTATAGACTGGACACAAAATTCAAACACCAGAAATAATAAATGTGAACAGAATCTTCACAGTACACTCCCTGGGGTGCAGATAGTATAGTAAACAATGAACAGTATAAGATGATCTTAGGAAAGTAGGCAGTGAGAACATGATATAAACTAAATACATTTATGATGATATTCCAGGATGTTTGAGCAACAGGGCTTTGTGAACCGCAAAGGCTGCAGATCCCCCCCCCCCACCTGTCTATCAAAGAACCACATTAAGAATATTTTTGAACTGCATTATTTTACACTTCTGTGTTAAGCCCGTGAAGCCTGAAATTCATCCACACAATATTTATGAATTCAGGTCTTCCTTCAAAGTAAACACTCTGTTTCTCCATTACAAATATTAACCAGTTATAGCCGTTTAGCAAAGTAATTGCTGTTTACTAGAAAAATAATACGGAACGCACAAATGCACTCTGCAAGCAAAAGCAGGCAGTACATATAGTTACCTCTGTGCCTTTGAAAGATTAATGGCTAGGGTAGTGTAGAGGCAATACCAAACTCAATAAAAACAAGTAAATTATTTGGAGTGTGTTATTCTGAGTTACGACACACTGAAGTGTGGCAGGTGGTTAACAATGTTCTGGAGAAACTTCATGTTGTATCCACTGCCTACATCTTCAGTCTAAGAGTCTAAAGAAATTAAACCTAACCCACAAGTTCGGTGAGAATAAGAGCACTAAGCACATTATTCACATTACATTCATGAAAGTAACAGCACTTGTCTTAAACTCATGTAATGAGACAGTGGGACTGAAAAGGAAAATAAAACTTTCTTTACTTACGTCAGGTAGTGTGCAGTGTCGTACTTCCCTTCGTTGGTATTTGTACACACAAAACATTATCAATTCATCACAGTCACTAGGTAAAGAGTACATAAATTCCTAATGGCCGATTTTATTAAAACATCGAACCCATATTATACCCTCCAGATTAATGGAGGGAACAGAACACTATTTCGTGAAGCCTTACAATGCTGTCGAGAAAATACCTTATATCGACAACTTAAACAGTACACTAATACGTAATCTTAGCACCGTAAATTAATACAATAAACAATGAATATTTATCACTTTTATCACTTTCACGTGAACGCAACATCACTTCGAACACTGCGCCATTTTGCAATACAACGAACACACTGCCGAAACGATCCACGAACATGTACCTCCGTTCGTCCCGATTCAGATTTCGCCAGTAGATAGCAGCACCATACAGAAGTACGACGCTCTCCATTTCGCGGTAAAATTGAACACAAAAACACAAATTCGACGTCAACAGAATACGCAAAACCAGTATATCTACACTCCATGGAATATTCTTATGTCATATTGTATTTCAGTGTATTATACAGACACAAATAATTATATCAAATATTTTCTTTGTATATACAGTGGAACCTGGTCATAACATTGGTTTATGCAACACCTCCTGCATAGCATCTGATGTGCTGTAGTACAGATCAATTCCTCACTGTTAACCATAACATTATACTCCTCGGTTACAGCAACACTCCTTTATAACGACACAAAGTATTTGGTCAATTTCATGAAGTTACAACCAAATTCAACCGTGCTTGTTAAAGCTCCAAGCCTGTTAAGAATAATCTGAAGGTGGTCTTATGTTGCAGTTCTGACTCAACTGTATTTCCATTCAGCAGTTACTAAGGGAAACTAATTGTATGAGTTATGCACGTTCCCATTTAATTCTAATTCATTGTAAACTTCATTCCTTTCTGACAAACAGCAGCAATTATTTGAGAAATGTTCTCACATCTTCGAATTTAATACTGCATTATGACTTCTAACACGTGAGGTACAGACCAGCCAGTATAGTAAGAGCGAAAATAGTCCCATGACTCAACCTCCTCCATTTCTCTCTTGACTGTTCTACTTTCCCTCCAGTGTATTTTCTTACAATCCCCTTGAACTCCACTGTGGAGGAATGGGAGAGGAGGCGGACATTTCAAAGCTGCGAATGTTGTGTCAAAAAACTCACGGGACTTCTTTCAACAACCTCATAACAATTTATTTAATTCCAGCCAGATATGATACATAGAAGTCAGCACAGAGACGAACAAAATGGACATATATACATGTGAGACATGATTACTCTAAAGCTGAATAAAGGAAAATAACATATAAGCATTTCCAACCAACAGCTTTTATTTATTTACATTTGATTTATTTAAATACACTTTCAGTTACTACCGTTTCAAACGACCTGATGATAGTAAATGAGTTGGAGAGTATGTGCAAGAGAGTTGTTGTGAACCAGTTTACGGCAGACACTACAAAATCCTCAGTCACGATACTTGACATGGTACCTGACTCTTATGTCGAGATTTGAACCTGGGACCTGCCAAACATGGAGACAGAGTACCAATAAAAACAGACATTCAGTCAAAAGCAACATAACATTTCTGGAGTATGAATACATTGAAATGAAATGCAGTGACATTGTCCTGACACAGAAGAAGGGTCAGAACATCAGAGCAATGAAACAGGCTATCATCTGATCCAGTTCCATATGGCCTATTGTGTTCTGAAAAAGAAATGTGCATTTAAAAAATAAAAGACCAGCAAAAACTGGTTACTATGGGAATGAAATCAGGTTAATTTCCAAATAGTCTCCCAGTTTAGAATTGCCGTCTTGGGGATGTGTTGCTTCATCACTAAGTGAGTGGTTCCTCATGCTTCAAAGAAATGTACTACCTTCACCTTCAAGGGTCACTAGTCCAGGAATGTGACACATTCCTTCAAAATATCAGGAACCATTCATGCATTGACACAGCACATCTCAAGAACACCCAAATCCTCAACTACATCACTGCGAAAACCTTCACAATACAGTCACCACAACTTCATTTTCATATTACTACTTGGCTACATGTTTCAGTGACACATACCCCACCTTCAAGTCTAAAATATCAGAAAATTTGTTGCTCTGGAAACAAAAGATGAGAATTCAGGTCATGTGGAATATGGTGCTGTGTTTTTGGGTGCATGGTTCCCAGTGTTTGAAGGTACCATGTTCCTTCAAAATGCTGGGAGCCACTCACCCAACAACACAGTGTCATATCCCAGACAATATAAGTCCTCAGAAAAAAATGGTGTGAAAACCTCAAATCTCACACAATCCGCCTTGATGCAGCACCTTAGAACACATACATCACACTTACTTTAGATATCATCATGTTCAATACATTTACTTTTGTTATTACATTAACTGTAGCTAATTTACAGAATTTTTATTGTAGGAGAGAAACACATTCACAAATTCAACCTAAGTGACCAAATTTCTTTATAAATGCACTTTGTGACACCAGACAGCACCAACTTCCCTTCATGTGGCAGTATCTGCAACAAGATGTATTTACTGGCATGCCCACATACTGTGCATTCAAATGCTTATTGGCATGCCCACATACTGTGCATTCAAATGCTTATTGGCATGCCCACACACTGTGCATTCAAATGCTTATTGGCATGCCCACATACTGTGCATTCAAATGCTTATTGGCATGCCCACATACTGTGCATTCAAATGCTTATTGCCAGTTGTTTTAAAAATAACCTAAACAACTATTATAGCAAATGTCACAGACAGAATTCACAAAACACAAAATAATTATGTCAGTCACTGAAGAAGAACTTCACAGTAAGATTATTGCTTTCTAGAATATCAGGTTATGTAGTGTGATAGCCAGGCACGAATGTATCAGACACATTTCTTCTATCCTGACGATGGAGATTTCTCTGAAACATTGGCACCCACGGACCTGGCTACAAAACATCATGCCCCAGAATATTCTTGACATTCTCTGCTAGCAGAATGTCAAATGTCATGTAATATATGATTTATTTAAATACACTTCATGATGTTATTACAAGAGGCATATAAGTGAAGCAGATACTTACAAACATAAGCAGTTACTTACAAACATAAGCAGAAGCAACATTATGTTCAAAAACATTTCCAATTATATAATCTCTTAAACAGTCCTCATGCTTGGCTTCAGCTTTAATTTTCAATTATTTCAAGAAAGAAAGACACAGACGACAGAGGTAGCAGATTCCCCCACAAATACAGTAAGCACTTACCAAACTACATGGCATCACATCCTGGAAGACAGTAGTCTTAATACTCACTGCCATAACAACCTCAAATCTCACACTGAAAGACAATATGCACACAATGATGCATTACTTTGCTGTAGGAACTACTTGAAGTGAGGCAGGACATCTGCTGCTGCTGCTAAGCAGTTTCAACTGAGAACAGCAGCCAAACTTAGTGGCTAGTGACACACCAGTGCACAGCTCCTATAGACATTATCAAACGCAGTGGGCCTCCATAGATCACAAACTGTGAATATAAGCAAACTGTCCTTGCAAACAGTCGTAAATTTTCTACTTGTGACAACAAAATGTGACAGAATTTAAAAAACACACAGAAGAAATACAGTATCATACTGTTACCTCAACAGAGCTGCATTGTCCTACCTGTAGTCCTGTAGAGTTAGATCAACAGCACAGTGCTATCCTATGCATACTATTCCAATATTAGTCGCGAATACTAGTGTATACTCAGCAATGTTACAATACATGACTCCACAGAAAAGACAAAATATATTAAGGCCCACAAAGTTTGAGAACATCTGCAACACCTTTATAGCTTCAGTATGTTTGTTTATGTGCGTGCTACAATGAAACTGTTTTGTTCTCTGGTGGCTAAACAGATTCTAATAAATCTTCACGCCAAGTTAAATGTAATGGTGAAGTTGTTCCCTGTACTTAATTAACCAACACAATATGAAAATGTGGTCAGCAGAAGTATAGTTCCAATCATTCTTAACATAAACACTGGACAAGGAGGGCACCCAGCTTCACAGCCCAGCTGCTTTACTCCTGTGCAAACAGGCCTTGGTGCCCACTGGATGCGAGACTGGATGAGCCACAGACACAGTATGAACACCATACGGATGAGAAGATTATCGAACCCTGCTGGGATTTTAGCCCCAGTTCTCCAGTTGTCCAGCGTGTCAACTGGTGACTATATCGACACAGCCAGTTTACTGTTACAGCGGTACAGTGCACTCAACTACTCTTTCCTGCAAAAATCAATACATTTTCAAACATGCCTACTCAATATCCAGAGCACCAACAACAAAACTTGTGACACATAACAAAATATATACATATTTTAGGTCCCATTCTTTTCATTTTCAGCACCATCATGTTACTAAACCTGGACAACAGATTTTGCCTAAAGTACACATTCCCAATATACTGAGGCCATGGAAAGAAGACTCATGGATGGTGGGGATGAAAATACTACATGCTTTCTACTCTCTGCCTGCTGCTACACTTCTCTCCAACCTGGTCTGGTCCCTGCCAACCAGTCCAATGTGACCATAACTAGTGAAGATTATCATATGGTTACAACCACCAACATTTGTGTGGCAAGAATGTCTAGATGATGGGAGGGGATGAGGCCATATACCAAAAGGGGAAGCAATATATTTGTCACTTTATTGAGAAAGTGATCACCAACTGTGTCGTCATCACACAGGATTCCTGTCACCACTGCAGGCTGTCAGAAGACTTGTCACTTTTAAATCACCATCTTCTTCACAAATCATACTGCTCTGCTGTGGAATGCCATTTCTTTTTAATGATGCTGCACTGAATACCTCTGTCTTTGCTTCTCTCCAATGCTTGGTCCATTTCATGGCAGGCAAGATGATAAGCAGGACGCCACACAAAATGATGAAGAAGCCCGCCACATAGAATGATAAGTCATAGTTCCCTGATGTGTCATACAGCCAGCCTAGATTAATCAAATACAAGGGCAAATTAGAAGGTCTCTCCATGTATCTCATTCATGTTGCTGCGTCTTGCCACATGATTCCATTTACATTCAAGGCCTCCATGCCAGGGCAAAACAGTCACCTTTTTCCCACTGACACCTACAGTAGAGACTTTACATTCGTGATTAACTGGGAGCAATGAACTGGCAAGAACACAGGAATCCACTCTCAATACTGAACACCTATTTTGTTCCAAAAACTTAAAAAATACCAGTAACAAAATACAAAATAACCTCAACATGTATTAAAAGCAGGAACTTTTTTTAATATGATAAAACAATTTGTGGAAACATGAACTACATTAAATGATTGAAGGAGAGTCCCATCCCATCACAACAGCCACCAATCGCACTTCATTGAATACAGAGCTTGATTGAGCTGACAGTGATTTATATAATGGCAGAAGGGTGGGGACAGCCAAATCACCACCCATGTGGGCCCATTCTGATTTACTGCAACCAGTCACAAAAGGTCCAAACAACAGAATTAAAATTGGTGATTGTGAGACTGAGTCCCAGACACCAAAATTCATAACAGAGTAGGCTCCTGATACACTGTGGAACTGGTTGAACCACATGTGTGTCATGTCCCCCAAGACAGAAATTAGACAAGTGTTATTGTCCCTCATAATATGGGTGGTTTACACTGCAGGTGTTGCAGCTGCACCCAACACACACTGTACACCAAGTGTCCACTGTATACAGGACAAAATTAAAAAACAGTGAAAGATGTTACACAACATATGTTTTGTGACATTCAGTTTTCAATGTACCTGTTACCATGAAATGCGGTAACACACTTCTCATGAGTTCAGGCTTCCGCAGCGGTGTAATGAGATCTGTGCTCTTTTGGAATTTCATGCAGTGTAGAATGGCATTTTCTTAGCAGCATTTCAGACTACCTATCGGTCCCATCTTCAAGGGTCAAGCAGCCTCCTTCACTGCTGGACGGACTGACCCCTGACTCACACTGATTTATCACTAAGACACTCTCATGTATCAGCAGGTGGCACAGCACCCGCCAATATGTCCAGTAGGCCATCAATAAACAGTCCATGCATTTCAGTTCAATGTATTGAGGCAACATACCTTTTTACTCACTGGATTTAAAGGTGCTGGAAATGTTTTCCTTTGGCTAGCAGACATGTGTCACATCTGACAAACATATTGCTCACTGAATGCTGAAATTTCATAAGTTCAGCAAGCTCACAGGAAGTGACTAGTGGCAGTTGTCAGATAAAATAATATCCCTATATTTAGACAATGGACAAGGTCCACAGTCAGACCATGATACCCTCATTAGAACACTGCAGTACTGACAACACAACAGTGTTTCATGATCATTACAATTCAATGCCACAATTAAATCGGTGCACATTCCAACATGTAAGATATTTAAGGCTTTAAATGTGACATTGCACATCCATACCTGCTAGGGGAGGTCCCACAAGGTTGGCCAATCCCTGAACTAGCAGCAACAGACCATATGCATTGGTGAATCGCTCCAGTGTGATCAATTCCACTAGAATAATAGACGCCATTGAGTAATTTGCAGCAATGGACAGGCCAAAACCACCTGTTACAATGCACAGTCCAGTGTACGATGCAAGCAGAGGCATGACAGCTGTCATCATGCCACACACTGCCATGCAGAGGGCATAGATCATGCCTGCATTCAGCCGAGGTTGATCTCCAGCCCAACCAAGCACAACCTGCAAACAGAAATTTGTTCTGTACATTCAGTGACATACCTACTGCATGAAAATGTGTGAACATGTGAAGCCATATAGGTGTGTGTCTGGTCTGGGCCCCTTCTGCCTTCAAACAGCCTTTCCCTGTCAATATTATTAATTATGCAGCTAACTTTCTAGTTCCATTTCATGTCTGCTTTTACACTAACTGCCACATAATTTCTTCACTTCTCGCTTAAATTGCATAATCATTACATAAGCAGCCTAAGAAGAGCAGTGTATACCGGTTTGTCATGATATCACTCTCATGCCACAGACATGAAAAGAAATGCAAAAAGTGGCCTAACACAACACTGATAATATTTCTGTCCCACACAACAAACTGAAGTAAAGACCACATCAGTGCATGTGTGGAGCAACATTTACTAAACTGTCTTAATATTAAGGACAGGGAGAAAGTAAGGCAAGAAGAATGCTAATAGGATGGACAAATGAAAGGGGTGGGAAATAGCAGGGCATGAGATACAGCAATGAATGTTTGCATACGAAATAACGCTTCCAAATGAATTTCCAACAGGGACTGCACCAGTACAGCAGTTCTGAAACTTAACGACAATGTTACACTATTGTTATGCCTACATCACACTAACTGGACATGGCCGAGGTGAAGATCAGCCTTATCTAGGCACTCAACTCAGTAAGTTTTCCCCATTTTAACTGGAAAATACAGATACAGCTGCTCTCAGAAACGTTGTTTGAAAATGATGTATTTTAATCAGACAATGCAGAAGGCCCATAGACTACCATTGTTTCAACAACAGCACTAGCAGAGGGACATGATTTTAGCCAACAGCTGAGCTCAGTATGCAATATCAACCCAAACATCAGACAATAAGTTTTCTACTTGATCATCTGAAAAGTTAGGCAGGTGCCTTATAATTTCACACACAGTATAACACCTTCTGTGCTTCCTGAAACTGACAACTGTGAAGGGGGTGGGGAGAGGGGGAGGTAATTTTACATGCTTAGTGATCTTATACTCAGATAAATACAGATATCCTGTGTGTCCGCAATTCTCGCTGCAGAGACTACAGTTCACATGAAATATCCCAATTTATGTTGTACACAAACCAACATCTATCAACCTTCCTTTTATGAATGAGTGGCAACATCCCATTTCAGTGCTCACCTCACCAACTGTGTTGAAGATCCCAAGGTAGCTGATAATGTTAGAACTCTCATCTTCTGACAGACCCATCTCACCAGCCTTGGCTGCCAGGAACATGTACGGCACATGATACCATGAGTACAGCAGGAAGTTGGAGACAGCAAACAGCACGAAGCGGATGTCGGTGAAGTGCGACACATCCACCAGATCCACCATTAAATCCCACAAATCATAGAAACCCATAAACCACTGAAACAAACATCACATAACTATCTAAGTTCATGGAGCAGCTCTTTTTTGAGAACCTAACAGTTCGTCAGCCAGTCAAGAAATTCCTCACATTTTATGAAACCCAAAGGTTAATTACTGTGATCACAGCAGCCTCCCATTTGTCTGCATCCTGGGCCAGATTAACCCAGTCCATGCCCTTCTAACCTATTTCTTTATGATCTGTTTTAATATTACAGTGAAACTCGTGTAAGAAAAACCCAGTTAAGAAAATTTCCCACCTAAGAAGTCAGGATAAAAAAGCACCAAAATTCTCCCATTTCATTAAAATTACCCTTTTAAGAAACTTCCCACTTAAGAAGTAGGATTTTCTTGGAATTTTCAAAATTTTCTTAACAGGGTTTCACTGTACTTTTCCAACTATGCCTACATCATCCAAGTGTCTCTTTACTTCAGATTTTGCCATGAAAACCCTCCAAGCATTTCCTCTTCTCCCCATACAGAACACATTCCCACCCATTACATCTTCAAATTGACCACCCAAATAATATTTGGTAAGCAGCACAAATCATGAAGCCGCTCCCTATATAATTTTCTCTGGTGTCCTGTTGCTTCCTCCCTCTTAGGCCCAAATATCTTCCTCAGAGCCTGACACAAACACCTACTGCCCTTTAAACCTTCAGTAAGATGTAAGTATCAGGTTTGTCAAAGATGCTGTAACCATTCATGACCACAATTCAGAAGCCTGCAGTCACACGATTCAATGCAATGAATCCCAAATGTCAATAAATGTAAATTTCTGATAGTTAATAGCTCAGTCAGCATACAGCCTAGCCCTGGGGTCTTAAATGCACGACCGGTCAGTTCACTTTATTTGGCCCTCTCATGGATCTTACTGTAAATATAGAATGTGGTCTGTGTCAGCCCGGAAAAACTTTTTGATTTAAAATGTTTTTTGTTATGGACCTGAAGGCTACGAATGGTTTGCCATCACGGGGTAGTGAAATACAATATATATCTGCAGAGAGATAACAATGCAGTTAAGGCTTTAACTAAGTAATTATAACATATTCTCATTTTTTGTTATTAAAAATACGAAACACAGTACGCTTAATTTTAAGAAAAACATTCACAACCTTTATTTTTTAAAATAACATGCAGCCCACCTTCAATTTCGAAATTATCTATCTGGCCCATGAACTATTTCAGTTTGAGACCCGTAGACTAGGCTATGGGCAGCACGACCTGGGGTTAAATTCCCAGCAAATGCAAGTAACCTTTATCTTGAGAAGTCCACTCTTCTGGGGTATAACACAGCGTCGAGTGGTAATCTTTTACCAACATTTTGGGACAACGTATTGGTCCCATGTTCAAGGGCCAAGATGTCCAAGAATTTTCTTCGACCTGACCCTTGAAAATGGGACCGATACGTTGTCCCAAAACATCAGCAAAGGATTACCACTTGATGCTGCGTTATACCCCAGAAAAGTGCAGTTCCCATCAGCATCGCGGCAGAAGCCTGAAATCAAGCATAACTTCTATCTTCCTCAAACCTTCAGGCTGGTTCTGGGAGTCTCCCAGCCTCCTCCAGTGGTACCATGGGCTCTTTCTTCACCTCCATCTAGTGCCCACATTAAGAAAGAGTGCAGCTACACCTCCATCTAGTGCCCACATTAAGAAAGAGTGCAGCTACACCTCCATCTAGTGCCCACATTAAGATAGAGTGCAGCTACACCACATCTCCTCCTATGTACCTTCATGGCACGCACAGGCAACAACTTTACCTTTTAATAACTACACAGCCAATAACATAAAACTTAAACACAACCCACATTTGTCATCTCATCATACCTCATCTTCATTGCTCGATACAGTGCTCATGGGATTGCGGCAGATATTTGGGCAGGAAGAGGCACGCAGACGGTGTCGTTTCAAGTTCAACATTGCACCACGGTATGTTAGGGAATGTCTGTAACACAGTGATGAGTACGCAACTGTTGTGATTAAATATGACTCCCAATTTAATTGTTCTTTCTCTTCTTTACCCTCTTAAGAATAAATGAGAGACACAGGCACACCCCTCATATGGCTTGTGACCAGGTATTTGTTTAGATTTGAAGTTTATATTATTGCAGTCTTGGGGCACCCTTTCTGATCAGGGAGCTCATCTCTCATATGTCAGATGTCTCAGTGTGTCAATTACGCATATTTACAGCTTTGTTGTGTCTGTACATATTTACAGCAGCATTAAACACTTCAACAACATACAATACATATAAGGCCTCTGTCAGTCCTGGCTGGTACAGGGGATCATGCCTTATCTTACTTAGCTCTTGCTGTAACCACAGCACCATCATACGCTTGACAGCTGCCCAGTGTAAGTCTCTTATAACTCCAATACTGGGCTTTGTCTTGTCCAGCACTGCCAACATTTTCATTATCACAATTTCAAATGACTTCAGCTTGTTACCTGCACAATTTTGTTACAAAACACCAATGCAATTTTGAGAGGCACATGCAATTTGTGAGGCAGTGGGTGCCTTGGAAACTTGCCAGTCACGTACAGAACCCTGTTTTGCAGACACTGCAGTTTCAACAGGTGGGTGTCTGCCACAAATTCCCAGGCAGAACAGGCATAAATCATGATGGACCTCATGAGCGCTCTGTCAAGGGTTAATTTAATACTAACACCCAATCATTCAGTTCTGACAGAACCTGAAACTCCATGTAGGCTTCATGCAAAGTAGGAGTTTATGCATTGACACTACACACAGCTTCTCACTCTCCTCAGGCCCTGTTCTAAAACATCCTCAGTCTGTGTCCTGTTAATACTGTGGTTCTTGAACTGCTGTGCATGCACCTCCAGGTTTTTCTTAATTTTACTGAAAAATTCAAATAAATGTTTTATTCTATGTTTTCTATTTTATAGTTATGTTATAGTTTAGGTTTAAAAACTGAAATACTTTAACAACTTTTGATATAGGGTGAAGAACATATTTTGAGAACACAACAAGGGCGAGCTGCAGTATATGTTACAAACCAGCCTTAAATAACAAGTTTCCCACACATGTAAAGTAACTGATAAAATGAAGATGTTCAAGAGAGCCAATAAATATGAAATAAACATAACTTTACCTATGAAACTTCAGATCCCTGATATATGAGGAAGAACTTCTCCGGCTGGAGTGATGATGACAATTATGATGATGTTGGGTCTTCTTCAACCAACACAAATAAGCCTCTTCTGTTGTAGCATTCTTGGGTAACTCCTTGTCAGTCTTTCTGTCATGGTAAGTGACAGACGACTGACGTCGGATGGATGGATGGGGTATGATGACTAGAGGTGAAGGGGGAGCAGTCCGATTGGTGACAAACTGTCTACTGTCATGCAAACGTCCACTGTCACTAAAGCTTCGTGATGATGCCAGTAAGCTTGGATAGTTCTGCAGCAGGACAGTATACAAGTTCTGATTTGATGTAACAAGTTCCAGGACTTCAAGGGGAACTTTTTCACCATTACAGACATATGTAGGTAAGTTCAGCACTGAATTATATAAACGGTTCGGATCTTCAGTCGCACTTCTGCATGTTTCATTTCTGCTCTCTTGTTTGTCTGCCAACAGGTAACCTGTGCATCAAACACAGAAATTACGTAACTACAAAAGGTGTGAGAAAAATTTGGATGTTACAAATCGTTACCTATTGAAAACACTTCCACAAACCATAAAAATAGTAATTTTGACAATCATTACACCAAGAGTTTTAAGGTTACAGCAGTTACTGTAAATTTTCCACCTTATGGAATGTGACAACATAAATGAGGTACCACTTGTCAGAAGCAGTACACCACCATTACTGTATGTTTCTTCTTACCTGGTGTTTCTCCCATCTGAAGCAACCATTTCAACTCTGCCACATTAGGAAATCCCTGTGCTTGTTCTTTGTGACTGAGTGAACTGACATTAGAAACAGCTGTTTTCAGAGACTGATTGTAAGCCTTATTTTTTCTCTTATCCCTGTTTTTCTGCATCCGGTCTTTACGAAGCGCTTTTGACTTTTCTTTGGTCCATTCCAGATCACGCATGAGTGCTCCACAAACAGCCATGTTCAGAAAAAGTCCAGCGAGGATCAGTGTTGTACCACGCCAGCCAAACTCAGTGACCAGAAAAGTTGTCAGTGGCGCAAATAGGAAAGTTCCAATTCCACTGCCACAGACAGACAATCCTGTTGCAAGTGACCGTCGTTTTTCAAAATAATATGCGACAATGACCACAGCAGTTACATAACAAAGGGCCAGGCCGAAGCCAGAAACAATACCAAAAGTAAATATTAACAGTTCTATTGATTCTGCATATGAGCTAACAATGAATCCAAATGCAGAAAGCACTGATCCAAACATACACACTCGCCTGCATCCAAAACGATCTGTCAGGTAGCTTGCAATTGGACCCGATATTAAAGGCATCGACATGAACAACCCACCAATCCATGCAGTTTTACTTTTGCCTTCACCAAAATAACGTAACAAATCCACGTAAATTATTCCAAATGTGAAAGTCACACCATCTGCGATTAGGTTCGTAACAAACGCGGCGACCACCACGACCCACCCCCAACCGCCATCGGGAGGTTGAGGTTCTGAAAGCTGCTCCTCCAGAGAGGACCCATCCTCCAAACCACCACCACAACCACCATCATCATCATCGTCATCATCATCACCACCAACACCACCACTTAAACACGTTCCACATTGACTGGGCGTGGAGGTGAGACTCCCTCTACTCTTGCTCGTAGACACAAGCAAATTCTGAAGCGCAGTGGAGGTGTCATCTGCTTGCAACGGATCGTCAAGAGCGACAACGCCGTTAGCAACGACTTCGTTTGGCTGCTCATGGAACTGCACGCTCCGTTTAGTACTGTGGTTTCTCTCGAGTCTTGTCAGACCGGCGGCACCCACGATTGCACTGCGCCCATTCATACTAACACTTCTCACATTTACGTCAACATCCTTAACATTTTTTGCGCCACTAGCGGTCCTTCGGTGACTAAATTCAGATGGCACTGCTGCTGTGCTCTGTCCCACACACTCGCTACTGTCACAGCTGGATTCCATTCCCACAAATCTCGACGGAGACGGAGAGTGTGGACTCGCACTGTTGATTTCATACGTGCAGACGTAATTAAATTAAACCGAACAAAGGCAAAGTTACAATTGGGCGTAAGTGCCGGAGTTGGTAAATCCAAGATCGCGATGTTGGGGCTGCTGCCTGTTGTGCCTTCCCTGCTTAACACGCCGTGTCGGAAGAAAGACTGACCTTTAATCCGGTCAAAAATTGACACGTAGGAACGGCAGGCCATGCGTCAGCGATGATCAGTCTGGTGATGTCTTCGCGGTTGTAGTGATGATTTCTGTAAAAGAAAACGAGCGGTACTACAAGAGTGTGCTGAATTTAAAGCAGTTTGCAAGTACGTTAAAGCCAGACGCTTTATACCAGCTCGTAACGCTAATTTCCCCGCGCACAATTAACACACTGGTTTCTGCAATAGAGACGGAGCGTGTTTACAGCGCGGTACGAACTGAATCACTAAATATAACTCAGCCTAAATTCGATCATCAAAGGATCAGAAGCACGGCCCTTTACAGAAGCTAATAGCTTCTCATGTAATCAATCGATTATCCTCCGTTAATGGAGTCGGACTGTTGCGTTGCTACATGTTTCGGCCAACATAAAGCCACTGTCACAAAAGGTAGCAAAGGCAGCTGCATCCTCGTTTACACTCAAGAATACGGAAACAAACTCGGATATGTCATACCGGAAAGTCAGTAAAGGCCTTGCTGATAGTTTTGAACAACAAATCTGGAACAGCTACAATAAAAATTGGGTTTCAATAAGACTCTGAAATTTGTAAACATGAACCCCGGAGCGCCGCACACTGACGTCCATAAAACCAATCACACTACCAGAGCAACAGTAAACTGATGTAATGCACGACCTTACAAGTTGTTGAAATTTCTTACAGACCTTCTCAAAAACAGCGTTACTCTACATCTTGGGTTGGCTGGCCCCGAAGATGGAGGCACCAGGAACCTTCGAAACGTCGGGAAGTACAGACCCATTGACACGGCGTTACAACCCGGAAGAAAACATCTTCACTAGTGTTCACAATACCCAGCCAATAGCACTACACTCAGTGCATTAGTCTCATTTACGGCGTTCCCTTCATATACTAAAGATACAGTTTAATATTATCTTCTCAAGTGCGCCTACGTTTTGCAGGTGGCCTCTTCCCGTCAGATTTTCCGTCTACAACATTTCAGTCATCGGGGCAGCGTCTTTCCACAGCTCAAGACACAACGTCACATTAATCTGAGGTTCTCATGGCGGTTAAAATGACTGTTGTGTGGTTACCGACGTTTCGGGGGAACATCCACGTTTGGCAGCACGTTGCACCGAACACTGGTGTCCAGCTACCAAGCCACGCGACATTATGGGACACACAAATTCCGACCGAACTTTCGCCAACATTCAGGCCGTCTGGAAAGTGACCCTGGTCCGTTAGGGTTATAGGTCCCTACGTTTCCACGCATCGCAGTACTTTCGTTTTCAGGGTGTAGCAGTCCAAGGCGAAATACAGCGGGAAGATCTGGGTAGGCCTATCCACGGTGCTCCGCACACGGTGTGCCACGCTTCAGCGTGCTGTTGTACGAGCAGTTTCAGTAAACAACGCCACACCAACATGCGCTTGCCCGGCAGCTGGCAGCGCCACGAGCATTTTAACCCTTTAAAGACGAAGCGTATCTGTTTTATATAAGGACTCAGTGCGTACCGCGCTGTAAACACTCTCCACTTCGGTTATAAAAACCAATCTCTTAATGTTTTATAAGGCAAAAGTTGCTGTTTGTTCTGAGATCCGTACAAAACACATAAACGCAATGTGGGCACCATGTAGAATTTTTTAATGTTAAACCTGGTGGTATGTAAAGTTACCGCTAGGCTTTAAAAGGTTAAAGACGAAGCATCTTTGTTTTATACAAGGACTCAGTGCGTACTGCGCTGTAAACACTCTCCACTTCGGTTATAAAAACCAGTCTCTTAATGTTTTATAAGGCAAAAGTTGCTGTTTGTTCTGAGATCCGTACAAAACACATAAACGCAATGTGGGCACCACGTAGAATTTTTTAATGTTAAACCTGGTGGTACGTAAAGTTACCGCTAGGCTTTAAAAGGTTAAAGACGAAGCGTATCTGTTTTATACAAGGACTCAGTGCGTACCGCGCTGTAAACACTCTCGACTTCGGTTATAAAAACCAATCTCTTAATGTTTTATAAGGCAAAAGTTGCTGTTTGTTCTGAGATCCGTACAAAACACATAAACGCAATGTGGGCACCACGTAGAATTTTTCAATGTTAAACCTGGTCGTATGTAAAGTTACCGCTAGGCTTTAAAAGGTTAATGTACGTGCATGGCTGTAACCGGGAATGTGACAGTACATGTTTTATGAAACTGGGAATATAGAAAGAAGGTTACGTGTCTGATAACAGCACAACAGAAAGATAGCCATTGTCTTGCCCTACTGCACAACCAGTGTCCGGTATCGCCGCACAACGAAAGCAACTACTGCACGCACGCACAACCTCAAACTAAAGGAGACAATACGTCTGATAAAGCCAAAACAGAAACACATCAACTTTTGGCTGTGTTACCGACAGCTGGGGGATGCAAGTGGGTGCACGCAGTAGGAATTTGCAAAATATCAAAGCCAACATGCTGATCAGCCCGCTAAACACGTGCGACACCCTATCGGATCCACGTGTCGCCTCTGTTGAACCGCCGTGGTTGGAAACAACCCATTTTCAAAAATATATGTACATGCAAGATGTTTTGTGCAGCGTTACAAAGGGCGTTACGTAATTAAAGTGTTCAGTTTTGGTCCTGACAAAGGCGTTAATTACGCTTATGCACGCACAATATATATATATATATATATATATATATACATATACACAGTATATGTATAATAGAGCATTATATGCGTATATAAACACATGTACGTATGTGCACCTGCACTGGAACCCGCTGCACCCACTGTGTTCATGGTCTGGCTGCAGGCCTTGTTGCCGAATTAGTTATGTTACAATACGGACGAAATAAAATCACTTTTGTTTGCATAATGTGCAAGAACGTCAGTGTTCAGTTCCGTTACGCCGATTACTGTTCAAAATGACCTCTACTGTTCTCTACGCACAGTTCCGGCCCTCTCAGAAGAGAATTAGGTGGCGGTAGTGTTGGTCGGAGCCGGTCCCAGTGACCCTCGGTCTAAGGCGTGGGTCTGCGGACGTTCGCTTGCTGGAATTGTGGGTTCGAATCCCGCCGGGGGCATGGACGTCTCTCCCTTACGGGTGTTGTGTGTTCTCCGGTAGAGGTCTCTGCTACAAGCTGATCACTCGTCCAGAGGAGTCCTACCGGCTGTGTGTGTCTGAGTGTGTGATCGTGAAACGTCTGCCTGGGCCCGAGTTGGGCTGTAGCCCCGCCACAGGAAAGGAAAAGAAAGTGTCGGTCAGATGTGGCACTAACGGACACCGTACAGTGTCGTGCGGTATGCTTGACATATCAAAATGCTCGTATCGATGTGATGGTTGACAAAAGGCCATATGCTGATACTGCATTTTTACCCAAAGCGACTCACATAATAACGTGCTCAAGTCTGGCACACGTTATGTAGAACATCCTGTATATAAGGATGGCTAAAGGATTGTGTGGGTAGTGGGCCAGCAGTGTGATAGCAATACCACTGCTAAAACCTCAAATACAGCATTTCAGCCAGTAACATAAAGGACAAAGGAACACATCTGGAACTATTGACGGGTAATTGTCACATCGAGGACTCGACTGTGTCAAACTGCGACATTTTCGTCAAAGTCCGCGCGGCAGTCGGAATAAACCGAACCGCTTAGCGGCAGGCCATGCCGCCCATACATGCCGTGCGGACTGCTCTGCAACTGCATCCTGTTGTGACCTTGAGAAATCACCGTCAAAGCGTTCCGTGCTGACAGGCTTTATTAGCAAGTCAGTAAGAAAACAAACGTAACTTTCCCGTGCTGTTACTCTGCTTGGCTTTACAGTACTGCAAGATGGAGCACCACAGGTGGCCTACCGAAGCATTCGCGTGTCTGTCTGTCTGTCTGTCTGTCTGTCTGTCTGTCTGTCTGTACCCGGGATTCTAACGTCACATCGGCCAAGGGCTCGCCACTTCCCCGAAACTTCCTGTTGACGTGAAAAGTTGCGGCTTCGCTTTGACAGGTCGTACGTGAGCACACCATGAAGAGATATCGTGGGGTGGAGCTATAACTCCACTCACACTTTACTTGGACACCAGCTGGAGGTGTATGGTCGGCTTACCCAACCGGCCGCTTTACACACGGGGAAACAACCTCCCTTACGCTTTAACTGGGGTGTTGAGTGGCTTTGATAAATCGCGGTCACTGCGGCCACCGTAGCGCCAACGAGACGAAATACGCGCGTCGTGTAACACAACGCTCTAACGAGCAGTGATAATTGTATGTGCCAGCTGTTAACACCTAAAAGTCTGCACTCTAACCACACAGTGTATTTACGAGTTCTGCTCGATTCTCACTGCACACAGTGATTACTTTCCAACACAGCACCAGCCCTTTGCAGACTAAAATGAACACACTGTACATTATGCATAAAGCCACAGTTCTGACCTCACAGAGAACACAGTGTGTTCCCATTAGAAAGACACACAAACACACTGTGTGAATAAACTGCAAAGGTTTTAATATCAAAGCTGGCGGTACATATAGTTACCACTAGGCCTTGCACTTGGTAATGGACACAAAGCGTGTTTTCTGTTGAGTCAGGAATTGAAATATCACCCATTGTTCAGATCAGCTACACTCAACAAAACGGATGGCGAACCCCAAAATAAACACTGCAAAATATTTCGGTAAAATATCATTCCATCTGACGGCCACGGTGCTGCGAGACTGACGTGGTCCCTATTCCATCCGTCAGCCATGTTTTGTCACTTGCCGTGCCCACCGACTGCATTTGGGCAGAACACACGCAGCCTTCAGTCAGGCACAGCACGTCTAGTGCCCACTTGCTGTTTCGGAGCAACCAGCATACAGCGTCAAACAGAATTCATTTTATAGGAATTCAGGTTCTCACAGCGGTATGGCTGAAGACGAAAGTCTTGTGGGATGTGACGCCGCGTCGTTGGGTCAGTAGTTCCCGACGTTTCGAAGGTTCCTGGTGCCCCACTTCCAACGTCACATCACAAAAGACTCGCATCTTTACTACACGTTTCAGCGGAGCCAGCCACAGGCCCATTCTGAATAACATTAATCCAGCATACAACTTTCTTTTTTCTTTTAACATACATTTTAATATTATCCTCCGAACGACGCCTAGGCCTTCGTAGGTGGTGTGCTTCCTTTCAATTATCCAACGACTATCCGCTCGGCACTACGTCATGCTGTCTCCCCATACAGCGCATGCTGCAGTTAGCTACGTGAAGTTCCAACACTCGCAAGATGCGAGCCGCACCACATAAGTGCTGACCTTCACTGGACTGCCACTGAGCGGCACAGCTTTTGCCCGACGGTCTGATCAGTTCGTGTGGTGACGCGCTGGCCTCCCGTGCAGGAAGCCGACACACAGCCCTCCTGCAGGTGTCTGGTTGTCCACGATGCGTTGCTTTTAGGGCAATTAGCTTCTTCCTCGCTCACGCACGCCAGGTTTGTCCCTCGACTTGTCTACTCATTCGACATCCCTTTTACACACTAGGCGCAGGAAAGTGAAAGACCTCTTCTATCTAACGCTCCCCGATTTCCGAAACAGCGCTGCTTTTTGGAAGGTTCCCAGGCTTCGCCCGTTTGTCTTTCTGGTAAGGGAAACATGTAGGTGAAGATGAGTACGGAGCATTGGTGGAATGGTACTGACAGGGGAACACCGAAGTACTGGGCGAAAAACCTGTCACAGTGCCACTTTGTCCACCACAAAACTCGCATGGACTGGAGTGGGATCGAACCTGGGCCTATGCAGTGAGACGCCGGCGACTGACCGCCCGAGACATGGCAAGGCCATATTTGGAGGCCAAGATAAAAAATAGTAGTTAAAGACGGCTCGTACCGCGCAGTAAACACTCCGTCTCGGTTATAAAAACCAGTCAATTAATGCTGTATAGGGAAATAATCGCTGTTTGTTCTGAGATCCACACAAAACACATAAATACACTGCGTGGGCAGAACGTAGAATTATAGTTAAAGATCCAGTCCGTACCGCGCAGTGAACACTCTCCGTCTCGGTTATAAAAACCAGTCAGGTAATGCTGTATAGCGAAATAATCGCTGTTTGTTCTGAGATCCACACAAAACACATAAATACGCTGTGTGGGCAGAACGCAGAATTATATTTAAAGATCCAGTCCGTACCGCGCAGTGAACACTCTCCGTCTCGGTTATAAAAACCAGTCAGTTAATGCTGTATAGGGAAATAACCGCTGTTTGTTCTGAGATCCACACAAAACACATAAGCATACTGTGTGGGCAGAACGTAGGATTAGAAACCAGGTGGTACATGAAGCGACCACTGGGCCTGAAAGGGTTAAACATCCCTCCTGCTTGCGTCTTTAAACCGGAAACTTTAATCCGGCCTCGTACAGCGAAAGGTTACTTGGCCTTTTGCAGTACTGACTTCGCCTAGACCAGTGCTTCCTCATTTAATTTGATTATGAAGCCCTTTTTCACCCTAAACCAAAATTTACAGAACTCCTAACGAAATTTTTATAAGTGAGGTTAAAAACACTACACCACAAATAATGATAAAATAAACAAATGCTAAATAAGGATATGAGAAAAACAAGATATTATTCAAATGCACATATTGTGAAATAAAAATACGCTGTTCGATAACAAAGAAGGAATTCAATTGCAAAATATGGTTGGTTTACTTATTCTCAAACAGCAACGTTTCAGAAATATCTGAACAAATAAATCACTGTCACGTGAAATTTACAGTTACTTACTTCACGCAGTCCTTCCCTCTTCTACCTACCTGCTCACAGCAGGTGTCGAGGGTTTTTGTGATTTCACTTGGTCACACTCAGACACACACCACAGTCGGTAGGACTCCTCTGGACGAGGGATCGGCCCGTCGCAGAGACCTATACCTGACGACACAAACACTGTACAAGAGATAAACATCCATGCCCCCGGTGGGATTCAAACCCACGATCCCAGGAAGCGCTCGGTCGCAGACCTACGCCTTAGACCGCGCGGCCAAAATTAAAATGATTTCGATCAAAATTTACAATACTAGTGCTTAAATTACCATTTTATATTTCAGGGGATACCGGGGCTAGTTGTTGCACGGGGTGCCACCCAATCGACCGTCTCTCAGCAGGTCGCAGTTCCATGCGGATTCGTGAAAAAAGGTTTCTTTTGCTGCGGGTAATCCCCCCCATTTTAGGCCTCTCTTTTATAATCAGAAGTTATTTTAACTCCGACACACAGATTTCGTGACATCTGAGACACTGAAATTGCGGCAGCTGGGTGTCATAAAGCGTCACTGTTCTCGCACTTTATTGGAGGCAGCGCAAGTCTTCACAGCAAGCAGCAGTACGTGGCACGTTTCTGCGAAGTATTCAGTTAGCTTCATGACGCTGCAGAGTTTGTAAAATGCTTGACGGGTGAAGTGCCACATCTACAGAGCGGTTCCGGTGCAGTGACTGCAATGGATGTGCCCCAAGACCGCTCCGCCGGATTTAAATATTTTTTATGTTAGAGCCTGCAACGCTGATGACGACACTGATGACGTCATGTCTGCTCGTTGACGTGACGCTCGTGACTGTAACCACTTCGGACACCGCTCGTACTTCGACATGCAGCACCGTGACTCTGTAACCGTCACCTTGATCGGAAACGCTCTAAGAACTCTGACGAAATGCACACACGTTAATTCAGATACGGAAATTTAGATCGTATCAGACACGACAATACTGATAAAATAAATACAACAAAATGTAACAATGCCTTTGCACTGCTCCTGCAAAGTAATGTAACAATGCCTTTGCACTGCTCCTGCAAAGCAATGTAACAATGCCTTTGCACTGCTCCTGCAAAGCAATGTAACAATGCCTTTGCACTGTTCCTGCAAAGTAATGTAACAATGCCTTTGCACTGCTTCTGCAAAGTAATGTAACAATGCCTTTGCACTGCTCCTGCAAAGTAATGTAACAATGCCTTTGCACTGCTCCTGCAAAGTAATGTAACAATGGCTTTGCACTGTTCCTGCAAAGTAATGTAACAATGCCTTTGCACTGCTCCTGCAAAGTAATGTAACAATGCGTTTGCACTGCTCCTGAAAAGTAATGTAACGACTAATCCCAGCAAGTGTAACAACGCAGGCCACAGCAGGGGTGAACTCCGTCCTCATGACGAACTTAAAAGAGATTTTAAATCCGAATTACAAAGACAAGATCAAAACAAGATGTTAAAGAGTAACGTTCCGAGCAAAGTTGTGCACAAACATCGTGTCAGTGCATGCTACAGTGACACAACAAACAATCTGGGGAAAAATTGTTACAAGCAACTCCGGTACTGCAGAACACTTCTTTTCACTCCGCGGAACCCTGGGCATCCGCGGAACACGACTTTTGAAACACTGGTCTAAACAATATACAAAAATGCGGATTCTACGTCACAGAAAACCTAATGCATCTTCATTGCAAAGATCAGCAGTTTGATTTCGTTTGGGTAAATTAGCGCTGTATGCCAGTGGCCGCGCCGCCTAAGGAGTGGATCTGCTGCCGCTCGCTTGGTGGGATTGCGGGTTCGAATGCCTGTCTATCTCTCGTGAGTGTTCTGTGTTGTCGGGTAGAAGTCTCTGCATCGGGGCTGATCACTCGTCCAGAGGAGACCTACGGAGTGTGGCGTGTCAGTGTGATCGTCACGCCTCGATAATGCGGAGGACCTGCCCCCACTAGGGGCTGTTGCGTCACGGGTAGGCAGAATAATATACGTGAGGAATAAAACAACCGCAAGACAAAACTTCATTCACTGCTTTGTATTTTACGTTGAGAATACATAAAATATATAAAATCACACCACATGTTTCGGCTATTCCTTAGCCATCTTCAGGTGTGTGTGAGAGGAACCAGTAAATACACGTGTGTGTTACGTCTGACATGTGGCAAGTGTGAGACCTCACACTTGCGTGAGTAAAACGTGTATGTATTCTCAGCACTAAAATACAAAGCAGTGAATGAAGCTGTGCTGTGTGGTTGTTTTATTCTGCACATACAAAGAGCACGCACAGCAGGATGATGAACATCAGAATTATTAATAACAGGCGGGAATGACAGATGTTTACTGCGAGGACTACACGAACACATAAGCGCACTGCGTGGCCAAATGCAGATATTGTAATATCAGAGCAGTGCTTTAAGGAGATACGGCGCACAGCAGCTCTTTCATTTCCCCCATCAACCGGCATTACAAGCGGCAGAAACTTCAGAACTAATTTTGGCTCGCGCTACAGAGTCTGGTTAAAACCGGCTGCGTGGCGGTGCGAACTGCGGGCCTTGCTGGCGTATTACATACGCAGAGACGAAACACAAGGGCCGGTAATACGCAGCACGCATGTTGCCCGTGGCACGCAATAAGACTCCAGAACGCACTTATTTCCAAGGCAACCCTCCAAAGTGCATGTGCAAGTATTTTTCTACCCAATACTCTGCGATTTTCGATTGCTTTTTGGAAGATTCCCAGCTTTCGCCCGTTTGTCCTTCTCGTAAGGGCAACATGTAGGTGAAGATGAGTACGGAGCATTGGTGGAATGGTACTGACAGGGGAAGACCGAAGTACTGGGAGAAAAACCTGTTCCAGTGCCACTTACTGACATGAAGATGTACGGAGAGGTGGACGTAGAGCTCCATGCATTAGCATCGGCACGAATGGCGTCAGCCTGACGCCTCGGCGGCCTTTCCGCCGGCAAAAGAGCCCCCGGTAACAGTAATGTAGCAGCGTGCACAGAAGAGGCCGATCTTCTGCACCTGCCGGGAACCAACCCCCGACTCTTCAGTCCTCCGGTCCCCGCAGCAGTCTCTACTGACTAAATTCATGTCTTGTCACCAGAATGCTGGACTCACAGCGACAGCTAATAAATGTCTAAAAAATGATGCAAAGTTGAAAACACGTTTAGCAGACTGCAGTTTTTGCGCCTCTTCTCTGAGCCACAATCACGGGAGCTTGCCAGCCGGACGCACTCCGCCCCGACCGCTTCGTTTACGCAGTTCTAACTAACTAACTAACTAACTCCACGGAGCAGAGTCCTTCTTGAAAAGCTAACAGTTCCTCAGCTAGTCAAGAAATTCCCCGCATTTTGTCGAACCCGAAGGCTCCTTACCGCATTTACAAGAGCCCGCAACCTGCCCCTATCCTGAGCCAGCTCAATCCAATTCATGCCCCCCCCCCCGCACCCTGTGTGGAGGTCAAGTTTGGTCGTATGGGCCCAGGGTGGCCTGGGGCTCCCAAGTGGTCTCCTTCCCTCAGGTCTCCCTACCAAAACCCTGTATGTACCTCTACCCTCCCCCATACGTGCCACATGCCCCGCCCATCTCATTCTTCTCGATTTGATCATCCGGACTATATTTGGTGATAAGTACAGGTCATTAAGTTCCTCGTTATGTAGTCTTCTCCACTCCCCTGTCACTTCGTCCCTCTTAGGCACAAATATCCTCCTCAGCACCCTATTCTTGAACACCCTCAGCCTTTGTTCCTCCGTCAGTGTCACAGACCAACTTTCACACCAATACAAAACAACAGGTAACATTATAGTTCTGTCTAACCTTTATATTAAATCAAATTCTTTAAGGCAGTGGTAAAAACAGATGTTTCATTCCATTCCATCTCCAGTTACGAATTCAAGAATTTATCGCTCAGTACTGCACAGCGCTGGAAGGTGACATTATTAGTCAATGATACACTAGACAGGATAAACACAGGAACTGAGGAAAACCACGAAGTCACGCTAACCGGTCTCTGACCCGATACGAAACCGGCACCTCCCTAATTCGAGGCCAGATAGCAGCCGCTCGGTTGGCTACTCTTATGGAACGCATGTAAGGCACCGATAATCATTATCTGAGACACAACGTGTTGTTCATTTCACAGGACGGACGATTGCTGACTTCAACAGAAACATTTCACCATGTCCTCAAGAGGTTATTAACTCTGCTCACCTGAAACCTGAGGCTACCAATCCCTTGAATAACAACAGAGAGTGGGAGTGCTTTTGTATCCAGTGCGCCCCGAGTGCTTTGCTTTTTGGAAGGTTCAAATGCTTCGCCTGTTTCTTCTTCTGGTAAGAGCAACGTGTAGATTACGACGAGTACGGAGCGTTGGTGGAATGGTATGGACAGGTGAAAACCGAAATCCTGGCAGAAAACCCTGTCACAATGCCACTGTGTCCGCCACAAACCCCCACACTGCACTGGCCTGGAATCAAACCAGGGCATCCGCGGTGAGAGGCCGGCAACTGACCGCCTGAGGCATGGCATAGCATGGCCTCCGTTTAAAAGCCGAGACAAACGTTCCGGTATTTAAATATCCAGTCCGTACCGCGCAGTAAACACACTTCATCTCGATTATAAAAACCAGTCAGTTAATGCTGTATAGGGAAATAATCGCTGTTTGTTCTGAGAGCCACACAAAACACATAAACACACTGTGTGGGCAGCACGTAGAATTGCTGAATGTTAAACCTGGCGGTACGTACAGTAACCACTGGGCCAGACGTTAAAGCAACAATGGAGCGTAAAATCAGTAACAGTGGACTTTACAACATGCACGTTTAGTCATTACACACGCCTGAGCTTACGTATTTGCCGATTCTAGTGGCCGCGCGGTCTAAGGCGTGGGCCTTCGACCGAGCGCTTGCTGGGATCGTGGGTTCGAATCCTACCGCGGGCATGGATGTTTGTCTCATGTGAGTGTTTATATGTTGTCAGGTAGAGGTCTCTGCGACGAACTGATCACTCATCCAGAGGAGTCCTGCCGAGTGTGGTATCTCTGAGTGTGATCTAGAAACCTCCACAAGGAGGCGGCCTGGGCCCGATTCGGGCTGTTGCGCCGCAGAAAAGGAAAAGCTTACACATTTATTAGGTTTCTAGTAAAGTCTCTACAACCTTATTTAATACAGTTTCAGAACAGAGCGGGTGTGTTTCATTTGACCCCATTATTATGAAACGGGCCTCAAAATTAAAAACGGCGATTATCACAAAATTGACCCTTAAAGCCCAGTGGTTACCATAACGTATGTACCACCAGGTTTAACATTCAGCAATTCTACGTTCTGCCCACACAGTGTATTTATGTGTTTTGTGTGGATCTCAGAACAAACAGCGATTATTTCCCTATACAGCATTAACTGGCTGGTTTTTATAACCGAGACGTAGTGTGTTTACTGCGCGGTACGGACTGGGTCTTTAAATATAATTCTACGTTCTGCCCACACAGTGTGTTTATGTGTTTTGTGTGGATCTCAGAACAAACAGCGATTATTTCCCTATACAGCATTAACTGACTGGTTTTTATAACCGAACCGGAGTGTGTTTACTGCGCGGTACGGACTGGGTCTTTATATAAAATTCAGGTTGATATCCGTCTGTAAAGGTAACGGCAAAATATGGACTGAATTAATCCAGCTCAGAACAGGGACAACCAGCGTGCTGTTGTGAACACGGTAATAAACTTCCGGATTCCACAAAATAAGCTTAATGTCTCGCCTAAATAACAAACGATTACGTTCTGAAGTGGAACCATCCTCCATACAGTCAGTTAACAGTCTTCTCCCAACACTTCAGCTTCTTCCCGACCAAAAGCCCCCGGAATGTGGCGGCTGCACTATCAGCGCCCCCTAATAAAATGTACACACACTTTAGATACTAATAAGGCAGAGAGAAACGGGCAGAGATCAATCAACTTTTGCTGTGATGTATGAGAATAATGCTAGGTGACAAAACAGCACAGTAATTAATACAATACAACAATACAACCCATTGTTGCGTTTACATTGCAACAGTGGTTACGAGAAGGCGCTTGGCGTGTTTCGCTCTGCGGACGTTCCCTGTCCCGTTTGTGACACGCCGCACTTTGGCCACATGACGCAGTGGATCAGCATCCCGTCATTCATATTACTGCACATGAATGGGACAATAACATGCACAGTTAGTGTTGAAATGTGCTGCTTAACGACGCTGTCAGTTGTTAAGATTATATAGCGCAGGTGATGGATGGATGAATGAGTATGGAGCATTGGTGGAATGATACCGACAGGGGTAAACCAAAGTACTGGGAGAAAAACGTGTCCCAGTGCAATTCCGTCCACCAGAAATCCCACGTGAAATATCGGGGGATTAAACCCAGACCTCCGTGGCATGAATACTTAAGTTCATAATGCCATGTTAGAACACACCACAACACGTACCTGCAACTTATCATGTGTCTCCATCAGCACGTACTGGCACCGGCACAGTCACGTTGCTGTTACTTTCCACGTCACACAAACACTAATGACAAAACAACCCGCATTGCTAACTGTACCGCAGAATGCTGTGCGTAATTTCGCGCTCTGCTTTCGCGGAACTCACTGAAACTTCATCTGAGTAGCCGAACACACACCAACACAAAATACATTTACGTATTTCTGAAAGAACAAACTTGAAATATTCTTCAGCAGAATTTGACAGCAGAACCCTTCGTTTCTTTCAACTCTGCTAACGACTCAACGACGAAATATTCAGTCCGTACCGCGCAGTAAACACACTCCGTCTCTGTTATAAAAACCAGTCAGTTAATGCTGTATAGGGAAATAATCGCTGTTTGTTCTGAGATCCACACAAAACACATAAACACACTGTGTGGGCAGAACGTAAAATTGCCGAATGTTAAACCTGGCGGTACGTACAGTAACCACTGGGCTTTCAAGGGTTCCTGACGGCACAATATGTACGACGTGTACCCACATCACTGCTACTTCGCATGTTCGCGCAGCGCCACTATGCTTCTGTCTGTATGTTCCATTCTCTGCCAGATCCACTCTGTCATCTGACGGCTGTTCCATCTGAAGCCTCATTACCGACCCTCACTCTGTGTAAGGTCACAGACGTGATAAGACTCTTGAACGGCCAGGGAACCGCACATTTTTATGCGCTTGTTTCTTCGTCTGTGTTTCAGGACCTTATCAACAGCAAAGTGTCTGCTCTTGAACCGCCGAGCACTGGCGTGACGTTACGGCATTTCGAAAGCTTCAGCCTGCATGTTGCGGCTATCATGAAATGTAAATTAGTGACTAATCATAAATGACTGCAAACTAATAGAGTACACAAAACAAAGTCGGGATGAACCAATTAATTCGAATCTCCTATGCGTTTCGGCCCTGCAGGGGAGAAAAATTAATATTAGCGTAAATTACTGACGTAATGAAACAGTTACAATCCCCCGTCACGTGATCCGTCACACAAGTTTTTTAAGTAGTGTGTATTAAGTCAGCTCATTTAAGGAAACAACAGAGCCGAAACACGCAGACAGTGGAATAAATTGGTCAGTGCCCAAGTCAGTTTCATTGTGTGGACTGTGTCGGTCCGCAATAAATTGCAGTTTGTAATAACTACGCGCTAAGGCGTAGGTCTGCGGCCGAGCGCTTGCTGGGATCGTGGGTTCGAATCCCACCGGGGGCACGGATGTTTGTCTCTTCTGAGTGTTTGTTGTCAGGTAGAGGTCTCTGCGACGGGTCGATCCCTCGTCCAGAGGAGTCCTACCGACTGTGATGTGTGTTTCAGTGTGGTCAAGTGAAAATAAAAACAACCTCGACACCGGCTGTGAGTAGGTAGAAGAAGTAAGGACTGCGAAACGGATAACTACGCGGTGACGACGCAACAATATAAGATTAATAATTAATAATAAAAATCATGCTATTTATTCATACATTTTTGTGCGCAACTCACACTAGTGCATGTTTCCAGTACGTTCAGTTTGTTAAGAGTTAAAATCAAAGACTGACCTATATTTTCAACGGAGTACCTCTAATATACGATCATTATTTTATCTGTCCAATATCGTTTGCCCCTTCCCTCCGCCACGGCAACACGCGTATGGGCGGCCCCTGAGTCGGCTGCTGTTCGTACGATATGCAAGATGACACCAAGTGACACGGTGCCGGCCACACGAACTGCTGAAACCACATCATTTATACGACACGGCACAATCGTATCAGGAACAACTCTGCATTCGTCTCTTGTCTACCACCCCCCCCCCCCACACACACACATACGTACCTTCGTGACGGAGGGCTTAACTAAGCTCACGGACTTCACCTTTTACCTTCTTCATATTCAGAGGCCCAAGGGTCAAATCCCAGTTCAGAGACTATCCTGACTGACGGTTGTCGTGGTTTTCTTCGGCAGCTTCATGCAAATACGAGACTGTAGAGCCAAGCACGCCACGACTGCATTCTTCCAGTTCATAATTTACTGAACATCCTGCCATTCAGCGTTACGCAACTTCAGGCATGAAAGTCATCGTTAAAGAAACTAAGAGTATCCAAACAAAACGTCACTCTGGGGTCTCAATGGTCCATTACTTACCGTCTTCAAAGCCAAGGCTCAGCAGAGTGCGTGGAACCGGCCTGCTGTAACAACTCGTTTGATGTGCATGACCCGGGGGCGCCTTACTTATTGACGTCCTCCGTATAAGAACTGCCTTCAGGCAACTTTAGTCACAGTTTGAAGCTTACTGACAGGCACTGGCGTGATTAATGCCACTCTGTCCATCGACTGACAGTCAAGACTACAGCTGTTTGCGTTCTGTTTACCGCATGCCTTCTGCATTGCAGCAGCGTGCGCACAAACAGACTTCAAGGGACGGTCACAAGACTCGAAGGTCGCGGGGTTCAGTTTTCTATATTTCCAGTTTTACTGCTGTTATTTCAAATATTCGTGACTGATTCCGACGAATCGGGATGAGACCACGTGGCTGGCGAGTCGCTTCCCCTACCCTGCGCCTATATCGGAGATCAGTATGGGCTCAGTCAAGCTATGATTTGCATTAAGTGACGATGACTGCTTTTGTGCTTTATGGACTGAGACTCTCCTTCAGTCATTTGATGTATTTGATGCTCACGAGAGTGATAACTTTATAAATCTGTTACTCTGCAAATGTACTCAATGAATCGCCAGAGATATTGAACCTCACGAGTACGCAACAGTCTCTAACAAGACGGTGTAGAAACATGCGTACTGAACAGCTTCAAAGCTTGTAGTTGTCACCAGGTATTGTTATGGTTATCAAACGAAGGGAAATGAGATGGGCGAGGCATGTGGGACGCACGGTAATGAAAACCTCGTGGGACGAAACAAGACGCAGATGGAAGGATGATACTTCATCATTATTTTATCTGACAAACGATATTTGTCGAAAAAAAAAGAACATAACTATCAGAATGTTCGAAAAATAAAGTGCGAGAGTGTTAACTGGATTGAACTAGCTCACGATAGGGCCCACAGACGGACTCTTGTGAACACGGGGACGCAAGTTCGTGTTGCATGAACTGGTGCTGCCGCCACGCTTAGGCAGCTCATCTGCTCGTGAAGACGCCACTGCAGTTCATTAAGGGCTATCGAACGATAAGGCGTCTCAAAGTCTGCTTACGAAAACAGTGCCTCCGCTATCTTGTGCATTACGCAACCTGAGGCACAGCGAACTGTCTTGCAATCCTACCCTACGCCTGCTAACTGCTGGATGAAAAGCTGATAGTCGCCAACAGTACTGACTTCCGGTGTGACGGCAATTTATTATGCTTCAGGATACGACAGCGAGTTGACACACGTCTGTATTGCTGCGAAGGTAACACGTCCTGCAGTAGTCGATTGGTGGGTCTTGCTGAATTGTGACCTACCATCTTAACGGTCTTATTGAATTGTACCCTAACATCTTAACGGTCTTGCTGAATTGTGACCTACCATCTTAACGGTCTTATTGAATTGTACCCTAACATCTTAACGGTCTTCTTGAATTGTGCCCTACCATCTTAACGGTCTTATTGAATTGTACCCTAACATCTTAAAGGTCTTGTTGAATTGTACCCTAACATCTTAACGGTCTTGTTGAATTGTACCCTAACATCTTAACGGTCTTCTTGAATTGTACCCTAACATCTTAACGGTCTTATTGAATTGTACCCTAACATCTTAACGGTCTTGTTGAATTGTACCCTAACATCATAACGGTCTTGTTGAATCGTACCCTAACATCTTGACGGTCTTCTTGAATTGTACCGCAACATCTTAACGGTCTTCTTGAATTGTACCCCAACATCTTAACGGTCTTCTTGAATTGTACCCCAACACCATAACGGTCTTGTTGAATTGTACCCTAAAATCTTAACGTTCGTGGTGAATTGTACCCTTCACATCTTTATATATGAGTAATTCAACCAGACTCCAAATGATATAACACTCGAGCAACGATGTTTTGGGGACGACTGTACTGACGTCAAGACAGTGTGACGCAAAAGGTAGAAAATGGGAGGAAAATTCCATTTGCGCTCTTCAGTAGCCCAAAGTGTGGCTTTTGCTGCTCGGATTCTCATGGAGGTCCCAACTCTCAGCCTCGTCGTGTGGCGCTCTGCTGGACCGGCTTTCAGTCAAATGGGTTAGGAAACGGCAAAAGTGCGAGTAGAAAATTCGTTACGCCCTCAGACAAGATAGACGCCCTGATTATTTTTATGCAAGTCACGCACGACAACGTTTTGTTAAGAACCCCTGTGCTGCCATGATGATCCAAAAAACGGTTTAGTCGCCGATATTGGGTCAAAAACGGAGGGGCGTCATCTGTCACATCAAGTTATTTTCTTTTAGTTTGCAGGAATGCCTGAAGGTGGCGAAGTGTGTCACACATTTCAGACAAACAACGTCATGGTGCACGTATCACTGTGGTTTGCAGTTTAGTCACCGTCACATGAAAACTGGAACTGGCGTTGAAGTACCGGGAAGCAACATGTCACCCCGTGTAGAATCTCTAAGTACAACAGCCCGCCGCATGGCCCTATCCTGAGCCAGATGAATCCATTCCACGCCCTCCTATACTATTGGCTGAAGATCCATTTGAATGTTATACTCCCGCCTATGCTTAGATCTTCCAAGTGATTTTTCCTCGCTAGGTTTCCTCGCCAAAACTCTGCATACATTTATTTATTTTCTTCTTCGTACATGCCACATGTTGCGACAAACCCATTGTCCCCAATTTGATCACCTGAATAATACTTGGCGAAGAGCACAAACCATGAAGCTCCTAATTACGTGATTTTATGCAGCCCCCAGTTGTTTCCTTCCTCTTAGCCGTGTCGAATCTCTGTCAGACTAACTTCAAGCGAACCGCTGTCAGCACAACAGCAGCAAGGGATCTACTGAAGTGAACACGCGGCAACAATTGACAAGATATGAATACGAAGTTGCAAAAATAGCTTCATCATATCTGTCTGTACCAAGCTGAGGATGGATGGACGGTTTTTTATGAAATACGATATTGCGGAGTACTACCTACAGCTGTCAACGCATTCCAGATTCTGCACACACTTGACAGACGTGTCTGGAAAGCAAATCCTTAAACAGCACTTACCGGCGTGAGAAATGCGTGGAACAAACCTAAACATAGCAACAAAACATTTCTCGAACTGCACATTCGGTTTGCGAAATAAATAAACAAAACGGATAAGCCAGAATGAGACTAAGCTGACGGGAGGCAAGCTCCTCCGAAACGCCTGTAAAATATACCAAACTACATGGCGTCACATCCAAGAAGAAAGAAATCTTTAATCGCCCAGGCGGTTGGTCGCCGGCCTCTGAGGCCCGGGTTCGAGTCCAGGCCAGTGCATTGTGGAATTTATGGCGGGCAAAGTGGCACTGTGACAGATTCCTCTCCCAGTACTTCAGTTTTCCCCTCTCATTATCATTCCACCAATACTCCATACATTCATTCACCTATCACCGACGCTATGATAACCTTAGCAATTGACAGCGTCGTTAAACAGCACGCTTCTCTCTCTCTCTCTCTCTCTCTGTCAGCACCGTTGTAAACACTTCAAACCGTGCACGTATCAATTTGTCGCTAAAGTGCTAACGGCACGCTCACCTATCCAGGCCTATTACGTATTTCCGTCATACTGATGCCGTCGGCCCGCACATGAAACGCGTCACAGAGAACCAAGAACACGCCACTCTGTTCAGCACAGGGCCAACACTACTAACCAGCACGTCGTGCTGCGTGAGCAGTAGAGGGCAGACAGCGCAACCAGCGTGACGCAGTCGGACATGGCTGTGAACATCTGCATTGTTTGTGCAACGGTCTACTAACGACACTGTCAAAAGCTCAAACTATAGCCTAGCATGGCAGGACGAACTGGAGGGGATTAGGAAGGAAGGGGTAGTAGTTCATTAGTTACTATTCCGACATACACCTCCAGAGCCTGACGAAAACCAGGCAAATGCTACACGAGGATAGTCAATCTCCGGCCCAAGATCTGAACCCAGGACATCTACAACATGAATCTGGCATATAACCGCCCGTTAGCCATGTTGCTTCCCAAGCCTTGAACGCAGTGAGCGGCCGGCATTGCTGTAACTGTTTCATAATACGAAACGCTGCGAAGTTGTTTTGTAGATACCGGAATGTTCTTCCTGTGTGCGCAACACGGTTCGTTCCCGGCCACCGCTACTTCATTTCTTACACAACTTTTCCAATAGTACTGTGCCTCAACTTCGTAAGGTGACACTCTAAATATCCAATTGCTGTTGGCTTACGTTAGGACAGGTTAGTTTAGGTTATGTTAAGATAGGTTATATTAGGTTAGAATTATTATTATTTGTAATGTATTGTGTAAAGGGCTGAGTATTCGGCAGTCCGTCAATTTCTACATAACACAAAATGTTCAATCTACGTATGTGCCCTCAACTATAACGCTTTCTATATCTGCAAAACTAGATCACAGTACAGTCACTTATAAAAATCTGATACTTCTTCAGAAACTGTTCACCATTAAAAGAAGTTCTTAACCTGCAAAAGCGAACGCACTGTAAAACATTACATAATACTAAAACCTTCAACCAGTCTACAACCAAGGAAAGAATAAGTTAAAACCAGGAAACTACTCTACAGAATCTTGTAAAAGTAAAATTATACACAATAATTAAACACTCAATATAAATCAACCTTAAACTGAATAAAAGCTCGAGCTTTTCAAGGTAATATTCTTGCAGACTAGAACATATGAAAATTAAAAATTGCATAAATAACATATATCCTTACGAATTTTTACCTTGTATGTAAAAAATGAGATTATGCTTCTTTTTAAAAAAATCAATGTTTCAATTAGCCTCCCCAGTATTTTGCTTGTCTTTTGTCACCTGGAGATGGCCAAATTGGGCGACATATGTTGTAATGAACAGTAAGTACTGGCAATCAATTTGATTTCTGACTTGACGGGTTATTTTTAATTTAGTTGATACATTATGACAATGGGAAATATAGAATAAAGCTGTTCTACTTCCTCTGTTCCGTTTCTTGATCCTACCCGACTATCTTCGCCGAAACATGCCAATATCACTGTTTCACATCTTCTAGACAACAGGCGACTTCAGCCCAAGTTGGACTGGCTTACTGACCGTCAGTGCTAACGCAACTCTGACTCTCACTATCACTGCGTACTAATTTTGATCCTGAAAGATCGAGTTTGTGTGTTCCTCCAACTTCTGGTATCCGCCTAGAACACACGGTGTCACAAACCATATCATCACTTCATAAAAAAAACAACCAAATCTAAGCGGCGGCTGAACGCACATGCACAGACGGGTGCACAGTAGAGTACGGAATTATATGCCGGGGTAAATCACGAGACGCAAACGTAACCTAAACCAATCTAACTTAACCTAACTTTAGTTGCATACCTTTTTTTTTTTTTTTTTGGACTTTGTGAATCTTGAAGCTGTCCTGAAACGTCGGTAAGGGACTGCCATTCGACGCTGCGTAATACCCGAGCAGAGCGTATATCTCATTAACATCGCGGCGACAGGCTGAAATCACGGAAATTACACATCTGATCCCTTCTAACACGTTTTCGCTCACTTTGAACTAGCACCCATTGAACCGTATGTACCTCTATCGATTGTTCAGACTGGTAATCGAAACTGGTTCGATTCGACTTCAATTCGAGTGGTATGGTGTGTTATCGATCTTTTGTTTTGTTGGCTATAGGTGCACAAATCGGTATCCGTTTAAAATTTCAGCTTTGCAAGGTAGATTGAGAAGTAAGAATGATTGTGTCTGGTTCCAACAATTTATCAGATGACTCTGACGATGACGTTGAGAACGGCGAGGTGGATACATATCGCCGTAAATATCAGCTACTCTTGGAACGATGTGAAGTTCTACAACAGGTTAAGTTTTCTTTTATTTGTAGTTGACAGTTTATGGATCTCAGGCGAAATGTATATCTTTGCAATAAGATGTCAGGTTACATTGAGTAGGAATGAATTTTGTCACTAGTCATCCTAAATAAAAAAAAAAAGCTCAGCGTCATTTTTTTGATTGACTACCAAGCACTTCTGTGATGTTCCTAACGTTAACATTCCATCAGAATACTTCCCATTTGGCTACTGAAATGACCATTATAATTTCAGTACAACGTTTAAACGTATAATACTCATCGCAGTATCGTAACATGTACAAATGTGTAGCACTGACAGTGAAAGTCGAGTATATCTATCATTCATTTACCTAATTTTTAATATTCACGTGACTTTTATGTGATTGCTGTTGTCTGTAGCAGAAATACGTGCCTGTCACTCGTGGTTCTAGCCACAGAATACATAATTCCCCTGACACTTGGCATAACTCACTTTAATTTTGATGCAGCTCATAAAAATACAAGCTGGTTTTGGGCAGCACTTCAGAATATCAGCTAAATTAAAATATTTTGGAATGGCAGGAACAAATCACACTTAAATTCGTGAAGGTAAGGTCAGATCAGAATCTGCGTGTTCCTGTCTTCTATCGGAAAACCCGAAGATTGAAATATATAAATGTATAATTTACGTCCCATTGGGTCTCTCATTCTAAGTGAAGAACATGACCAAAGGTTGTCTGAAAATAGGGTGCTCAGGAGAATATTTTGATCCAAGAGAGCGGAAGTAACAGGATGTGAAAGTTACATAATAACAGCTTCATAATTTGAGAATAGGCTGTTTAAGATATTTTCGCTGAGGCAAGAAGTAACAAGAGACAAAACAAAAGTGCATAATGAGGAGCTTCATGGTTTGTACTCCTCACCATATATTATTAGGGTGATCAAATGAAGGATGTTGAAAGGGGTGGGGCATGTGGCTTGTATGGGAGAGAAGAGAAATGGGAACCTGAAGCAAAGTGACCACATGGAAGAACTGGGGTTCAGATAGAATAATATTAAAGTGGATCTTAATAAGATGGTAGAGTGTGGACTGGATTAATCTGGTTCAGGATAAGGACAGGTGGTGGGCTGTTGTCAACTTGGTAATGAGACTTTTGGTGCGATAAAACACAGGGAATTTGTTGACTAGCTGTGCAACTGTTAGCTTCTCAAGCAGGGCCCTACTCCATGAAGGTAATGATAGTGTAAGATCAAATTCAGCACACAATGCTGAACAGATCTCCAAATATACTTGTACCCTGTGCAACCAGGATAGCTCTGTCAGTTTAGTGACTACGCTATGCACAGGACTGAAATATCACAACTGGATTCCTGATTGGCTCTGGGGACCACCCATCTTCATGTCCTGATGGGCAACAAGGGGCACAGTCGCCGGAGCATGATGCTGACCACTCAGTCCCATCTAGTGCTGATGGAAATTGTACACAACACCACCCACACACCGTAGTGGCATGCTAAATAATTAAACACTGCGAAGATAGCCCATTAGTTTTTTTATGTTACTCATCTCCGTGCATATGATCAATATAGTAAAACAGAACCAACTTATGCACAATATTATTATTTATTTAACCTTAATCTCTAGTTCATTTTCTCCCCAACATGTTTCGGCACCAACTTTGCCATTATCAAGGCGGGTTACATCAAGTTACATAAGACGATGTGCATTAAAATGTGACCTATAAAATTGTAAAGCTGTATTAAAAATTCTGGATGTTAAAAATTTTTCTATAAAAACTTTGTTGCATAATTTTGTACCAGTATGATGTTATGATGCTATTTCTGGCCTGGCGTCCCTAATTCATGTGATTCCAGGGTTTGTTTATGTCGTGGGACACCTCAGGTACCAAGCCAAATGAAATTGTGTGGAAGTGTATTGATCCACTACAAACTAGTACAAAATTATGCAGCAAAGTTTTCATAGAAGAATTTTTAACATCCAGAACTTTTAATACAGCTTTACAATTTTATAAGTCACATTTTAATGCATATTGTCTTATGTAACTTGATGTAACCCCCCTCGATAATGGCAAAGTTGGTGCCAAAACATGTCAGGGAGAAAATGAACTAGAGATTAAGGTTAAATAAATAATAATATTGTGCATAAGTTGGTTCTGTTTTACTGCATATCCCATTAGCGTGCATAACATATGGTTCCGTTACAGGACAATGAAAGGCTAGTGCACAGGATTCAACAAGTTAGGAAACTGCTACGGAGATCAAGGAAGGAGCGCAAGTAAGTACACAGCACACTGTTCACACACAGCTTCAGACTGGAACACAACACATTTATACGTTTTCTGTAACCCACATATACATATATTGTTACACACTGCCGAATCAACAGTACAACACTATTAATTTCAGACAACATTTTTCAATTTGCAAATCTTCAAAACAGGTTCTTAATGGATCGTCTAGATCAGCATGGAGATAATTGGCGCAATATACAATTACCAATTCCTCTAGATGAGCCTCGTAATACACCAACTACTGCCAAACCCGACAAGAACCAACATCAAAAAGTTGCGGCTGGATCTACAACAAAGGTATGATATTGAGTACAACCAGAACAAGTACAGTGCTTGGTGTCTACAGATTATGTTGTGCACACAAAGTTCACGCAATACAGTAGAGTCTCAAATGTTTATGCTGAGGGATGCATCTGGGGAGACACCTCAAAATTCTAGGCGCCACCATATAAAATTTAGTTGCCTGGGTGACATGCACCTGAAATTTGTTAACTCCTGTTCATAATTACCGGAAGGGCATGGTTTCGATTCCCGATGGTGTCACTGGAATTTTTCATTGACATAATCCTTTCGGTCGCACTATGGCCCTGGGGTCGACTCAGCCTCTAATAGAAATGAGTCCCAGGAATATTTCCTGGGGGGTAAAGGCGGCCGGTGTGTAGGGCTGACAACCTTACCGCCTTCAAGTGCCGACTGTCTAGAAATCTGGGAGCCTCAACCTCCTGGAACCCTAAGGGCCTGTCCAGGCCTGTAACGGGACTGCTTTACCTTTTTTACCTGTTCATAATTAATTTTGACCAATAAATTTCTCACAAGCCATGGAATCAAATTTCAGTGTAAGATGCCTGTTTGGTTCAAATAACTCATAAAATACCCTCAAAAGGCACACAAACCAGGAAGGTTGATTTATAGTAAATTTAAACATGTTCTGGTAGCATAAGATACACAAAATGATTAGAGGACTGTCACTTCATGAAGTACTAAAGCAATCACTTAACGAAAGACAGAGCTTCACTGAGCTGAGGGTGATCTGCACGACAGTAGGAGGGGGGGGGGGGGGGGGGGGGTGCCGACTACCTACTCACATGGTTTCATCCTGATTCATCAGAATAGGCCACGGAATGTCAAAACAACAGCATTAAAACACATGATCACAAAAGGTCAGAATCCAAAACAATTTTTAAGTTCATGAACATCAAGACACTACTGTATACAAGATGCTCACTTTGTGTAAGTACTTTGTGACACGCAGACTTTAAATTCTTGCTGCCCATGGGAATGCTTCCTTCACCCAGCTGTATAACATACAGTAACAAATGCACAAGGAAGATCACGTGTTTGAGAGTTTGACATTAATGTCACACAACTGTGTACATCAGTTGCTGTCACGTAAAGCAAAGCACGGAAGACACTTCTTGTACATGCTACAATTGGCCTTGTTTCATAGTTTCTTTGTTTCGTAAAGAAAGTAGTGAGTCTTAACGGTAGCATCCTATCCACGTGCAGGTGTCAGCCCTCCAAATAACACTGTCTGATCTTTCATGAAGTGTGTAGTGATGCTATCAATTGGTAAGATTATATAGCTTCGTTCATAGGTGAGTGAATTAGTATGGAGCAGGAAAACCAAAGTACTGGAACAAAAACCTGTCACAGTGCCACTTCCTGTAATTGATCCCAAGCCGCTGTGGTGAGATGCCAGCAACTAACCACCTCAGCCATGGCACAGCCTTTTTTCATGAAATTTTGTATGAGGGATAGCCTCATAATACTTGTAAGTCATGTGCCCAATATAAGGTCTGGTGTTACAAGCTTCCTCGTTCTTCGTATCTCCAGAATTATGCTGCTACACTCAATATTACACAAGTGTAAGACTTGATTGTTACAATTCATATCCCTTTCACATACCCAACAAATCCACATGCATGCAGAAACTAGGCTAAGTGATGTCACACACATGCAACAGACCATAAATTAAAAAAATATCAAACTCTCAGCGGCTGTACGTCAGACACTGGTTAAGAGTTTGCACCCATTTAAACACAACTGTCCATCAAGGGTACTTACGATAAATTTGTGCAACTCTGAGAACTAAGTTGGCATTATTATTTAAAAAATGCAGTTATTATGCCCAAATTATACAGTTTCATGACTGCTGTTTCCTGTCACGTGATGCCACATACAGTGAAAGTTCTTCTATATGGCACAAATTCCCTCTAACAGCATATTTTCTTTTTATCTTGGTACTGATGTTGCTGAGCTAGCGAAGGAAGATGTTAAGTATGTATCAGGTCCTAGAAGACCTGGGAGACAGGAATGTGTATTTTATTGTTTGCACTGTTTTGGGAATATGAAGCATTTATTGTACTTTCTATTACAGCCTACATTAAAATTGCATTTCATATGTCACCATTCTATCTAAAGAGAAAATTTCTCTGTCAGCACATCCTATTCCCCAGTCATGCCATATAAACAAACTTTTACTGTTGTCTGGTAAAAGTGAACTTTTCATTTGCCCAGAAGTTGGAGGCAGTAGTCCCCTGAAATGTAGGTGACCAACTACAAAGCTGTATGTTGCCATAAGCCATATTTTAACATTATTGTATGGAGCACACCACAAATGTCAAAACTTTGCTACTGTGTTACTGTCTTAGTCAGCAAGTTCAGCAGACAAGATGGGCAGGAAGACTACACCTGCCAATTCTGGCACTAAACGAAAGACTGGCAAGAGCAATGAAAAGGCAGAACGGGATCCAAATGCACCAAAGCGACCAGCAAATCCATTCTTTCAATTCTGTCAAGAGCAACGCCCCATTGTAATGGAAAGACTCGGAATGGAGCAAAAGTCTGGAGAAGCTGAACCCTCTAAACAAGAGCTAACCAGGCAACTGGCAAGCAAGTGGAACACATTACCACCTGAAGGCAAGAAGGTAAGAGATTTTGATATTACACATGAAAATAAAATATTTGGCACTTGCAGATGATGTGCAGCCAGCTCTGTGTTAATTTGTTACCTATTTTTATGCTGCCAGGAATTTTTCTAATGATTCACTGTCGGTAAGTCATGGTGTCACACTATTCATATCAGCATTTAATGTGATACAGTAATTTGTAGTCAAAAGAAGTACCACAGGTGGCAGTCCCCCGGGGTTCTCCCCCTTCTGTCAGCTGTTGTATTCCCGTCCAGCTCCCTGTGACCTATGTCAACCAGCCAAAGTGCTCATTATTGGTGCAGGTTACCATATGGTTGTAACTATCAGCACTCCTGTAAACAGAATAGCTTGAGGGAGACATATGGGGGCTGATCCATGGCACTTCTTTCTGTGGCCTCAGATAGTAAAATATGTATGAAGAAATGTTACACCTACAGTTCATGGAGGATGTGCAAATGAACACAACTGTAACATGTGGCAGTACTTTGCAGGTTTACTATGACATGTATGAGAAATCAAAAGAGAAGTATGCAGTAGAAATGCAGCTGTACAGCAGTAGAACGAAGCCCTCTGGCGATGACATCCCTGCCTGATGTACCACATCAAACATTGTCCCAGATGAAACAGTGCAGATGTGTTTGAAAGGTCAGGCAACACAGCAGTTAGCCTACTGGACACACTACCACTACAACCTTCCATGTTTATGCCAAGTTATTCATACTTAACCTCTGTTGTTCCAAGAGTAAGGATTTCAAACCTCCAGTTCTACAGGACATATTGTAATGCCCTGTAGACTTACGGTATATATCTAAAAAAATGAAGAATAAAACATGTATAATTGTGCCTGTTGTTTTATATGGGTGTGAAACTTGGTCTCTCACATTAATGGAAGGACGCAGGCTGAGGGTGTTTGACAATAGGCTGCTCAGGGAGATATTTGGGCCCAACAGGGAGGCAGTAACATGAGACTGGAGAAAACTGCATAATGAGGAGCTTCATATTTTGTACTCTTCCCCAGATATTACTTGGGTGATCAAACAGAGGATAATGAGAGAGATGGGGCACATGGCACATGTGCAGGAAAAAAGAAATCAAAATAGACTTTTAGTGGGGAACACTGAAGGAACAGACCATGGAAAAGACCTGGGCTGGGAGGGGATGGAATGGGATAAAGCAGCAGGTTGTTGTGCACATGGTAACAAGCCTTCAGATTCCATTAAGTGTGAAGAATTTCTTGACTACCTGAGAAACTACTAGCTTCTCAAGATGTACTCTGCTTTATGGAGTTTGTTACTGTTACAGGACCTTTAACCTCGTTTTAGTATTAAAGAAATGCAGTGTTTGCCGTGGTGGACAATATCAGCTGAAGCAATAATGTGATGTGTAACTTGTAATGGTTAAACATACGTTTCAACACACTGCACACCAGAAATTTAAGACTGTCTTACAGAACACATTAAAAACAGGGCATAAACCTTCAACTAGCCTCACACAGCAGTCTGTATTATTAGTTATTCTTTCACTCTGAAACTGCAGAAACTAAAGTGCTAACAGTATGTATGATAGAGCTCTTTCATCCACAGCATGCATTTCAGGTTTGTGTGTTTAATCACTATGTAAAAAGTCTATCTATCTACTGTAACAAGTGACACAAGTGCAGAGAACTTGTGAGAATAGAGTGAGTATTACAATATAGACTTCATATCACATTTTGACACATGAATATTTAAGAAGCTTGGTTCGACTGCTGTCTCAACTGAGGACAGTACATTCCATTAAAAAAGGAACGAAAATTTACACTGTACTGTGACCGATGTCTATTCTTTGCTCAAACTTATGCAGCATATCATCCTGTCACATGCTTCTTCCTTAAATAAACTACAGTACGTTAACAAGTATGGTACAAATTATTACTGTGCACACCTGGATGAAGAAACACATTTATGAAGCCTTAAAATTATCCTTTTCTCTCCTGATGAATCCCATAGTAGCAATTGCTTCATTCTGTCCAGCATGCTGTTGCACAGTCGACTCATGGACCCTCATGAATGGATTAATCAGCTTCTCCTCACCTGAAGGCCAAACAGTTTGGTATTTGTGGTTCTCACAGCAGTGTTGCTGAAAATTCAAGCCTTCTAGGATGTGATGCTGTGTCATTGGCTGAGTAGTTTCTAATGTTTTGGAGGGTCACAGTGCCATCATCTTCAGGGTCAAGCAGTCTAAGACAGACTCACCCTGAAGGTGAATGCACTGTGGCCCTTCATATTCGGAGCTATTCACCCAAAAACAAAGCGTTACATCCCTGACAACTTGAATCTTCAGCCTTACAATTTATTACGACTGATGAAATGACAAAACCATTTACATTTAAAACAGACACCACAATCAAGCTTGAAACTGGGCCATACTTCGTGTTTAGACCACAGAATAAGCTGCAGACTTCCTCAACAGTGTGTATATTACTACCACCTAAGCACAAACACAAAACAGTTCAAATCTGACACACTCCCACTCAACTTCCTACAGTGTGCCCAATGTTAATAATGTACTGTTGCTCTCATGGCAATATATACATACTAGTGACCAGATTACATGCTAGTTCTTGGTATCAGGGTGAGGAGGCAAGCTGGTAAACACAGAAGCACAGCACATGCACCACCAAGCATTTTGTATCCATTTAAAAAATGTCCACAATGAGGGAAGCTACAATTGTACTTGCAACAAAGTAAATGTTTTTGAAGGAGGTATAATGCTGCCTGGCCATTCTGCAGTGAGCCTAGCAACGACGACACACTGACTACAGATATGTACAGTGTTGTTAGTGACCTCAGGCAGCATGTAATCTGGTCACTGCTATACGATAGGTTATGCAGGTCACCCTAATTCATTTGCAGTGCCACTAACTGGCTGTTGCATGAAGGTTACTCTTAGTATGTCTGTGTGTATATGGATGTCTGAACACACAGCAAAGCCTACCAATTGTTGATGGTACTGTTGGTTCCATTCTTGTGCGTTTGTTCTGGGCCCATGACATTTTTTCTTCGATGTCAATATTATTGGGTTCAACATGATGAGCAAATTTCAGGTTTCCAAGTGTGTATTCATGCCCACAGAACACTCGCTGAAAGATTTACAGGAAAAATCTTAGTTAAAATGTGATTCATACCATAAAAGAAAAGAGTGCCAAGCAAACACCTTTCATATTTAACCTTTCCACCCCCCACATATTTCCCACAATGACAGACCCTCCAGACCAGATCTGCAACATTCTTACTTTATCTGACCTGGACATTCCGTACACTGCACTATCTCTTCAGTCTACTTTCTCTGAACAGGCAAAACTTCAATGTTAAGAGGTCTCATACAAATAGTGCATCCAGCACTGATGTGAATACAAAAACAAGTACATTTAGTGTATCCAGGGTTGGCGCAGGAGACGTGCTAGATACACACAAGTCACTCCTGAAAGGATTAAAAGTACAGATTTTGAACTATAGCCCACCACCAGCCTTGGGTTTCTTTCCTAACCTTTGGCACCAGATGGAAGTGGGTTATAGCATCATGACCAACTTATGGCACCACCTGGATACACTCGACTCTAGCACCAGTCTCAATGCAGCGGCAAAGACGAAGACCTTAGCTACTGCCATAAATTAAATCCTGTTTCTCTGCTTGTGCAGCCCGTTGTTTAGTCACTGTAACAACTGACTCTCTTCATCAGCTGAAACTGGTTTCCTAGTTCTGCGGTGTTCAGAAGTCGTGCACATAGCTGACATGCCTACAGCAGTGCTGCTTATAATGCAGTTAAGAGACACAGGTAGATGGACAGGTGTGGTTGCTGGACAACCCACAACAAGTGGAAACATCTAAAATGTGTAAGTGATGCAACTTACTGTTTCATCAGGGAGTCTACCCAGAGTTTCCACAAGAGCTTTATACATCTGTTCGGGGCTACCTTCAAAAAATCTGCCACACCCAGCAATAAACAGGGTGTCACCTGGAACATGAGATTATTACAGTTTGTCAATATTATGGAAGTGGTAATTCTCCTCTGCTTACTACAACTGCCTTGTCCCACTGCCTTCCTGTCAAACACTCTTCATCTAGCAAGAGTGTCTGGAGGAAGCACATACAACTGCAACCCATCTGAGGATGCACAGAGGTAAAGGTATTGCAGCAGTTATAACAAATTACCACAGACATTTACACATATGTCTCACAGATGCACAAGCAAGTGTATCACGTCTGCAAACAGTTGCTTGGGCTGCTGCCTAAACCATTTCACCAAAGCCATTTACACATGGCCTTTGAGGACTGAGTTTAACAGTGCAATGATGTGAAAATCACATGGTGAGAAGTCCAAGCTGTATGCAAGATGTCTGATCATCTCCTGTTGCATGGCAGTTGTTCGGTCCTGGACTATGCAAGCCACACACAGATGGGCATTCTCATGCTGCAGGATGATGCAGGCAGTGCATTTACCTTGATATTTGTTCTCAGGTATGCAGCTTCTTAAGTACCTGACAGTAACAGTTAGCACAGACTGTATCGTTACATGATCTGAAGTGCACAAGTAGGGCTGTCTGGATGTCCCTCTGGTCCTGTTCAGATGCATTCACCACACAGTACACCATCTTAAGCTGGGCTACTTACCCAGTTGACTGTACTGTTCTGTACAAGTATCTCCCACTGTGTTTAACGAGAGAAATGCACAGCACCACTGCCACAAGGAGGCTTCAGTTCTACATGCCTCATGGTATTTAATATATCATTTTTTACAATTTTGATTCTCCTAAGGTATCTGTTCCACAACTAAAAATATCTGTAATTTCAGGCATCTGCCGCAATGTTAATTAGAACTGCGCTCTTCTGGTGTCTTCTTGACCCTTGAAGATGGGACCGACATGTCCCGAAACATCAGTAAAGGATTACCATTCGACACTGTGTAATACCCCAGAAGAGTGCAGTTCTCAACTAAAAGTATTTTTAACACCTATATGAAGGAAAACTTGCGACACACATGCACAAGTGTGACCTGCTAATGTGGACAGTCTGCTGCAGAAGGTCACCTGTAAACACTGCTGGGTCATGACCAGGTGATTCCACAAAATAGCAAATGTGTCCTGAAGTGTGGCACGGTGTAAACAGACATCGTACATTCAACTGTCCAATTTTTAATTCATCGCCATGACTGACTTTGCGTGTGAGTGCTCCAATACGATCATCTCCTCCACACACTTCCAAGCCAGCAACTTTCTTAACAATGCTCTCATTTCCACCTGCATGATCCCTGCAAAAATTTCAGTTCATGCAATCAATTAAGTAACAAGTTGAGAAATGTCCAGAGTGTAAGACTTCCAGTGTGTTCACTCTGTTATTGTCCCTAGGTGTTAAATATGTAAATAATTTCAAGAAAACACAAGGTATTTTAACGCACAATATAAGATTTCCCTGTAGCTCACTAACACAATCGCATTTAATAAGTCTGACACTATAAGTGCGGAGATACATGACACATATCTCTTGAACAGTGACACTGGACCTTTACAACTGATCATGCTGAATGCACAGTGCTCCACTGTTACTTCAACCTCAGGTCTCATCTCACAGAGGACACATTCTGTCTCAGTTATAAGAATCACTTTTGGCCTTAGTGCATACCTCACAGATAATATAATGTGTCTTAATTATGGAGGCCACTCGTGCCAAGCGATCACAACTGTGCACAGGCCTTCATGTGAAGTGTATTATTTTTGTCCAATTTTAACCAAAATCAAAACATGCTGACAACTGTTAGTAAAAATCCCAAATATGAAATTCCATGGAACTTCATCTAGTGGCTGTTCTGTGTCATGTGGATGATGGCCACACAGAATGGCATGACAAAGCTATAGCTGCTTTTCACCACTATTCTATGAAGATGCCTAAATGAGTCACCACTTAGTAGCTTTACAAACAACTCGACTCTACTGCCTTTGTGCAGTTCTGCAGTACATCAGCTCTGGAAAGGGAGGTAAGCCTGCAAGCTAGCAATATTGCAATATTTCATGAAAAGGGCAAATGGCCTTCGGCACATGACTGACATGCACAAATATATCAAGTGCAAGCTTGGGTATGGGGCAATGGATGCAGACAAACAGTTACTGGCACACACACTAACCCATCCTTCTGCAGGAGTCAAACTGCAAACAGGCAACTAATCATGTGTACTTATATAGTGACACCCAGACCATTAAAATTACTGTAAAATAAAGGGAATGTAAGTCTACATACCTACTGAAACTGAATACACCAAATTAATATGGTATTACATTATACATGTAATGTGGTTCAACATGTAACAGTAAAAATTAAATCTGGTTCACTTCTGCATGTACCGTGCAGCAAATTGCTGCTTCACTCTCTGCTGAACCCTGCACACTTCATTCTCAGTACTACTGATGGCAGCCAATGTGTACTAATTCCATGAATGTAGTGCACGTTTTTCTGCATCATATGTTGTGTACACTGGAGCAACCAGCTGAGCTAGGGACACTGGTCTGGGTCTCACTGCCACACTGTAACACACCACTGGTCATACCTCAGCCATGTTCCTCTAATGCATACAACATGACATAAACACAAGAGGGGGCACACAATTATACCTGAAAATCTTCTTGTTTCCACACGATTTCTGATTGAAAGCACGTACAATGACAGAGCTGTGGCAGTTTAAGCTCCATTTGGACATATAATTGAGGAACTGGGTAGGAAGCATAAAGGTACGTTAAAGGAAAATTTAAGCAAGCTGAGGCTCTGGATTGTGCACTTTGTCCTTTATCCATTTAAACAAAGATACAGACTTAACTGCCCATGAACTTATATTCATCTCTTGTAAGCAAAATCACAATGTAAAGATAAATAACACATTCTTTTAAAATGTGGGACCATTCAAGTATTTTAGAATGACAATGACAAATTAAGGTTTCAGACACTTGGAAACTAACAACAGATGAAATTCAGGTAGTGCCTGTGTGATTCAGTCAGGTATCATTTGTCTTCCTTTCTGCTACCTAAGAATTAAAGATTACAATATAGAACATTACAATTCTGCCTGCTGTCTGTACAGGTGTGACAGTGTCTCTCACAGTATGCGAGCAACACAGGCTACATGTGTTCGAGATTAGGATGCCGAACAAGATACAGGAGCCTAACAGAGAAGAAGAGGAGACTTGAGAAAACTATGTAATGAACTTCATGATTTGCACTCCTCACAAAACATTATATGGGCGATCAAATGAACGCCAATAAGATGGTTAGGGCATGTGGCATGTATGTGGGAGAAGAGAAATGTATAGTGGGTTTGGGTTTTCGTGGAGAAGCCTGAAGGAAAGAGACCACCTGGAAGACCTAAGTGTAGATTAAAGGAGGATGATGATGATGATGATGATAATAATAATACGGCTCTTAAAGAAATGGGATGGGAGGGCAGGGACTGGATCCATCTGGCTCATGATAGGGACAAGTGGCAGACTCTTGTGAACAAGGTACTGAACATTTTGGTTCCACAAAATGCAGGGAATTTCTGACCAGCTGAAAAACTATTAGCTTCTCAAGAAGGACTCTGCTGTTATGTAGTTAGTTATGAACTCACAGTTCCAGCCATCATCCTTGGCTTAAACAGTGACAGTATAGCTGTGCCTGTGGTTAATTAAGCACCGTACCATAAAGGCACATGGTGGAGTGGAGGCACAGTTCAAGCATTCTGCACCTCAACACACCGTGGAGGTAAGTGGTCAGCCCCACAACCCAGTGCTGGGGAAAGAGCCTGTATGCAGTACCCACTCAACAAGAGACCAGATAGAACCCCAGCCCTCCTGCCAAGCCACTCTGTACATGTGGAAGAATCAAACCACGATTCCTTGATTGTACAGCCCACAGCGTAATGACTGTAACAACTGAGCCAACCAGATTACTGGAGGCAGTTTAGTAAAACAGTAATTCACACTTTACACATAAAACTGTTTAAAGCTATCATTAGAGAACAGCTAAGGAAACTGCAGAGATTAAGACAAGTCACATAACCAACCAGTGATGATGTGTAGTTAACACTGTGGTCAGTCTAACACCATGTTTCTTCACAGCATCCACAACTGTGTCTGGTGCCACAGGATCAACAACAGCTGCCTCCTTCGTAGCTTCATCCACAATCTGTTAACACAAACATGCAGATTTCATGAAGCTTTATTTTCTGACTGGAGTAAACACAGCAGACCCAAAACCTGCAAAAGCTTGACTTCCAACCCCTCGCTTTTGTGACATTTATAATACTAATAAAGACTCCTGCAGTGACAACCAAAACTTGTATTTACATATAACAGGCACACACAGTAAGGCCGCCAGAGAGCAACAGTTTCACACAAGGCCTCCCAACCACCATCAGATGCTCCTCAACTTTGGGGGGGGGGGGGGGGGGGGGGGGGGGGGGGGGGGGGGGGG
>BLKM01001387.1:0-198402 GCA_013340265.1 Coptotermes formosanus | reverse complement strand
GTATTTTAAACAACTACATCCAGATCTTGGATCCATATTGTTGGATAGTGTGTGATTTGTGAAATTGTGACTCTCCCTGAAGATGAAACGATTGATTAGTTCGAAACATGTAGGAGTGTAGTTTAAACATTTTAGCGTATAATAAAGTGTGCATATGGTTGGTCTGTGATACTGTATAATTATTACAATGCACAGTTTGAGTAACATAAACTATCCCATTGAACATTCACACACATATCAATCAATCAAATCAAACTAACACCACAAGAGAACACACTAGCAACTGCTGCATACAGTAGAAAGGTGTAAAGAAGTTAAACAGTTAAAAAGTACACACTTCTGTTTAACTTTTTTACATCCTTCTACTGTATGCAAAGGTTGCTAGTGTGCTTTTGTGTGGTGTTACTCTGATTTTATTCGCTGAGGATGATCCCTTGGGGATTGGAATGTTTAGGAATGTTCAATGTCATACTGTAATATAAATATCTGGAAACCAGACTGTGCATTTTGTTGGTCTGGTGTTGTGAACTGGTTATTGACAATGCAAGAAATGGACAATATAATGTACAGCAGTTAAATATTACTGGCATATTGAGTCTCATTATTACAACAAACACCATCACGCATTATATAAAACAGACCAAACTCAATGGAAGGAAAGTAACCTAACTCACCAAGTACATATAATTATCCTGAAGAGCTGACAACACATGAATCTGCATGTCCAATAATGCTACTACTTCTGTTCGACTGTGAAATCCTCGAAAACCCACAGCACGCCACGCTGAAACTGTAGACATACACACCACTATCAACTGATGGCATGCCATGCCAAAACTCTAGAGGTGAACACAAATATACACTCACAGCACACCACGCCAAAACTTTACAGATAAATACAAACAACAAACCACAGCACATGATGCCAAACTGTATAAATGAACACAAATATGAACCAATAGCACACCATGCCAAAACAGTAGACAGAAACATAAATATAAACCCCATAATTAATAATATGATCTACCATACAGCTTTCTTAGCCATTGGACTGCACTAAACGTTCTGCTGGAATCACTGATAGACAAGAAAATAAATGAATCAAACAAAACAGTTGCAATTAAACAAAAAGAGCAAGAAGTAATAATGCTATTGGTTCTCCTTTCAACCATCAGTATTAAAGTATAATTTGTCAAGGGTTTTCAAATTTCTTTGACCAGACTATTTCGGATTTGTCCCATTCTGCTTATTGTACATGTAATAATTCATGTTTATTCTCAAAACACTACTCTTATAACAGCATAATGATATACTTTCATTCAAACTTTAAACCCACCAAAAAAAAGTCCCTAGCATAGTGATCTACTAAACCAATGAAGGCCAACCCCAGCCATGCACACAACAAATGCCATTCGTGCATTTTGTGAGTAACGTGCCCCACTACTGGAAATAAATTTGGGGCGAACAAACTGAATGCAGCACAGTCCTGCTTGACAAATGGACGCCCTCTCAACAAAATCCTCACCTTTCATCAATCATGAAGGTTCATTAATATGTTCATTACAGCCAACACTGCATCTTATCCTGACCCAACACAGTACGTCCACACACCCACGTCCTTATATCCACACTTAGGTCTACACACAGCAATTTGTGCAGGCATATGCATAAAATATACCAATGCCACACAACATTCTGGATAGCTTACACACCAACTATTTGTATTTAGCTACATTAAGGTTAACCTACAACATCAAATTCTTCAGAACCTCTGTTACTACCATCTCGTTTCTATCTAGTTTCCCACGTTCCTGGGATATCACCGCATTCACAAAACATGTGCAAATAACATATTACGGTGTACTGCGTCGATATATTCAGTGTCAATACATTTCATTGGGTGCAATCTTTTCAACCCTCACTTATCAGCGATCTTTGAACTTGTATGCAAGACAGTTTCTCGTTAGCTCATGCATGGCCATCACTTTCCAACCCACCTGTAAAATATGAAGCTGTCAAATAATCTGACACCCTTGTAGGTAATAGACGAAAAACAGAATTAAACATTGTTACTTTGTGTAAGCCACCCAAAGTACTGAGCAAACCTTCAGTTGTAAACGAATACAACAGACGACTAAGAACGAATACCTATTCCAGCAACACAGATGCATGGAACTTCAATGCATATCGTTCAAACACATCTAAACCCTCACCTCGGAAGTTAATAGCCAAATGTACGTAACTGATTCGTTCAAATTAACGTCGAAGTAACTAAACTAAAATGTTTGACATTGCACTACGACAAATCAACCAGTACCAACTACACACAATTTCGATGTATCGGATTCAAATCGGCAAAAACACGGATTATGGATTACAACCACGGATTACCCGACATGACGCGAATCTCCATTGTCACTGATGCTGCGAGCAGTTCTGCATAACTGTAACCCTGAGCCGTGCCTATATGCAATAGTTCCCGTAACACATTCTAAGTACGTGACCGTTTAATTTTCCCCCGTCCTTCTAGTAATACGGACATCTCCGCGTGCCTTTTCATAATTTTGTGATATATTTTTCGCCGTTATACTATATAATACAATGTACAAAAATTGAACCCATCATCCATTGATTATAAGTATTCACTTTGGTGTCGATTATGTCAGTACAACTTTTGTATACAAAATTCCACTCGATTCTGTTCTAGAATGGGTAATGCTTTGACAGATCTTTGCACGAGAGTATTTAAAAAAGCTTCCTCACTTTATTTTTTAAAAAATCTTCATGTTACAGACATTAGAACAATGTTACTTTTCAATATCATCTCCCTTCTCGATACATTCAGCCCAGCGATCTGTAAGCTTCATAATGCCGTTGGAAAAGAAAGTTTGTGGTTGACTGGGAAGCCAGTTATGCACTGCCTCTTGCACCTCATCATCAGCTGCAAATCAATGACTTCTTACAGCATTCTTGAGGGGTCCAAACAGATGGAAATCACCACTGGCGATGAAACCTGGGTTCATCATTATGAACCAGAACCAACGGCAGAGCATGCAATGGAAGCACATGCCATCTCCTTCTTCCAAAAAATTCATGTCTCAGCCCTCTGCCAGAAAGCTCTTGTTGAAGGGGTTCTGGGATTCCCAAGGGCCTGTCCTTGAACATTATATTGACAAAGGTGTCACGGTACCAAGTGCAAACTACTGCAACATGCAAAGCAATGAACTGAGGCCGGCTATCCACTCAAAATGGAGAGGAAGGTTTGTCATAGGGTGTTGTTTTGTTACACAACAATGCACGCCCTCATATGGCACACCTCACCATCAACACCATTCGGCAACTGAATTGTCAAGTTCTCGAACAACCTGCCTACAGCCCAGACCTGGCCCCTTCAGATTTCCTTCTGTTTGGACCCCTCAAGAATGCTCTGAGAGGTCGTCGATTCGCAGCTGATGATGAGGTGAAAGAGGCGTTGCATAAGTGGCTTTGCAGTCAACCACAAACTTTCTTTTCCAATGGCATTAAGACACTTACAGATACCTGGGCTAAATGTATCGACAAGAAGTGAGATTATATTGAAAAGTAACACTGTTCTAATGTCTGTAACATAAATAAAGATTTTTTAAAAAATAAAATGCGGAAACTTTTTGAAGTAAACTCATACATTTCTTCCTTTATTTCTTTAACCAGTACTTTTGCATGAGTGTACATCCTCATCCTACTCTCTTTTACACATTTCTTCTAATCGCCATCTACATGTTATCCTCTATCTTCAATGCAGTTTGTCATTCATTCCTTCATTCATTCATTCATTCAATGTCCTCACCTCAAAGGAACCCTTATGATTGCTAATACACAGGCAATTGGAATGCTTGGACCTCACTGGTGATGTAATTCACGTACAAATATGATCGCCCCTCCATGGGTGGCAATTACTGTCTTTTCCATTGTGAAATACCTGCCACCATTTATTCTGTACTCATAACCAAATTCAACCTGTAACTTGCTAACACACTTCTTGCTACTCAAGAATTGCACACATTTGATCCATATCATATATGCTACCTGAAATTAAAGTTGATGAAAAGCTCATCTTCGTATGTCTACTGACTTCTAATTTTTCAGTGAAAATAGATTGTGAATATGTTTGTCTTTATTCAAATAGGGTAAAAGTTAAAAGGTAAAATTCATCCTACGAATGGGCCATAAAAGCCTAGAGGGGGAGTAGATGTATAGCTCTACTCTTTCTTTAACCTTTGTGCCAGATGGGGATTGGTGGTCAATGCTGCAACCTTGTTGCTTTAAGCTGGAGAAGGAAACCCAGTACCCATTATACAGGGGGCTGGGTAGGCCTCAGGCGCTCTCTGTAAGGGTGTGGAAAATCTCACCCCCACTGGGATTCTGTCGCCAGACCATCCAGTCCGTACCAAGTCGCCATACTAACTACAATGACCCAGCTCACTCTTTATTCAAATAAACACTTTTTGCATCTTGCCTGAGTCCATCCATGTTAATAGCATATAGCTGCTAATGACAGTATACCAGTACCAATTTGAAAACTCCACTCTTTCCACCACTTTTCATTGCGCACTGCCCCAAACAAAGTGATTTCAGAGCAAGATTTGAGGTTCTCACACCACCATGGCTGAGGATGTAGGTCTCCCAGAATCTGATGCTATATCATTGTATGAGTGGCTCCTAACATTTCAACATATCATAGTGAGTTCAAAATGTTGGAGACCACTCACCCAATGGCATAATGTCACACGCCAGAACACTAGAATCCACAAAACATCTACAATGCAGTAACTGCAAATGATCATACATACCTCTCTTTTACCTAAACAATATACCTTTCAATTCAAAGGGCTGTACAGGTTCAAATTAAACACAATGGCATTAGGCTCCTCAGGATAATGGATCAGGGGCACCTAGAGATATAACACACACACTGCCATTCTATACAGTTGAAGCTGTAACCTATAAACAAGCAGTTAACGAACCAAACTTCTTTTATTGTGCTTGTTTAAGTACATTTCAACAATATACAGGTGGAACTTGACAACATGATCAGTAGCAGTATGCAACACGCAGTGCAAAATTCTGTGATACATACACAGCAGGCATGTCTTGCAAGATACCACTGAGAACAATCTGAAAACATATGTATTGTGGGTTCAATGAACAAGCAGTGTCCTTACTGTATAAGCACAATGAAACATAATTTTCTGGAACATACTCCTGGCTTGCTGGCACTGCAATTACATCACATAACAAGAAATACGATTCCTTGTCAGTGCAGCTCAACTAACTTTCTGTACTTGACAATGGAGTATCTGTTTTTGCCAAAAAAAATAATGCTGTCAAAATGAAAACTTCCCTGAGTAACACAATGTTCGATGAACAAAGAAACAAACAAATCAAGCTCACACATATCATGTTACCGCTTTAAAATCTGACACAGCATCAAAATTTTATGTGTTTTCGTTGCAATGACAGTATCTTTTTTTGCTTTCTCTTTTTTGTAGTTGCACAAATGGACTGAGAAAAGCAATTATATACCCATAACTACCAATAAACAACAAAGGAGAGGGCAATAAAATTCTAGCAATACATGTTGTTCAGTCTATGTTATGTCAAAAGTATATTTATTCTTATACAGCACAAAAACTAAGAACCACATTACATACAGATGCCTACTACGGTTAGGTTTTGATCTCTGTACCGTTACTTACTGAATGACAACAATGTAATAATAGTAAGACACACATAACTGATACAGGTTTGTTTAAAAACCATAACAACAAAGTTATTAATTTACAAATTCAATTATATTGCTATGAAATAATAAATTAATTGGCATTCTGACAGCCATAACAGGATATGGATGGATGGCTTTCTCATTTATCATTAACATTTGGTAAACTCTAATACAACCTGCCATCGGTACTCACGTGTCACCTACAGAAATTAACATGGTATTCTGAATAGTGTTGCTCGCTAACCTGTAAATATTATAGTCCTTATTAGCGAACACATCTCATTGTGCTGGTGCTTATAAGTCTGCCCACAAACTTTAACATGAAGTGAATACAGTGAAACCCCAATTTACGGTTCCTCTGGACAGCAGTAAAACACAAAACTGAGGAAAACCATAAGCACAGGAAATTTGGCATTGACATCACTGACTTGGGATTACTGAACAACAACATTACATGACAGGAAAATGTTAAACTGAGGAACATTAAATGGGATTCCATTGCACCTGGACAAGCAAACTAAATTACAATAAAAATCTACCCGTGAAAAACTAAATGTGTGTATCCACAATGAATAAGGAAGTTCTGTACCATCAGTCCTTGTCTCCATCAAAAAAATCACATACGTCTTAACAACCGTCATAACAGAAGCTTCTCGCAAGGAAGTTAGTAGTACTGTTTATATCTTACACTTGACCCAATATAATTTCTGCTTGAATGAGAATTATTTGGCTTTACAATTGCTTCACTCACACGCACAGGCATACGTGCATTCTCTCGATCAGCCACAATGAGACATCCTATGCCATGATGTATATCAATCCCACTCCAGCAGCAGGATTGTCCTACTTACCTGCGGTCTATGGTTTAGGTATGACCGGAGTATGGCTTGGTACTAACTGCTGGGTTCTTCCCTTATACCCACTGAAGACAGGACATCCCGAAACATGACCAAAGTCTTGCGCAGAGTCAAGCAGAAACCTTTTGATGCTGGGATTAATGGAAATTCTGGTAGCTGAGCATTCAGTATGTTGGAAATAGCTGCGCACACAAATGCACCACACAGATGGGATTATTATTTTAGTAAAGGTAGAAAAATTCTGTAAAACATAATTTTAAAATAACTGAAAGTCACAATAACAGTGTGACTGTCGTATTTCTCAGGTGACTTTCAAGCACTTCCCTTCACAATCAACATTTACATGGTTTAATGCCAACCCATGGCCCACTTCAATGCTGCCAACTTCATCCTTTAAAATTTGCATATGACATGCATTAACTGGCCCCCTTATACAGGTCGATAATTATGATACACATTAACTGGCATCCTTATACAGGGCAATAATTCTCAGGCATCACAGACAAATGGTTACAGAAATAAAGCAGACTCTCAGTGTTTCGGATGTCAACCGTTTGTCATCACCAATTTGAATAACACTGTTATGACCTATGGGACTAATTCCAACAAATCAGGATGAAACCACGTGCCTGGCGAGGTGGCACCCCCCCCCCCCCCACACGCTATTGCAGAGATTCAGGTCAGTCGATTAGTGAGGTTCATTGTCCTTCAGTCACTCAACATGTTTCATGCCTCCAAAAAGTGTCTGTACTTTATTAAAAATAAACTTTCATGCTTTCATGCTTTTTGAGGTTACTTGATATTTTTATTACTGGTATTTCATAAGTTTTTGGAACCAAATAGGTGTTTCACATTGAAAATGGAATCTGATGTCTGTGATGGTACTAGTGCTTCCAATTAATCATGAACATCAAGACTGTACTTCAATTTGTAGAAAATAACCGCCACTTCTGTCTTCCCCAAGATAACATTCCTAAGACGTCTAAAATTTTTACAGCCGACAATTAAAATGGTGGCCTTCTGTTTGATGATATATGTAGTCTCATGCATAGTTACCAACATTTCAGAGGAACCTGTCATGGTAAAACATGCGACAACCTATATGTACGCTGAAGACAGAACCAGGAGCTTCAGCTGAACTGGCACTAACCACTTACAAAACTCTATTTTTTCATAAACCATTGACAATTTTTCTAAGTTGGGTTGAATAGGACTCAAAAATGCAGAAAAAGTGACATCAGAGTTGCTATACAGCAACTGCTGACTTCGCCCACTGTATGGCAAGCAGCCCAGCAATATAAAATGCCCTGTATAATACAGATTGCAAATGAACACTACAAGTTTCTTTGTAAGATTCTATAAGATGGCTCCACATTAAACTGAACAGCACAACACAGAAGGGTACACTCTGAACACTAGTTGCTTGGCCACTATAAGTTGATAAACCAAACACTAAAAGACACACAGAAAGAACCTCTCCAAACAGAAACTCACCTGGCCCATGGATTTCACGAAAACTAGTTGGAGTGGTGGGTGTGATGGGATGAGTTGAGTTGTACCGCTCAGATATCTCCAGCCATGTGTCCAGACGCTTCAGTAGCCTGATAAAACCAAACGTTGGACTTACTGTCCCACCATCATGTTGAAAGGATACTACCACAAAACTCAATTACAGAATGCCCCCATTCATTCCATTGTACTCACATTTAACGTTTATGTTTCAGAAACAGGAATTCCAATTAGCAGTTTATCACCCAGGATGGGGGGGAACTTTAAATCTACGGCTTCTACATATCAAGTCATAGGTAACAGAATTAAAGGTAAAGTTGCCCCTATGCACGCCATGAAAGTGTAGATAGGGAAGTAGGGGTGTAGCTCCATTCATTCTTAACCTCAGCACTAGGTGGAGATGACTTGTTGTCAGTGTCATGCTGCGGCCATTTCCCACAATACTCCTTGAACAGGAGGCTGGGTGCGTCCCACCACCAGTCTGGAGGCTGGGGGGGCCCCACAGCATGTCTGGAAGCTGCAGTACCCCTCAGCCAGTCTGGAGGCTGGGGGACCCCACAGCCAGTGTGGACATTTTGAAGAAGAGGAAAGACCCTTGCCCCTGTTCAGAATGAAACCCCAGATAATCCAGCCTCCAGCCTAGTCACTATACTGACCGAACTATCCTGGCTCCTGGTAATACAATAACACAGCAGAAATAAAGTGCTGGGCCAGCTGTGAGAATAGGATGCATGACCAAAACTTACGGAAAGAGCAATCGCTAGAATGCAGGAGTACAACAGTCCCATTCTTTTCCCTCACATATTTTGCAGTATCCAGCTTACATAACATCCTTATGTGACTCAGGAAGTGACTGAGTCAGACCAAAGCCACCACAGTTACCAGTGCCACCCAGGCTGCCATCATTACTAATGAAGTCATAACCATGGAGGTTCCATGGTTATGACAGATCGAACCATGGCAATGACAGTAATTCGTTTGTGAGTGATGTCAAAGCCAGTTACCCTGGTTAAGCATGTGAAAATCAAAAGAAAGTCAGTATGGACTGAGTGACACTACTCAGGGTTGTCATTTTTACAGTCATGAGAGCAGGGCTTCATTAGCATGTGAACATTATGTCATCAGTTCATATGCCAGGGACAGTGCTAATTATTATAAGGCTGTCTCAGTCAAAATAAAGTAACCATCACCATAAAGTTCAGTAGGTTGAATGCAGCTGTCTGTACTGTGCACCGCATGCACACTGCTAAAAAAAGAAACTTAAAGAACTATCAATTTTATACACCTCTAAGTTTTAAGGTTACAGTCTTCAGGGATGTGATGTTGTTATTTGGTAGAGAGGCGCAAACATTTTGGTGGTACAGTAAAACTCGTTTAAGATGTCTCCGATTAAGAAGTTTTCCCACCTAAGAAGTCAGAATAAAAAAGCACCAAAATTCTCCCACTTGATTAACAATACATCCCCAAAAAAGAAAATTTCCCGCCTAAGAAGTAACAAATTTGACAAAGAAACAATTTTTTTGCCCATTTAATACATCTTCAGTTTCAAAATCTTAAAGAATTTCGCCGAGTTTCCATTCATTCTGTTTCCAAAATGCAGCAGTCAAATGGCACGGTCAGTTCATTTAGGTTAATCTCCAAGGTCATTTCTGCCAAGTTCCACATGGCAGAATGACACAACCTCACAGCCAATGCGGGGTGTCATATTAATTCTGCAATGCAGAGACTTCAGTCAGTCACTCCCCACTACTCGGTCTCTGTCACGACAACAAAAAAATTGTATCGGGTGGCTGCATGCTGATCCTAGCTGTCCTGTGACCTGCATGTGCCTGCATTTGGTAACACTGGCACATGGCAGCTCACTTGCTGCTTTAACTTCCCGGGATTAGGAGGAATCTAAGGCAGCCAATAACATTTGAAGAAGTTTAGGAGTGCTAACCAAAGTCACATGTTGCTGGGGCGACAGCAGCTTGATGCAAGATAAGCGGGACATCAATTGCGACAACTTACTTAATGTAACTTATTGGCAGTAATATAAATGCATCGTGGTGTGGAGTGATTGTGAAACATTCATGGTGACTGTGTGCAGATAAGTTACATCAGCAATTCCAGAAAACAAATTCAAAACACTGCAGAGTTAGTTAAAGTGAGTGGAACTACTGACCACCACTTATGGTCTACCTAAAAGCAAACCTATGGAATCTGAAGATGTATACTGCAACTGTTTTTGAAAAAAGAGTAAGACAACCCACGCTTCACACATATTTCGAGGAAAAGTAAACACCTGCAATGAAATGTGAACTTGTGAATGAAAAGTCAGTCACAATATAGTTAAAGGTGTAAGTAAAACTGTGCATGACAGGTTACAGACAAAATCGTTAAATGGTCAGATACAAGTGAGAATGTGTTAAGATAGCTGCAAATTGTACAAATTCAGCATACATATGTGACAAGTTTACAAAAAAATTTAAAAAACAGAACTTTCCAGTCCTACCTTTCAAGAAATTTCCCACTTAAGATGTCAGATTTTCTTGGAATTTTCAAAAACATCTTGAAAGGGTTTTACTGTATTTTATATTTTCCATTCCGTGTGTTATAGACTTTGGAGGTATGTGCTGTCTCCATCTTTAGGCAAGAAGAAGTGGGGTTATTCTCACACTTGTGACTATCTACCAAATTAAGCATGATCTCATTCTCCAACCATTAACAACCTGCACACTGTAAAACATGAACACATCATTACACTTGCAAGTTTTGAGGCATGTAGTGTCTTCACCCTCAGCAAGAGCTTTTGTTGGTCTGCTTGACCATCACAGATGAAGGCTCTACATTCCTTCAAAACATCAGAACCACTCACCCAACAAAAGAGTGTCACATCCCAGAAGACCACGATCCTTCACAGCTATACTTACTTGTGGGCATTCTGCCGAAAATGTTGCAGAATCTCCTCTTGGAAGACTGGTGGAGGCTGTAGAATGAGTTTAGTGAGTGCCTGTACCAGCTTCAAAACTGCCATTTCATTATACATTCTTGAATTTTCCTTGCCTTGCTGTGAGCCTTTCTGCTTCTCATAGCCTGCCTCATTGAAGTATGGCTCACTCACTAAGATCAGACCTGCCAACATACATTTTGGTACAGATACAACAAAACCCTTGTTAACGCCTGCTATTCTCCTGTTTTGTATGTTAGCAAGTTGTTCCAAACAGGAGCATAAGATGGCAGCAGTACCCACAGTACTGCACTTTTACCAAAACAAGTTCCTCTAGACAGCAGCATTGTTTAGTGCACTGTTATTCTATGCAGTTTGGTATGCCAGTACAAAAGAAGCTGACTTACCAAACTTTTTAAAATTTGGTGCTTCTGAAAGTTTCTTTTTACAGCAGGAATGCAATCTGTGACACTCAGTGCGCAAGAAGACTGCTTACAGCTTGATGTATGACAGGAATGGGGGTCATGGTGCAGTCTGACGGAGGCGGCAAGTATGCCTGCAGCTGTGTCATCTCTCTTTCTACGAACAAATGTTTGTATTCTTACTTCAGTACATCATTTCTAATTAATTTAATGCCCCTTCTGACACACACTTCCATACACTGTGTGCAATTTCATGTCCTCGACTACAGAAAATTCTGTAGCTTCCCATATTAGAGGCAGAAGAACAGTGGTTTTGTTCAGTTAATAGCAGACAGCACAGAGAAGTGTGCCCTGTAACTGCTTGTAGTCAACCTGACACCCCTCTAAGTACCTCCTGTGGACAAGCGCAAGTGCAGCAACTGAAATCAGTTCTCTGGACAGCATCATGAGATTTTAATTGGACTATTAACTTTCCAGCTCAAATTTAAACAATCCTTATAGCAGTACAACACACTGTTACAACAGAGTGCTCAGCAAAAAACAAAGAGAGTCATGTTTCTTGTCTCCTGCATGTTAATGCACTTAACAGCATTCACATCTCTACACCCTATACAACTGTCTTTAGTCAATCACTGCATCACACTCTCACATGCTGTAGACCTGTACACTACGTACAACTACTGCCAGCAACAGACACATATAATTTTAGAAATTTACTGCTTCTAGGTAGCATAGACATTTCACTGCTCTGACGTTACCTGTTCAGAAATGGTATATAAAAGCAATACCATCAAAATGTAAAAGTGGAAACATAAGTGATGTTGACTCACATGAACAGCTTTAACCTTGACAGTAGCAGCACCAAGGAAGTCAGACCACTAGATGTTTATCACCAGTAACCAATGAATTCCAGTTAAAAGTACTTTGGGCTGAGGTGCAGTTGTGTCTCATGCATGTGAGTTACTACTATTATTTATGTTGTGTTCTGTCTGGGTAGCCCTGCACATAAATTCGACTTCAGGCTTGCTGTAAACTGAACACCTAACAAATGGTGATCAGTGTAAAGTGACAGATACAGTTACAGAGACTTACGTTTTTCACATTCCCTCAAGGTCACAGCTGTCCTTGTGAGTCTCAAACAGCAGGTTTGTGCACATGAAGTTACACCCAACTGGGTGGAACCCTGGAGCTTACCTTGAATTGACACAATGACTTGAAGTAAATTGGAGTGGACAGTCCACACTTCTGTCCCTTTCCCACTCCATGTACCAAGGAGACTCACGCACACTTTGCCGTCTTCATATAAGTTTGGGTTCAGGCGATCACTGCAGTAACTGATATAGTGGCACAATGGTGGAGCCTTGGGATAATCAGCTGACAGTTGAAAATCAAAGAAAAACAGCCCATCTTCATATGGAGTCTTCTCTGGTCCACGGATCATCACTGAATACAAATCCTGGCAAAAATTACAATACACACAATTAACCATATTTCTGTTACAGCCTTCTGGGTTGCAACGCTGTGTAGTCTGGCAGAAGCATAACAATTTTGAGGAGAATCATAATGCCACCATCTCCAAGATATCAGGCAACTGACATTAAACTTGTGCTCTCATCACTTGTAATTATACTCAGAATGTTTAGCAGCAATGTCCCCAGCGTCTTGTGTACCATGGTTTATTTCACCTTTTAAAGCCCAGTGGTTACTATGTATACCACCCAGTTAAACATTCAACAATTCTACGTTCTGCCCACACAGTGTATTTATGTGTTTTGTGTGGATCTCAGAACAAACAGCGATTATTTCCCTATACAGCATTAACTGACTGGTTTTGTATAACCAAGGTACAGAGTGTTTACTGTGCGTTACGCACTGAGTCCTTATATAAAGCAGACATTTTAGGTCTTTAACAGGTTAACAACACTGTCAGCAGCTCAGAAAATACAGTGTCAAATGATAGGACAATTAATGAATAATGAATTGAAAGGGATGTGGAGGGAAGCAGTAATGGCATGATCTGAAGTACTATTCAAGCACCTGCCTGAAGGAACAAAAAAAAAAGTCACAAAAACTCTGTCAGGACAGTGACCGTCCAAGCTATGGTGTGATCGATGTTCCCTCTAAGCTGCGTGGGTGTGCGGCCGCGCAGTAACTGAAATTCTCCCACACACACAGAATTGTTGCCGTACAGCTGGAATTTTTTAATTTTCATTGTACATATTATTATGCATATTATAAACAACTTTTACAATGTTGCACAGTTGTCATGTCACGTAAAAACTTTCTGCTCAGAGCAGTATCAGGTCCGTGCGGCTGTAAAAAAAATTAGAGGGAAAGCTGGGTATGACACAAGCATTTTCTGAATAATCATAAATATTGCAACTTCAGCCAGTCTGTTTGGTACTTCATGTACTTCTTAAAGTTTCTAGTATTTGTCTGATCCAGTAAACAATTAGGAATGCTGAGAGAAGATTTATTTCAGTGGCCTCACACACATGGCCTGTAAGTCTTTCTGGCTATGGCCCTATCACCTGCATTTTTTACAGAATGTGGTCCAGCTCAGTGTCCAAAACTTTTTAAATTTACACTGGCTTTTGTCACTTGCCGTAAGGCTGAAAAAATGTTTGCCATTTCTGCATGGTATCACACAACACATGTCAGAAAACAGAAAACAGTGCAGTGAGGTACTAAAGTCAGTAATTATATTTTGGTTTTGTTATGAAAAGTATGAAGTACTCTTAATGATGTGTTTAATTGTAATTAAAAATGCTTACTGAAGATTCTAGTGTTCTGGAATGTGAAGCTGTATGACACACCCTGTCTTCCTGTGCAGGTACTCTTCTTGGATGGCCTGACCCTGAAGATAAAGCTACTACGAATCTTCACAACACATAATAACACAGCAGCACTGCTGTGCGAACCTCAAACCTCAAATAAAATACATACCCTCTTTATTGCTTAAAACAAAGGCAGCCTGCCTTTAAAAAATTATCCATTTGGCCTGCGTATTTATTTAAGTTTCACACCCCAGTCAAGTGGATCTCTGAGTCAGATTGTGATGCTTCGTATGTACATTCTACCCACTCTTGTGCTATTCTATTTGCAACTGTTACTGCTACAGGTGTGTCCACCATACCACTCATTCAACAAGCCAAAAAAGAAAACACTCACCATCCTATCCTCAAAGCCTTTAACCCATATGCCTGGCGGTAATGATGACCGTAGAAGTTTAATTTCTTTTCTCACAGTCCGAAAAAAGTTCTGTGGATCAGTCGGCTGGAACATGGTTAGCTTGAACTTATGGCTGCTGGGGGCAGAATCCATAATTGAGAACCCTGAAAATTATAACAAATAAACATAAAGGGGGAAAGAACTGTACTACGTGTGTCTCAAAAACATGCAACACTACTCATACCAACTGAAAGTGTGCAGAGTCCAGACACACACATACACCACAGTACAAAGCCGTGATCTGCCGATATACGTCGCTCTACTTGGACTGGTCTACAGGAGGTACTACAGGAGCATCAGGTGAGTTGGTTACAACCACTTACAGAGCGCAGATCTTTCTATGTTGCCTTCTATTAACCAACCTTGGCAACACCCTTCACAGAATACTTGTACTGTACTATGGATAAAGTTATCTATACTCAAGGACATGAACTGGCATACAAAGTATGATGAGGCTTTACATGGAATAAAAATTATGCACTGAGGCAAGAACAAAAACCCATGCAGGTATATTTGTTCCCTCCAACCCCTCTGTTACGACTGCAACTCCTCTCATATTCCAAGCCGTAAGCAAGCTGCCTACACACACAGATGCCACAAGACTGCAGTCATTCTAGCTTCATGAAGCATGAACGACTACTCAGAACACAGCCTACCATCACTACAAGACCACTCAATCTATCAAGAATTTCACTCCTCATGGAACCCAACAGTTCATTACCATGTTCGTTAACAGTCTACCCTAAACCATATCTTAAGCTAGCTTAATCCAGCCCACATACAATTTCCTTATGATTAATTTTAATATTATAACTGTATCTACACTTCTCTTCTAAGAGGACTCCCACAGGGGTTTATTTTCCATCTCCCTATTGCATGCCCACCTCTTTCTTCTTGATCTGATAACTCTACCAATATCTGGCAAACAGTACAACCTGTAAAACTCCTCACTACAAAATACTCTCCATCCCCTTGTTGCTTTGTATCTCCAATGTCAACCCTCAGTTATGGCTATCCTTTACAGTCCAAGAAAATGTTCTATACTTACACAACACAAACTGCCAAAGCTGAATTTGAAAAAGCTAGAAAGCCAACACAAGTTTAGAAATGTATGCAGGGTGCTGGTGTGTTCACTCTGTTACTGTCCAAACCTTAGCAAGAGTTTGTTCTGCTCTGCTGTGCCCAACAGATTTAAAATTGATCATGCTCAACTCTCATGCATAGACTGTTAACTATTTTGTCTTCAGTTACTACCACACAGGGAAAAATCTGTCTCAGTTGTTATCTTTAGATCATAAACTGTTTCTTTGGCCTCGGCTCACACCTCACAGAATACACAGTCTGGCTCCATCACAAAGACCAGTGACACAAATATACACAGGTCTTCATGTAAGGCGTATGTCATTTTTTTCTGATTTTAATCAAATCCAAACTTGGTTGAAGGATTTTAGTCAAAACCCCTAATACAAAATTTCATAAAAACACATTGCATGGGAGCAAAGTCGTTTCAGGCAGATGGATGGACGGACAGACACAGACAGACAGGACAAAGCTGACAGCTGCATGCTGGAAGTGTTGTGCAAAGGCACCTAATAAAAAATAATAGAACTAGGAGATGAAATATGCCAACATTTCAGAGTTTCATAGTACGAACTTACCTTCACCACAGGCTTCATCAGTGACTTCCTCTCCATGGCTCTGGACAGGATCTGCATTCGCTTGGCCATCCTTTTCCTCTACAGAAGCAGCCGTGCTTCCAGCCAGAACTTCTTCTTTCTCCACAACTTCTGTTGACTTAACACTAGTGGGCTGACACTGAGATGCCAAAGCCTGTCCTCCTCCCAATCTTGACAGAGCATGGAGCATGTCCTTCAGCCCATCCTTCACCTTCTCAGACAGCTGTGGTAGCTCTGCTGTTGCTGCAATTGAACTTGACAGTAATTTAATTTTCTCACGCTCTGAATGTGTTATCTCACGTGAATCCCAATCTTCCTCTGGTTTAACTGTCTCTGTAAGAACAACAGCCTCTTTGTCCCGCTTTCTGTCTACAGGTACGTCTACTTTTTGCTGCTCTTCCTCAGTGACACCCCCATCTTTATTACTACCATTGTCGACTGGTGATCGAGTATTGAAAGCATCACTTAGAGTAATGAGACCCTGATTACCCCCAAATCGACGTGTAACTTCTCCATGAGCTTTAACAAGCTGAGCCTTGATAAGGGAACAAAGTTTCACACAAACATGAGAATTGGAAACCAACGACAGAGACAACGGAGAACCACACTGAGTCCCCACTGTTGCTCCAGCAACATCTGAGAAGTGTCTAGACTTGTGGGCTTCAGAAGAACTTGCCACATTAGCAGGTGAGTTATCTGGGAATGTGGCTTGTCTGCCTTTTGCAGGTACAGCAACTGGAGACCCATAACACCCGTTCTGTGTGGCGATGTTATGTGTGACTTTGCTCTGCCTCGCATCACTCTTCACACGCAACTCCTTACTGGTGTGGTTCGCACTGCCTCCATCTGACTTGCTGGGAGTACAGTGCTGCTCCTTCACTGTCTTTCTCACGTCACCAGGCTCACGGAGCATACTGCAATTACAATTATCTGAAGCCGTGACGACATGCTGCTCCGGATTTATCGAATTCTCACTTACACAAACCTCTCTTGAAGGACACGAATCATTAACAGCACTACTGCCACTGCCATTGACAGCCCAACTGGCAACAAGCACCACAGGATTACTTGGGTCCCCACTGCACTCCAATACAGAAACACCATTCACTTCTCTGACAGTTATCTGTCTACTCCTCCCTTCCCATTCACTTACTTCTGACACATCCTGTATCATACTTTCTTGTTTTTTGGCCACAACCACTTCAGAATGTTTATTACTGCCAATGACAGTACCTCCAGGTGAATCTGAGGCTTTATTTCCACATTTACTATCTTCATGACAACTGCGAAAGGTCAACTGACTATGACAGGGATCACTGACATCTGACTGATGAAACAGTCTACTGACTTGGTCAGCGACTCTTTGGGCAACATTGGCTCGCCCACGCTCTCTTACACGCTCCAGCAGACCCTGGAAGTGGCTCTCATGGAAAAATGATGTTCCCATCAGCTTGTCCAAGTACCTAACAACAGATTAATAATACTTCAAATGAAATCACAGTAGTTTACTTAATTCAGAACTCTCAATATATATACGAAGACTTAAAAAAACATGGTTATAAGGGCAAAACTGCATTTTACACAGATGCAGACATGACTTATATCACTGCGTATCTGCCAAAGGTTCTTACTGCAAGGAGCAGTCAAAACATACTGTCTCCTGTTTTTTAATTCATGCAATTTACAAGTTTGACACATGAAAATTTCACAGAACTTCAGTACAACATTGCTGAAGGCATAACTATTTTTCAATGCAGTCTTCATGTTTGTCAACAGTCTTCATCCACCTTTCAACAAGAGCAAATATTCCTGCCCATAAGAATTGCTCTCCATCCTCTGCAGCCACTGGCACATAGTATTCTGCAGTGCGTTACTGGTGTAATGGCACTCTAACATGCTTTTTCTCAAAGGACCAAGTAGGTAATAATCTGATGGTGTGAAGTCAGGACTGCAGGGAAAATGCAGCTGGAAATATCATGGTTGCAGGCTTTTGGGACAACAGAAGTGTTCTTGTAAATTCCTTGTATAGGATGACAAGAGTGAGCTCCAACCACTATGCTGAAACACCAAGAAGTCTATATGCTTGCCTTCAGTTAGTCTGTCTCACAGAGTATTCCTTACAACAGTGTGCTTATTTATAACAAGCTACCTAAGGAAATTAAAAGTGCTGAGTCAATAAAAAACTCCAGTAGACACTTAGCAACTTCTTACTTGAATGGAGTTTTTATTTGGTGGAAGACTTCATGACAGTTGACTATTATTAATTTGTAGGAACTGGGTTAATCATTACCTGTACTTTCATCTGCAGCCTGTGTTAATTCGTGTTTTGTGTTGTTTTGGATATGTATATAATTATATAAGTTTTACGTGTTTGTTTGCTTTTACTGTACTTATTGTATTTATATTGTAATTACTTGCTGGATGTGTCCAATATCATTCTGTAATGATTTTTCGGATGACATACAAATTAAACTAAACTAAAGAAACATTTCTGAAGTACGTGTTGCTCCTCCATGATGTTAGGTTGCACATAAGGGTGTGAAACAGAGGCCATCACACATTGTGCGTGCAGCATTACCTACCGCATGCAAAGAGACAGGTGAATCTCTGTGTTTCACAGTTGAACTGGATGCAGTGACAAAGAGAAATATCTGTACCCCCAAATGAGAGTCAAACCCAGGACTTCCATCCCACACCCAGAGCTCAAGTGCAGTACAGTATGGGCACTTATTGTGCAGTAGGCAGTGCAAGGGGTCTGACTGCCAGCTGTGTTCCAAAGTAACTATTTTCAGGGTAAAACACATGTACGGTAGAGTTGGAGCCTTCAAGTTCATGAACGTCAATGTCTGGGATTGTCACATGTTATCACCAATTTTAAGGCCACTGTCACAACCTTCCATGACTGTTTCCAACAAATATGAAACTCTGCGGCCAGCAGGGCAGCCTCTCCACCTTCCCACTGCTGCAGAGAACACTCTCAGCACAGTCCAGCTTTGTCTTTCATTAAGTGAGGTTGACTGCTTTTGTGCAGTATGGAATGAGACACTCTGTTAATCATTTGATGTATTTCATGCTTTCAGTACGTTTGCATTTTATTAAAAATAAGATTTTTCAGGTTATTTTATATCTATAGTGCTGGTACTTCATAAGTTCTGGGAACTAAACAGGCTTTTTATGTTGGAAATGGATTCTGATTTTCATGATAGTGCTACTTGTCCCATTACCCATGAACATCACGGCTCTACTGCTTTAACACAACACATAACTCAGACTGTATGTGCTTCAATTAACTACAGCATAACTTCCTTTACTAATTAACTACATATCCAAGAATCCTTCTTTGGAACTCATTCAGATATTCAAGAAATTTCCCACATTTTGGAATCCACAGCTTCATTACTGTGTTCACAACCCACTACCACATCATACCCCAAGACAGCTAAACCCAGTTCACACACCACTCTCACCCTATTTCTTTAAGATCCATTTTAATATGGTCTCGCCGCCTTCAAAGACATGTCTCACTGGCAGGTTTTCTCACTAAAATTTTGCAAGCATTTCTAATCTCTCCCATGTGTGCTGTTCTCCTAAGTTTGTTCTTATTTCTAAAAAAATCTCCTTCCAAAGCCACTAACCTGCAGTCCTTATAAACATCAAGTAACTGCCTCATGACACTTGTTGTTTGCAGCGACGGATTCTGAGTGAATATCTCTTCAAGGCGAGACATGGCAATGCGAGCCTTCTCTATGTTTGCGGCCAACTTTGGCTTCAGGATTTCATTGAAATCTTCATCAGGACATCTGTATAAATGAAAACAAACATCTCAAAAAACACCAACAGCACCTTGTTCTCTATTCTGATTTCAAACTTATCTGATGCAAGCAGCAGCAGCTGATGTTTACCTGGAATATGGCTGCTTTCCTATTCACAGTACACAGCAGTTGAAACTTCAAAGAAGAGGTACAGTTCACTTTAACAAACTGAAGTTTACTTATGTAATCAAAAGAAATGGGAGTGACCATTTCAATGACATTCAGAAACTGCACCACAATACTTCAGCTTTGGTCTAACAGCTGTGGCGTTCACACTTATTGTTAGCAGTACACAGTACGTTTCATTGCACCTTTCAGCATTCCATATGAGTGGCCACAGCAGGAAGCAGGACACAGTACGTGTCAGTATACAAAAAATGAAATTTGGGCACAAGCTTGCCATAGCATGATTCCTTGACTCAAGTGCGTCGGAAACATTACACAAAATATTTCTTGAAAAGTTTAGTTTTTGAGATGTATCTCACAGTCAAATTGGGTAACAGACTTCCTAGCAATGTAATGTGTCACAGCAATACAGCATGACACGTTGCTAGGTGCCCTCAAGACACACGGTGCACAGCAGGGCACAACTGTGCTCAAATAATCATGGAATACACACACAAAAAGCTCTGCAACATGCTCTCACCCTTATTCTTTGAACAAGGAATCACAGTGAACAGAAAACGTGTGCATTTGGTACTTAATATCAGTTATGTATAGACATTTAAACTCTGCAGCTTCACTACAAGATCAACTGCAACTATACTGAAACCACAGGAGAAGTTCCACAGGCAGTTGGAGTAACAATACTCCTAGCTTCCCCCATTCTGCTCACTACTGCATTCTCTCCTATCACCCTTCTGTCCTATGTCAACCAGTCCATTGCACTTCTCACTAGTGAAGGTTATGATTATCAACATTCAGCTAAAACAAATGAGCAGGCACCTAGAGATAAATACAGGCAAACACAATGAAGGAGAAAAGTGTAACAACTCAGAGGTTAGCAGTAACTGTTGCAACTTTGCATCTAAATACAGTAAAATTCACTTAAGATGTCCCCGGTTAAGACGTTTTCCCACCTAAGAAGTCAGGATAAAAAAAGCACCAAAATCCTCCCGTTTGATTAACATTACACATTGCCCTTTTAATCTGTCCCTGCATAACAAAACTTCCCACCTAAGAAGCAATAAATTTGACAACAAAACAACTTTTTTTACTCATTTAATACATTTTCTGTATCAAAATCTTAAACAATTTCCCCACGTTTCCATTCAGTCTGTTTCCAAAATACAGCATTCAAATGGCGCGGTCAGTTCATATAGGTTAATCTCCAAGGTCATTTTCACAAGTTTCACACAGCAGAGTGACGCAACCTCATGGCGTGGGTGTGTTGCATTTCTCCTGTGATGCAGAGACTGCAGTCAGTCAGTCCCCACTACTCGGTCTCTGTCACGATGACCAAAAGATTGCATCAGGGGCCAGAAGCCTATCCTAGCTGTTCCGTGACCTACATGAGCCTGCATTTGGCAATGCTGGCATGTGGAGCTTCAATTGTCTGGGAAATAGGAAGGAAGTCAGCGAGCCAATAACATTCGAACAAGTTTAGGTGCACTAGCTGAACGCCACCTGGGGTTCCACCTTGCTTGCACGGAGTTCTACCGTAAGGCCTGTATGTCACATGGGGGTGGAAGCCACGCTGCTGGGGGGACAGCAGTCTGACACCAGATGCGCTGGTGCTTGCACGCAACAACTTGTTTAAACATAATTTATCGGCGGTAATATAAATGCATCGTGGTGTGGCATGACTGTGAAACAGTTGTGGTGACTGTGTGCAGATAAGTTACATCAGCAATTCCAGAAAACAAATTCAAGACACTGTAGAGTTAGTTAAACTGAGTGGAACCACTGACCACCCCTTATGGTCTACCTAATAGCGAAACTATGGAATCTCAAGATGTATACTGCAGCTGTTATTGAAAAAAGAGCAAGACAACCTGCATTTGACAAATATTTCACGAAAAAGTAAACATCTGGAATGAAATGTGAACTTGTGAATGAAAAGTCAGTGACAGTAGAGTTAAAGGTGTCCATAAACCTGTGAATGAAAGGTTACAGACAGAATGGTTAGATGGTCAGACACAGGTGAAAATGTGTTAAGACAGCTGCAAATTATACAAATTCAGCATACATATGAAGTAAGTTCACAAAAAAATTTTAAAAATAGAATTTTTTTGGTCCTACCCTTTTAAGACATTTCCCACTTAAGAAGTCAAATTTTCTTGGAATTTTCAAAAATGTCTTAACAGGGTTTTACTGTCTGTTAAATTGGAAAAGGGACAATGATCAAATAAAGGACACAGGATAACAGGCAATTACCTTCCTCCCTCAAAGTAAAAGACCACATTTCACACCCATACAAAAACTAGCAAATTATTGTTTTTGAGATGCTGTCTTCAGTGTTCTGGAAAGCACACTGGCCAATACATGTAACTTCTTTGATGGAGACCTTCGTGAGTTGTCACATGTTTCAACCTGTAAGTTTTTCAGTACAGTATTTATGCAAGAAACAATTAACAGTACATACACATCATCAGCAATAAAACAATCTTCTGATTCTGTTTCCCATGATGCTTCACTGCTGCCATCATCCCACAGTTCTCCCTCATCACTGTCATACTCGCCAACTTTGTACAAATCCTGAGGCCATGACATAGACACATGCCCGTCTACCCACCAAACACGCACCTGTCAACACACAATGCACAACCTGAATAACTGAAATCAAGTAACAGAACACTAAAGCCCGTCCTTTCTGGCATTAGTCTTAATCTGGTCCATTACCTCTACCAGGACTAAATCAACATCTGCAGGATGGTTGCCATATCTATATATGTGTGTGTGTGTGTATTTGTGTGTGTTTTTTTTACTGGTGGCGCTCTTCATGGCTAGGTGCCACACCACTACAATTTGTCGCAACTAGCCTGGCCGTGTGCTATTCAGTTAACATCTTTCATATTATTTCTGCGCCAAGTAACGTACATCCACACTACTTACGCCACAGTTCAGCATCCAAATGCTGTGCAAATAAGTTCTGACTTACTACACTGCATGCCAGGCACCACATCAGTACGTAATTCATGTTGATATCTTGAATAAAATATCACGTCAGACTGGTACAGATCTACATATTTTAATGTATTTCATGTGTACATTGTTTTTTCACCTGTAATAATTCAGAATAAATGAAAAACATGTAATAGTGTTTTTTAAGTGTATGTTACTAGGCACAAAAGTTATATTTCTTGACTCTGGCCAGCAGACACCCAAATGTGTTCTTTCCCCAGGGGTCACGTGGCCATCTAGTGCACAGGTTAAAAGTGAGTGGAGCTATACCTCTACTCCGGCTATATGCCTTCATGGCATGTACACAGATGGCTTTAGTGTTACCTTTACTTTTGTACTCCAGAAATGACCACAACAGCATGCACATGGTGCAAACAGAGACTGAGTTTATTCCTCCACACCAGTCTTTACTTTCTGATCAGTGTTGTCCCATCCCTTTCTTCAAACTAGTCTCCTTGGGACTTTACCCAGTGACCTCAGCATAACCCCAGTAATTAACAGGCATAAACAGTGAATACAGTAGATGTAAACTGTTCATTGAATAAGTCAGTTCCATGTGTTTTCACCTTATGAAGCCTTTGGAATTGGGTCCAAGGTACTTGGGTGGATATCAAGATGCAATTTACACAAACCTAAATCAAAATATAAAACCTGCTGTTTTTGATGAGGACATCCTATTGTGCAAAATATTAATTAAGGAAGAAAATTTCAGTTTGACATGACATTTTGTTCCTGTACTAAACAGACATGGCAAGTTTTAGCTCATTCTCACTAAGCCATTTTCAGGTCTGGTCCACAAGAATACACAAAGGAGCAGTGGCAATTTTACACACATTATATACGGAACAGTCACATCTCAAACTTCTACAGAGCTTGTGCTACATATATACGCACGAAACTGTGTTGTTATTAATCTGTTGATTGTAAAATAGTCACCCATTAAAAGGGTTTGTCACCTTTTCTGTCCATGAACAACCAACATAAAACAGCTGTATCAAATTAAAATTTTTTTCTTCAGTTACAATGTTTGTACCTTCCACAGAAAATGGTGTCATACTGCGGAACACAATAACCCACAATGCCGCAGCAATGCCAGTGACAGCCAATTCATTCTCATACAATGATGGCATTTAAAACATTTCATTAAGGACTATAATCAAAATCCTCACCATTCCTTCTGGATAATTGTCTAAAACTTGGCCAGCTGTGGAGTTTGCATCTTCTCCCTCGAAGTTTGCCACCCTGATAACAACAGTGCCAGGGCGGTACTGGAAGTCAGGATGATCCTTCAGGTCATACACACTTACTTCATTTTCTTCCAACATTGCAGGGCTGAAAATCAACAGTGCTCTTCTAATTATTGAATTTACCCAAACACAAAACGAAACAGCATATAAGAAGATCCTCTTTCACCATCTTCAATTTTCAGGAAAAACCTGTACAGAATGTATGTACAGTAGAAGACTTCCTTGCAAGTCCCTGGTGTTAGTTCAGCAAGCCTGGGCTGATGCGATGATAGTCAAGAGCACAAAGTCATGTGCTCATACTGCAGCTGTAATCATGCAGCTGATGTTGGCAGGCCCTAAGGTCAGGATGTACCAGCTGTTGTCACACTGTCAGTATGATGACAAGTACTGCTGTTCACTTTGTAACAAGTAATTTGTCTGGGCAGTTGCTGAGACTTGCACTAAGCTCAACTTTCTAAACAAAAGGAAATTTATGGAAGTACTCCTACTATAAATGTGTGGGTGATCATAAGATGATCACTAGATTTTTCTGCTGCTGAATGAGGACAAAAATCTAGTCTTTTACTTGGGTAAATATGATAGTACTACTGCATTTCTGGACTCCAACTATCACCAGTGTATTCTACACACAGCACATATCAGACAGTGGATCTGTTTCCATCTTCAGGTGAAAGGGCAGAGCAATACAATAAAACCTTAGGCTGACAGATGTGTCAGGTGATTCAAGTAACTTGACGTTGCACAGACTGACATCCAGCCCTCCTAGATTATGTAAGTGCACGATGCTGGAGCTTCTTAGACGCAACAGAGATAAGAGTTACATTGCAAAGTCTACAACAGAGATGAGGGTTCATGTTAAGTCATGCCTGACGGCCTGTAACCAATATGCTAAAACAGATCCCACAGTCATCCAATGAGAACTGTACAGCAGTCTTTGGACTCCGCCCACTAACCCACTGACTCTCATCCTCCTACATGTCCCAGGCTTGTAAGTTACGTAATGTGGGAAATCCCACTGCTTGCTGCCGTGTCACGCAGCACATACACTACGACTTACCGAGGCTCCTCCTGGGAGGTGTAGGTTTTAAACCATTTCACTCTAGCTGTCCTCCCGGCATGGTCCACACTCTGAACCACCCCATACACTCTCATGCAGCTCTCATCCTTGTTCTCAATAACAAAGTCACCAGGGAAGAACTCTTGATCATCCAGATGGTGGATAGGATAAAGCTGAGTTGATGGAATTCCACACTCAACTGAACCATCCTGCCAGAAAATGAATGGAATTACAGTAAAAGTCCACTTTTCCAGCCCTCTGTTTAGCAGCAATTTCACTCCTAACAGCATACTTTTTCATACAGTCCATAGCAAATTTACACCTCTGCACATGGTATTGATGATCTCCCAGAGGAAGAAATTAATGATGCAGCAGCTCCTAGAACACCTGAGGAGGCAGCAAACACTGTGATGCATTATTTTGTAGACTGAAATGTTTTGTAAATACATTTTACTTTGTTATTTTATTTTTCAATCCCAGCCCACATTAAAATTGCTTTTTATAAGTCCACTATCATATCAGCAGCAACCCTCTGTTATCACACCCTACTCCTCTACTGAACTAGAAGAATAAAGTTTAATGTACCACCACAGAGTTAGGAAAAGGTAAAAGGTGATGCTGTCCCTGTATTTAAGCATCATGCTACAGCCACATCTCTCCAGTGGAGGAAGAGCTCAGTGCAATCTTAGCATTGCCACTGGATGGAGATGGGATGCCAACCTTACACTCCAACAGCTATACCACTCATATTCAAGGCTAGAGGGCTGGAGGGCCTGTGAATCAGCCCAGATGCAGAGGCAATGAAAAATGCCTACTTCTGCCTAAGATTTTCTAGCCTGCAGTTCTTTGTTTAGTGGGGCCTTATGTTTGTTACATGGTGTCATGAAGTCAGCTCCAAGATGGTAACCCACTAACTGAGCGTGAAGCTCCCAGGCAAAGACACGATCATCTGAGATGCAACACTGTGTCACTGCGTGAGCAGTTTCTGACACTTTGCAGGATTCTACTGCCTTCAACTTCAGAGTGAAGCAGTTGAAGAAGACTCCTTGACCCTGTCAATGAAGGCAGTACAATCTTTCAACTGATCAGGAAACTACTCACCCAACAAAATAGCGTCACATCCCAGAAGACCTGAATCATTAGCAACACTGCTGCCAGAACCTGAAAGCTCACTTCCCTCACCTGCCAGACAACATCAGCAACAGATGAAGTAGATAGTGTCTCCACCACAACGGTCTGCCCTGGCTGCACTGTTATCAATGGAGCTTGCTTCCGGGCTTTTCGCAGCTTCTTCTTCTTCAGAACTTTGGTCATTAGAGCAGGTCCACGTTTCTTCTTTCCTGCAGACCACAAAACAGAACATGAAGGCTACAAACAATGTAACATACCATGTACTGGTCGTAAGCATTATCCTGATCTGCACAGCATGTCACAGACTAGACATGCACAGAGCTATTTTCTGTGACCTCCAGTGCCAGATGTGTGTACTGCTACAACCAAGCTGGAAGTACTTTATTTCAAAATGAATGGATATTCCCTGCAAGAGCATCTCAAGTTCTCACTCCACAATTTTGATAACATTCTACCTGAAATGATGCAACATAGTTAGTGAAACCAGACACAAAGAAAGAATTAGTGAAGGGGTGTTTAGAACTTGAAGAAGGAAACAGTTTGCTTCCAAAACATAGTGTACTCTGTTGAGTACTTTTACGACAATGGAAAAAAGTTCTTGTGAATGTTGGTGACATTACTCATATGCAACTACTGTAAAATGTCTGTACGTTACAGTACCCACAAAGCTCCTCATTTTAAGTACACATAGCCACACAACAGCACTCTTACCCTGTGAGCCAACACTACTGCAGCCACTGCTGATGGATGCTGTGTCAGACATACTTGCAGTGTCCTCTGTATCCCAGTCATCGATGTGTTCAACAACTGGTGTGGGGCTGCCATTAGTCATTGCCACTGTTGGTAGCACTGGCTGCACAGCTGCAGCAGACTGGTTCTTACTGACTGCCCCCAGAATATCAGTATGTGATGGGGTGTGCCGATTGGTAGAGTCTGACGAATCCACTAAAATATCAAATGTTGAAAGTGAAACCATGGTTGATACAAGTCACAGAGGCCTCCTGGGGAATACACCAGGAGGCACAGGGTGGGCGCCTTGACTGGCATCATTTCCACCACCTGTGGCCTCAGTACAGCAAATTTATATTTATGGATTGCCATATAAACATTCAACTGAAGCCACACAAGAACAGGGAAATGCAACACAAGGCATGCATTTTAAGTGTCATTCTACAAGTGCCCATCTGCTGTCTATAGATGTTCACTCAAAACTGCTGTGATCTTTGCCAAACAGGTGCAAACGGACATAAAGACAGATGTTTATCACCTGCAACCGATGAATTTCAGTTACAATATATGGGGCCTCAGTGTTGTTATGCTGAAAATCCATGTTTGCAGTGATAGGGACTTGCACTTCTGATAGGATCTGTACATTTTCTCTGTATTGTTAGACCAGACATAACAGACCCTTACTGATAGCATCAAGGTCATAGCTGTTCTCAGCAGTAAGAACAGTTGGTATTGTAACATGCTGGAAATTCAGGGGGTAGGCCTCACACCTGATTGGTGGCGGTGGCGGTTGCATTAAGCACACTGTGTAACAACACTCTCAGCCGCAAAGATTACATGACATCAGTGATAGATAAATGAATGGATACGGAGCAGTGGTGGATTGAAACTAACAAGGAAAAATGGACATTTTTGCTGCAAAAATTCCTGAAAATCACTTTGTCCACCACAAATGCCACATGCACTGGCATGGGATAACAGCCAGCCTCTGTGTTGAGACACCAGAAACTAACCACATAAGCCATGGCATGGCCTCCAGTGGTAATATTAATGCAATGAATTTCTCCAAATCACTGCCATGTAAGACACAATACATATTTTCTACAGACATACACAACACATACTGAAAACTCTTTCTCAGCTGGATACTTAACAAGATATGACCAAAAATATATTTAGGCTATTTGTAACAACCAGAAGTACCCGTTCTCTTCCAATGCTATGGTTGATGTTCTAGTCAGTACTGCACCACACAGTAGCTAAAATTGCAAAGAAGGAATAACATTCAAACAAATTCAGGTTTACTCATGTTATTAAGAATAAAACAAAAATAATGAGAACAAGGATTCAAAGTGTATCCAAAAACTCTATCAGTGTATTTGCACACTGTTCCAATGGCCATGACCACTGTACAGACTGGTAAGAGCGTGGGATAAATGTCACAGTCTTGTTGCACATCCTGTGCTACGTCCCCAGCATGAAAGAGCACAGTTACATTTCTATTCATACTTGGCAGCAAAACTCGCTTATATCACAAGACCCAGTATGAAATATACATGTAAGCACACTTTGTTCTTTCAATAGAGCTATGTTACGTATTTATGTGTGCTACACTAACATCCTGCACTGGTTTATACTGTATATCACACTCTGTTCTGTTGTTTGTGGTTGCACAATGTATCCAGCTCTGCACGTAAGCGACTCAGTTTCTCTGCCAAGTCATCTCATACAGTTCATATGAGAACTAAGAACCACATCACTCTAAAGATTTTAAGCTGGATTTTAACAAAAGAAACCTACTTTGGAACACAACAATAGAACTGAAAAATGACCATACAAACAATTTTAATTGTTTATCATTACATCTGGTTTTATTCTATAGCCTCATAGAATGGGAACAGTGAGATCTCACTGTATCTTTATACACTATGCACAATGGTGTTGTGTTTTATCATCTTGTATGCTGTGCCTGATGATGGTCCAGATGCGAACTGAAACATGTTGCACATGTAATATACCTTCTACACAATATAGAATTGTGTTGTGTCTGACGGTGTTTTATTTTATTCTTATTTGCAGTAGATTAAACTAACATACGGAACTCTTACAAGTGACACATAATTAACTCAAAGCAAAACACACCTTTTTCATCAGCCAGCAGTCACCCAACTACTCAAAAAATCCTCCACCACTTGCAGAACTGTAAGGTTCATTACCATGCTGACAAAAGCCCGGTCAATTAAAACACCCTGTGTAATGTTTCACAATATGATTTTCATGAGGTGTTGTTAGTCCCCTGTCAAAGACCACAGACAGAGCATCACCCCGAGCAACTGATAAGTCAGTACATCCACAACTGCCCTCAATACCTGGAAGTTCCCTATGGGCATGCTATAACACAACGCACCCACTCAACATGACACATAATAAGTCATATCAAAATCTTACGGATAACCCAAGTTGATCCCAGACCAGTCAATGTGGGCCTTGTGGTGGACAAAGAGGCATACGGACAGGTTCTCCTGTCAGTACTTCAGTTTGCCAGCCCCTCAGTATAATACATCCACTGCCCCACCCTCCTGTCACATAACTTATACAAACTTAGCAACTGACAGCACCACTGCATAACATACAAACTTATTAAAATCTGCCACAACACTCAGAACAGCTCAGTATGAATACACTGACTTACCTTTGCTCCTGTTCTCCTTTGGGCTGCTCTGCTGCAGTGTGCAAGCAGGCCCATTTGTAGGAGAGCTGCCATCCACTACAGACTCACGCTGCAAACGCCTCCATTGTTCTTTTGTAACGATGGTGTCATGCTCTCGAAATGTGTAGAAATTACGATCACCAACTTGTAAAGTGCAAGGTTCAAACACATTCAATAAACGAAGCCTGCAGCAAGAATATATATTTAGGTTCTCAGAGTTACAACATTATATCTTTCAAGAAGTGAAAATATGCAGTCCGAAGAATTGCTAACAACATTTCAAAAGAATCCCAGAAGATGGAGGTAATAAGTTCATCTGAAACATGGGTACCTATCTGCCAGACCACCAGACCTTCAGAATCATAACAGTTTCCAGCGTCTCATAGAGGTGAAGAACAACAGCAGCACAACCCACAACAGACATGCAATATGAAAGGTTCCCTCAGTCATAAAAATTAAATCATCAAGTCATTACATTAGATGCAGCTTACTTATTCCATCAAAGTGCCATTATGGTTTAACACAATCCACAAAGCACGTTCATGAATTTATTTCATTCTGAAACAAGTTTAAAATTCTGCTGCTGTATACATCAAGCCCTCATATTTGCCACCCATTTACAACCAGCCATTTCCACTTCCTCATTACTGTGGAGTCAATGATCTCCCAAATGTTGCCTCTGTGGCCAAAACAAATGAGAGTCTGCCCAGGGAAAGTCAGGACTACATAATGGATGATATAGATGTTCCCAGGAAAATGGCTGCAAAAACTCATGTCCAAAGTGCACTATGTGCGGCTGCAGTGTGATGCTGAAAAACCAAATCATGCAACAAATCATCTGTTTGGGCCACTGCCTTCCACTGTGGTGCAGTGGTGGTTTCACTCTTCTGGCATGTTGTGCAGCACTGAATGGTAGTTACCAACATTTTGGGAGAGCCTACTGGTCCCAACTTCACAGGCAAAGCTTATCCATTGAGAACAGGACCAATAGGCTGTCCTGAAACACCAGTAACTAACTACTAACCAATGCTACATAATATCCCACAAAAGTAAACACCCTCTGTAGCATGCCTTATACTTTCCAACATACAGAACTTACAAATATTATGAAGTACATCCATAAGAGAATACAAAGTATGCCTGGTTCAGCCAGATCGCAATGTTACGGCACATGTGCAACACAGATTGCATACAGCTTGGCGTATGAGCGACATGGGCATCACAGCACAGGCAGGTGGCATGAGCAATCTACTTGCAGCAGAATCGTCTCTCTTTCTATAAACATGGTTTGTGTTCTTACCCCTGTACATCATTTTTATTCCACGTAATGCTTTTTCGGACATACACTTCCATATAATGCATACCATTTCATGTCCTTGATTGTGGACAACTCTACAGCAGGAGTGGCCACCTAGAAGAGCTTCAAGAGCTCCACTTTAGGAGGCAATGTACGCAAGAGTAATCTGTTTATTCACCAAGTCTAATATATGCTAACAACACACCTTGCCCTGAGTAAATGCAGCTAGGACAGGCAGCACCAGTGACATGTGTAAGCCACTATGTGGGCTTCCTATCTTAGTACCAGCACTCTATGAACAACAGTGGTTGTGTTCAGTTAATGGAGGGCAACACAGAATGACCTGCACAACACACCCAACACCCCTCCAGTACCTCCTGCAGACAAGTCTACGCAAAGCACAGAAATAATTTCTTTACACATTGCTGTAAGATTGCCAGCAGACTCTAGTATTAAGTGTTTAGGTAGAAGTACATGACAGATTCTAAACTAACATGGCCATTTTAAACACACCTTTTCAGGTCTTCACCATGAACAAGAAATCTGGGCTGCTCCTTCTCAGCACCAGCCCCATCTTTGGAGTAGGCGCGACACTGCCAATGTACTCCAACCGAGTCAGTCTTTACTTCTTGTACTACCACTTTAACAATTTTGTTGGCTTTGGCTCGCTGCACTTTAAGTTCTTTGGTACAGTGAATCCATTCTGCATCTTCTAAACAATGTAACGGACCCCACAGGGTTTGACCAGGGTAGAAATCATCCCGATGGCCTGGAAAATCACAGTCCTGAAACATACAATTCAGTACACTGGGTACACAGTGCAGCGTGCAGCACGGCTCTAGAGTACGGGCCATGTCAACACAGTAATCATCACTCAGATTCTGTACAAGGTGTCTTATCTCATCTTTTGAAAGGGCCTTAGAGCTTTGGACGTGGAAAAGACTGCTCAGAATATCATAGCCAGCAAAAAGGATGAACGCATCAGTGACGAATCAAACTAAGCCCTGACAATCCCTAGAAACTTTAGCTGCAACACGCAAAATTGAAATATTTTGGACACATAATGCACATGTCATTCATTGGAAAAAGATTTGGTGTTTGGATTGAAAGATAGAAACAGAAGACAGCTGACAAGATGGACAGATGAAATACGAAGAACCCTGACGATGAACTGGCATGACACAGCACATGCCAAGCAAAACAGAACGCAACAGAGGGGCCTGATCTACAAGGCCGTGGAAAATAGGAAACTACCAAATGAAAACACCTAAGGGACAGCAAGTCCCTGCACCTCTTGCTAAGAAAATCCAATAGGATCACCAGGGGTCACTCGCAACCTGAAGGGGCTACTACTGCTATGTTGTTTTCTCAGCACAAATTCATTAACTCTGTGTCTCTTACAAAGACAGACAAGTTTCTTTAAAAGGTAAGAAATTTCTTGAGTACCTGAGTGACTGTTAGCTTCTCAAGACAGACTTTGTTCCATGTAGTGTGTTACGTTCAGTATTTTTTAACTACATTGTTAAGGGGCAGACTCAAGACAGCCACGAAATGAGGAGCTTCATGACTTGTACTCCTCACCAAATGTTATTAGGGTGAACAATCAAGGAGGATATCACATGTATTGTGGAGAAGAGAAATGTACACAGGGTTTTGGAGGGGAAACCTGAGGGAAAGGGACCACTTTGAAGACCCAGGCATAGCTGTGAAGGAAATATTAAAATGGACATTCAAGAAATAAGATGAGAGGACATGGACATGATTAATCTGGTTGAGGATGGTTCAACTGGCATCCTCACAAATACAGTAATGAGCTGTCACATTCCAAGAAATACAAGGGCTTCCTTGAATATCTGAGGATGTGTCAGCTTCTCAATAAAACTGTCCCATGGGGTCAGTCAGTCATTTACAGTTAATTATTCAATATTTATAATCACAATTACTTTTTCAACAAATGTGTGAACACCACATTTAGTGAATAATGCAATGGCTGATAAATAAAACAGAAATGAGTGAATGCTGCAGGTTTGTGGATAACAATGTTTCTTTGTATACAGGAAAATGTGAGGTCAAATGCTGGCTTATTAGTCTGTCTGTTTATCATCATTTACCTAAACCCTTCTGTGCATATGCCAGGACACAACTACTTCCTCCTACACTGCTGACAATACACTGTACACATATCAACTGAAGACCATTTGGTAAAAACCAGATGTTAAGAAGCTTCTGATTCTGCATTTTTCTCTGCTCTCCTTTCAGATGCTATTTCTTATCTCTCAGGTCCAACATCTGTGCTGGTCCACTGAATAAATGTGCACAGTAACAGGTCTGTAAAGTTAACAATGTGGGGTCTCATGAACACTGTTATCAATTTTTGGGTTGCATAAAAAAGCGCTCATTAGTTGCAGCAGTCAACACTTGTTACTAACTGGTACTGGTAAAATCATCACAAGCAGCAGAATCCATTTTCAACATATCTAGCCTATTTGGTCCTGTAAACTTAAACAATACCAGTAATAGCAATATAAAATAACCTCAAAATGCATTGAAAGCATGAAGTTATACTTCTAACAAAACACAAACACTTTTCAGAGGCAGGAAGTACATTAAATAGTTAAACAAGAGTCCCACTCCCTGAAGCATAAAATCAATGAACCTGACTTACGGAAAAACAGAGCTTTACTACGCTAACAGTGATCTGCGCAATAGCAGGAGAGTGGGAGAAGCCAATTTGCTAGCCACATGGTCTCATTCCGATTCATCAGAATGACAGGTCAAAACAGGCAATCATGAACTATAATCATAACAATGAGGTTCACAGATGTAATGACTCTACCATATTCAGACACCGAAACTGAGGGCAATTAACCGTCACACTCAGAAACGGACATCTAGTCAAGTAATTTAAATATCCGAAAATGAAGTTTCAAACTACATACAAAAATTCTACAGCAATACCAGTCAAGTGCCTTCATGGCTGCAGCTAGAACACATATCGGCAACAGTATGCAGTAAATATCATATCTTCGGGTGTTCTACGGTATGACCATGGTTGGAAACAGAACAGCAAGAAACAAACAGAAAAGTTATGCTTTTATGTCCTAATATTATTTTCACTTTACCAGCTATCACAAAATCAAACTCAAACGTCATGCTGCAGTTTTAACAACTACTAAATGAGCATATTTTCAATTCAACACACAGCAAGATGTGTTTTGCAACATATATACTTACACAATCTCTCTTCTCGTTAAAATCCTCCAAGCCACTTGCTTCAACATCGTTAATAACACATCGCGAGCCATCAGCGCACTGAATTAGTAACTTGGAGTGAACAGTCTTGATTCCACCAACCCAAGAATCCAGACATGCTGCTATATCAGTCGCAAATTCCTATAATGGAGTAAAATCACCCAGAAAAAATTTCAGGTTCACAAGAACACAGAATAAGGACAACAAACATCAATCTTCTGAGACATTCTTCTTCTTCTTTTTCTTCTGTGTCTCCACTATCCAAGGAGGATAAGCACCTCCCCACTTTCTCTCCTCCATCCATCCCTATTCTGTTTCCTACTAAAAATTTCCATCTTTCCATCTAGCCTTGGGTCTCCCATTAGGGTGTTTTTGGTGTACGTTGGCTAGCAATATTTTCCTGGTCTTTCTTGCATCATCCATCTTTTGTAGATGTCCCCTTCTGATACATAACTTTTTAAAAACATTCACTGACCAGCATTTCAAAATACTATCATTTATTCAACCAAATTATTATTTTTTAAAAACAAAATGTTGTTATATTTATTTATTTATTTATTTATTTGCATTTCAGACCATATTAGCCCAGGGCAGCCAACAAAACACACTCACACAAACTTACAGTCACCGCACCCAAAATATGTAAACAAAACCAGAAACCTGCCCCACTGACTTTCAGCTCTGAGATTTGTGACACAGACACAATTCACTGCTGTCAACATACATATACAACAACGAAATGTACTCTAAGGCAGCTGGACGTTCGTATTATCAGTGACGTTAACACTTTGTGGTTCCAAACGCCAGCCAGAGCTCTGTACAGAAACACACTGTACGCTTGACCAGTGTGTCACATTCTCGTCGTGAAACTGTGTCACTTTCATCCTTCAAATGTTTCCTATGCCTAAGCTTTCTGGACACGTTTCCTTTTTACCTTGGCAGCTGACAAACACAGTGGTCACATTCAATATGCTTTACATTTGACACAAACTGTCATTATGGTGAATGCACAATGCTACATCAACCGTAGCCAGATGACAGCATTAACATAACATTAATGTTCCAATCCACAGCATTTATGGCCACGATTTTACCAGACAACCTCTCACCTTCTCAGCCTGCGCATATTACAGCCCTAGAATGATACTATGAAATCAGAATTTTCTAAACATTAATGCCAAAAATTTAAAATTTCTTACCTTTACAGATGTTACTGGCAATGCCAACTCAAGCACTGGTACTTCTTTACCACTCGAGTGATATATAACAACTGCCATCTGGCACAACTGTTATCAACTACCCACTTGCTCACAAACCAAGCAAAATACATAAGACAGATTTGTGGTTGTAAATGTTGCTTCTAATACATAAATAATTCTTTCAAGGTGCAAGTAAAAGTAGAACTGAATATTTCAATATTACGAACAGAAGAATGCATCCCTTTTATCCTACATTAAACTATTGAGATTTTCATGATGGTGGGGCACTTCTTCATATTTCAGTCTCCTGAGATGCTACTTAGGCACAAATGTTTACGACAAATGTGCTGTATCCTTCAGTACAACCTGAAGACTGAGGCAGCACATTCCTATGAAGCACTGGTACCTACCAAACAACACACCATCACATGCCAGAACACTGTATCTTAATACCATTTGGACTATGATTTTCTTCTTTAACTACTAAGCTCAAATACATTTAGAATGACTTCCTCTGCACTTTCACTCACCTCTAATGGTACGAGGTTTTCACTTTTTACATTTGGAATTACTTGTTTGGTCCCAACAACCTGCACACTGGCCGTCACTTTTATGTCTCTACAATAACCACGCTGTGTGTCTCTCCCTTTTATCATGCGTCTCACAACATCTCCTGGCATCAATGATCTGTCTGCCAGATGCACCTGAAAGAACAACACAGACATGTCAATCCATGACAGGTCTTAGTTTTAGCATTACAGTTCTAAGTTGTCACAATTCATACCATCACCATCATTGTATACATCTTACTTCAAGGGACACCTCTCTACTAGTTACGAAATCTCCCAGATGTAGCAAATTCCATTAACAGAGCACCTCTTCAGAAACATAGTCACTAAGCTCACCAAAAACTCCCTGCCTTTTGTGGAACCAAATGACCATCATGATGTTCAGACGACCCTGTCATGAACCAGATAAATCCAGTTCACATCCTACGTTGTCAAGATAAATTTTCATAATACTCTCCCAGCTATGCCCAGGTCTCCAAAGTGGGGTCTTCTTTTCGGTTTTCCTACTAACAATCTGTACGCATTTCTGACGTCTCCTTCATTTGTTCATGACTATATTTTGTGAAAAGGACAACTTCTTGTACACTTAGGGGCCATTAGCATTTACATACATACATACATACATACATACGTGCAGGCACGCACGCACGCGCGCACGAGCGCGCGCGCGCACACACACACACACACACACATATACCTACATACATATTCACCTCACAGATGCAATTTCTGTCATAAGAGTTGAATATGAGACAAGTCAATCAATATAAATCAGACAACACACAGATGCACACAACAGTCATTAAACACATTCAAGAGCCAAACAATTCATGACTCCAAGTCAAACATAAAAAATCCAATATCAAAAATCAAAACATCAAACCTCAAACACAGGGAAAAGAATCCCAAAATTTACAAATTAGCAAGTAATATGTTTTTTATGATGAGAGAAGAATTCTTCAAGAGAGTAAAAAGTATGAGTAATAACATATTTTCTCAAAGCAAGCTTGAACTCTGATTTATCATTTTGGAGTCTTGATATATCTGAAGGCAGATTATTATAAATTTTTATAGCAGAATAAGTAACCCCTTTTTGCATACAGGAAAGATTTACAATGCCCCTATGTAACTGATTCTTGTATCTTGTATCTATCGAATGTAGTGCTGAATTAGTTTGAAAATTATTAGGACTGTTGACAAAAAACATCTTCAAGGAAAAAATATATAAACATGGAACTGGTAGTATGTCAAGGTTTTTAAACAATCCTTTGCAACAGCATCTCGGTCCTAATCCCAGTATTATTCTTAATATCCTTTTCTGTAATAAGAATACCCTCTCCATATTGGTTGAGTTACCCCAAAGAACTATGCCATATTTTACTAAGGAATGAAAGTTTGCAAAATATATAGTTCTGAGAGTATCAGTGTGTAACACATGGACTAGTCTTCTCATTATAAAACAAGCAATGCTCAATTTTTGGAGTAACTGGTCTATGTGGGTCTGCCGTGTAACTGGTCTATGTGGGTCTGCCATGTAAGATGATTATCCAGTTGAAGCCCAAAAAATTTTATATTATCAGCTGCAGTACGAATTTTACCTTCATATGTTTACTGTAGGGGATAGTGCAAAAATTTGGTGGGTGTAAATTTTACCATACTGGTTTTTTTCTACATTTAATACAAGCTGATTTGCCTGAATCCATTTAGCAATGTGAGAGCGAACACACGCACACACTTGATTCACATCAGTACAATTATTACTGGACATGACAACACTGGTATCATCAGCAAACATTATGATATCAGAAATTTTATTAATTTGTATAGAAAAATCATTAATATATATATTACAAAGTAATGGACCTAAAACCAAGCCTTGTGGGACACCATGTTTAATAGTTTTCCAACTTGAAAATCCATTTTGAGCATTCAAGTGTTCCAATGCCACTCTCTGTTTCCTGTTAAATACGTAAGAATTAAACCAATCTCGGATTACTCCCTTATACTATAAAACTTCAATTTCTGCAACAGAAGCTCATGACTGACACAATCAAAGGCCTTGGCTAGGTCACAGAAAACACCTATAACATAGTTTTGTTTATTCCATACTCTTAAAATAGACTCAGGAGGTATATAAGCAGCACTGTCAGTAGACAAACCTTTTCTAAAACCAAACTGTTCAGGAACCAATATATTAAAATTTTGCAAGTGTTGATTTAATCTTCGATACGTTAAAGTTTCCAGAATTTTGGAAAATCCCGTTAATAAAGAGACTGATCTATAATTGGTTAATTCTGTCTTTACACCTCTCTTAAATGAGGGATTTACAACAGTGTACTTAAGACAGTCAGGAAATTTGCCTGAAGTTAATGATTTATTGTAGATGTAAGCAAGAGGTCCACCCAGTTTTAAGATTTTGTCAAATATTCCATCCTAACCTGTTGAACTCTTAGATTTTAAAGAAATTATTGTACATATTATCTGTGCTTCTGTAACTGGAATATTTAACATTTCTGGGAAGCAACTGGGAAATGAGCTCTTAAGAAGCAAAACAGCAGAATCAGTATTAGTTTGTTGAATATTTAGTGCATCAATTAAAGTGAGAAAGTAATTATTGAATGCCTCAGCTGATTGGTCTGAATGAATACTTCTATTGCTAAATTTGAACAGGAGAGGTGTCTGTTCATCTTTCAAGGAGAAGAGGTCCTAAAAGATATGCTTTACTCTGTGATACACGTTTACTTTGAATGCATATTGGTAAATATTTTTGTTTGGTATTAAATAAAGTACCCTTCGTTCTGAAATGACTTCTTCCACTCCTGTCGGATGCCATGCCACACGAACGTGTCCCCTCCTCATCCTGCCTCCTTCTTCAACATCTGAATTTTCGTCGCTACTGACAAGCTCGGAATTTTCCAACACCATTCCAAATTCAATGTTGCCCTTCTTATTAATTCTATAAACTTCATCTTCATAAAAGTACTGATGTTCGGCAGCCATGATGATCGCAGCCAACTGACAGGAAGCTATCAATGCATAGTCTGAAAATTGGATAATAAATGTTGTGGTACAGCACACAAGCACAAATGAATTTTTGTGGGCTATCGTTTAATAAAAATGTGCATTCTAAAAGTAAAATGTATTCACGCACTTCACGGATGATTATTCCACAATTTTCCGCTGAAAACACCACACTTTGTCCTGTGTAGTCATCATCGATACAACCTGCGAATGTGTCGGTTTAGTCTGGAGTAACCCGAAAACTGCCCTGAATTGGATAAACGTTCGTTGGCATGGGATGTATGGTACTACAACACACAAAATTCAGCAATTAAACACTAAGAAACACCTGTTCCACACAGCAAGTCATGTTTAGACTTCAAGGAAGCATGTATTAGTGTTCCTGTTAAAAGTATTTCCTGCGGTTCCGAAGAAACGTTATAATGTCGGTATCGTGTCTCATTCAGCCAACCTCAACTAGTGTATGGTGTCAAGCCACAGCTCGTGACAAATTCGTTATCTTCCACAGCGATGTTCACATGTTAATAATCAATGTGATCCTTTATTCACTGTTTAAGTCCCTCATACATGACGCAAAGATAACTAATCGCTAGAAGTAAACTACATGAAAATCTATTGACGTAAATCAACTTTTTTTAAGTTCCCGTTTCATTTATTGTTTAAAACATCTACCGAACGGGGTATGAGTAATCCAGGTGAGGTGTCAGTAACTTTGGTTGAATGAGAATTCCCGTATTTAGTTAGTACATCCTGCCATAATTAAAAAAAAATGCCCCCGGGCGCCGCCCCCCCAAGGACGGCCCTCAGACTATGCAAGGATCCCTTTACTGTATGAGCAAGAGGGAAGCTTATTATTTTTGTTTGCAGATGAATATCAACATTCATCATATGCCAGCCACTCAGAATATTCAGAATTAAGTATGTCCTTCATCTGAAAATAGAATATGGCAGGAGAAGTTTCCTCTGAATGTTGGCATCAACAAAAATGCTTAGTGTCATATCCCAGTTGACAATAATATTGACACCCACGGCCATGAAAGCGTTAATCTCAAATCTGTAAGCAGAGAAAGTTTACAAAGTATGTGTATGACAAACTCCAAGGAAGCACCACTGACTGTGAAACCATTACATGCCATACCAACTAGTACCATCCATGTGATTCTCTTGCCTGAGGTAAATGTCAAGAGACAGGAAATAAACACCAAAACTTGTCTGAGGTTGCTCTTCCAAAATAGACAAGTTGTGAGATCTGAGGTTGTCATGGGAGTATGAGGATTACCATCTTCTACAATGTGACATACTGTAGCTAGGCAGAGGTACCAACATTAAAACAGAACCTGCTGCCTCAATTTTCTACACTAAAGGTGGAGATAGCAGCATCCTCCAAACCACTGGTATGCAATTCCCAAACTACAGTATGTCACATTACAGAAGACAGTACATTTGATACAGCCAAATGGTGTCTCTATGAAATACTGGTCAACGACAGTTTAATCTGCATATGTTAAACCTGAAAAGAAGACTGGCAAAAATTGCATAAGGAGTGGCTTCATGATTTGTACTTCTCACCAAATACTGTTAGGGTGATCAAGTCAAAGAGGATGAGATGGGAGGGGCATGTGGCACATATGGGGAAGGAGAAAATGCCCACAGGCAGACCACTGTGAAGACCTAGGCGCAGATGGGACAATACTTTTAAAATGGGTCCCAAATTATTAAGGGATGGCATGAACTGGATTCATCTGGCTCAAGACAGGGACAAGTGGTGTGATCTTGTGGAAACAGTAATAAATCTATGAATTACATAAAATGCAAAGAATTTGGCTAGTTTAGAAACTATTAGCTTTACAAGGACTGCTCTATGCCGCTAGTTATCTAGTCAGGTCAGAACTGTGTATGTATCTTCTGTATTATGATTCAGCATTGTTTAGTTTCTGCACCTACCACTTAGTTTATGCCATGATGCTATAGAACTATGTAATATGCTGCATCACTAACACACGCAGCAGAGCCCCTAACCTCACAGTTTATGCCATGATGCTATAGAACTATATAATATGCTGCATCACTAACACACGCAGCAGAGCCCCTAACCTCACAGTTTATGCCATGATGCTATAGAACTATGTAATATGCTGCATCACTAACACACGCAGCAGAGCCCCTAACCTCACAACCACTCGGTTCAAAACAGCCTCCTGCTGGACCCAGAACTGAGCCATATGTATTCCGTACGCACCTGCACATCACTGCTTTAATATTTGTCTAATATTATCCTCCATTCTGTGCAACTCTTCCCAAAACTTTGCACATGTCCTGTCCACTACACATGCCACATGCCTCTTCTGCTTGCAAAAGGGCTTCATAACCCTAAAATCAAAAGCTGGATTTGGATGAGTGAATTAATAAGTTGAAACCCTCTTCACTCTGATGCACTTCGGCTATCTGAATGGACTCTTTGCGACCCTTGCTATTTGTTTTACATTTTTAAAATGCTGCACCTAAAACTTGGTAATATACCACCTCTCTGCCTGTAACTCTGTGCTGCATCATTAGGATCTGTTGTGAAAGCTCAGGTACTCACAGTGGTGTCAGTGAGGATGCAACACTGTGAGGCTTATCAGTTCCCAGCATTTTGAGATTAGAGTTCCTTCACCTTCAACACGCAATCCAAGACAAGTGCTTGACCCCTGAAGATGATGGCACAATAATCCTTCAACACATCATGAACTACTTACCATGACATCCCAGGAGACTTGAGTCCTTGGCTTCTCTGTTGCTGTTATTTTGTGTTATGTGAATCACCTATTACATTCATCCCCATGGTGAATCACATTCTGTTGATATGACAGTGACGTAACTGATCCTGTTGCTGTAACTGCCCAGAATTTCTAACACATTAATTTTTATTTATGTTTCACCTACCTGCTATTCTTGCAGTATCCCTTCCATGTATTGTATTGCATTGTAACTAGAACCTGTTTGAGCCTGCTATTGCTATCAGCCTGACTTGGAGGGTAGGTTCAAGCAAGCTGTGTGGATCATGATGTCTGTTCATCCACTGACTGGAGTGGGGGAGGTTGGTGGCTTCATATTAGGCTGAATAGGGTATGTGATGATTAAATGACCAGACCCTCTTACACTGGCTACTCCTCTTGGGCTGCATGACCCTTGGTGAAGAAAGCACCATGATCCTTCAAAACATTTGGAACCATTTGCCCAACAGCACAGCACCACACTCCAGAAGACCTGAATCCTCAGCAACACCACTGTGAGAACCTCAAATCTTGCAATGCCACTGTGACCTCTTCATATTCTCTGTCACAGGCCACTCATTTTGCACTAGTCACTCATCACAGCTGCTGACATGTGTTGTGATAGCTACGAGACATATTGGACCCATGCCATGAAGTTACATTCTCATGACTGACATATCTGACAGACACTTCTCACTTGTGGATACTTGTTACATTCTGTGAATAGTGCACTTGTACCAATATTGGCCACTCGTCTGTTTCCCACCCACGGTTGGTAAATGTAACATAAGTCAAAGAGCTCACCAATGTTTGTTTACTGACCTAGTCACGACCTGTTTCATTCTTAAACTCATTTATACCTGACAAGTACACAAGTTATGGGAATGCAACCATAATGACCAGACAAAAATTTGGCAAGCATACCCCAAACATGTTTGTCAAATAAACCAGTCATGGAAACAATATAGCAACTATTCACTTGGCTCCTCTTAAAAGGCAAAGCAGTCCCTTACAGGCCTGAACAGGCCCTGAGAGTTCCAGGAGGTTGAGGCTCCCAGATTTTTGGACAATCGGCACATAAAGGTGGAAAGTTTGTCATCCCTGTGCACTGGCTGCCATTACCACCAAGAAATATTGCTGGGACTCATTTCTGTTAGAGGCTGAGTTAACCCTAGGGCCACAGTGTAGCCGGAAGAATTAAGTCAACAAAAAACTCGACTGATAGCATTGGGAATCGAACCCACGACCTTCCAGGTTCTAGCGCAGTGTCTCAAACTTGGCTCCTTGTAAAATACACCTGTTGTGGGAACATGGGCTTCAAGATCGCATCCAATCAAACCAGTGGACACAAAGCCCTCATACGAAACAGATCTAAGCATTACAGAGTGGATACAGGTCAGCAGACTGGGTGGCACAATACCAGTGACTGCTGTGGCAGCAAAGTAACTGTTGTAAACAGATGTGTCCTCTGCAGTAGTCGCATGCTAAATCATACATTAACATTTACAGGTGTAAATGCCGACTTTACTCTGTAGATGTCTAGTTTAATCTGCATGGCTAATTTAGGAAAGTCCTGTGTATGTGAGCCATTTCCAGTGGTCTAAGGTGTATGTCATAAGCTGCTTGATTTCTGGGTTTGCAGGTTCAAATCCCACTGAGGACATGGACGTTCCTCTCTCGTGTTTGTCATGTGCTGTGTAGGTAGTAACCTCTGTCATGAGCTGATCACCTACTCAGAAGAGTCCTAACGGGCGTGTGTCCAATTGCATGTGATCTAAAAACCCCAAAAATGAGGCAGCCCAGGCCCGATTTGAGCTGTTGAACCAAAGAAAAAAAAATTGTGTATGTGAAAAGTAGGTTAAAAATTCTGTAACAGGGCCATATATGAACTCTGGTAAAATCCCTTCAAAATGCTGTGTATTTCAGCATTCTTAGGCACATACACAAAATGCTGTGTATTTCAGCATTTTTAGGCACATACACAAAATGACTGTGAAAAGGAACTATCAGTTTTGTCATGTTTATCCATCTGCATGCCCACATGGAAATACTCAGTTCCAAATGGACGGACTTCTGTGGGAATTTTCACTCATATCTGTGGACCAAATTAATGTTTGGTTAAAATCTGACAAAGTAACAGGCACTTTACATGCAGACCTACATTCATTTATGTCACTGATTCACATACTGTACGTGTTCCCTGAGTTACAAGGAGGCCAAAGAAACAGTTCAGTACACCCAGTATAACAATGTACATTAATCCTCACTTTCCCCACTTAATTCCTTTCTGGGAAGGAAGTAAACAAATTCTTTCATTGGTGTGAGTTTAGAAGCCACATGTTATTTATTTACATTCACTCACAACTGACATCACCTCCATTCACAACAGCACAGACAACACTATGAAGAAACCGTGAATTACAAAATTCGGACTAAGTACTCTTGGATCGTTAATGTTACGTAAGTATTCCAGGCTCTTAGAAACACAGTACAAAATGAAGGCATATATGGGTTATTAATATAATCAATACAATGTTCAAGCATTTTAACCTATCACCAGTTTTTAAAACATTCACAACAAATCTGTACAAATTACAACTTGGACTCTTTGATGTAGCACTTAGAGTTAGTGTTCAAATTATTATTATTATTATTATCATCATCGTCATCATCATCATCATCAATTTCATTATTATTATTATTGTTTTAATATAACAAGGATCACTATTAATTGCAATTATAAAAAGAGTTCCCTTATTATTACAATAAGGCATTTTGTGGTCAGGAGCCAAGCAAATCTCATACATTTCCATTCCTTTTTGCCCCTGCTCCAAAATATTGATATGATACATCAATATGCATTTTGACATGCAGCTGGAATCATCTCACCTGTTAGTAGATACACAGGTTCTGTTCATTATAACCAAACCTACTAGCGTTGCTTCTTTTGTAAAAATTATTCTGGAATGAGCAATTTTACTTTATCTCTTTCTTTCAAACACAAAGAAGGGGAATGTGCTTTGTTCTTCAAAATTTTCTTTGAGAACAAATTGCTAAAAGTATACTAATATATCACTAAATCACAGAGCTAAATAATGCAATAATTACTGCACTCCATCTATCATGATTGCAGCCCACCAAAAACACAAGATTTCAATGGACTGGATGCAAAACAAGTCCTGAACTCTTGCTGGCTCAGAACACACTGCCTGAAATTTTATTTCAGAACAGTTGTAATGCAGATGTATGTTAATATTTACATGAACATTCTCTGTATTCTGTTTTTCAACTTGCATATTATAGTAACATTTAACTTACAACTGCAAGTTTAAAAAATTGCAGGAGTATAAAATCTGACAATAATAAGGACTAACTCTGATAAATGTGAAGGCAAAGGAAGAACAGAGCTCGAATAACATGTTTTCTCTGTGCACCTGTGTCTAATGTAAATGTCCAGATGTAACAAAGGCACAGGGTCAGTTAGAACATACCTAGCCTAAAATCCACTGTTCTAGAGATTTCTCTTCCCTGATCACATAGCTGATGTCCAGAATGACCAGATTTGTTGATAAATGCATCACTCAATGCCTTACTGCTATACTGGACATCAACTGACTCCTCTCTCCTGTCATCCAGGTGGTAACACAATGCTGTGCATGCCCATGCATGTACACACTCACACATGCGCGCATAGTATCAGCAAATTACAGCCACTCCCCTTACTGAATGTAACGATCGATGCAATGTAAATCTCCAAAACAATGGTTTTTAGCTGAACTACCATGACAGCCTGAGAAAATTGATGGAAATTTACTGTATTTACCCCAATATATGGCAAGTATTTTTTCCTAACAATTACAAAGTTCAACATGTTCTGTACAGTATTTTCTTTAAAACTAAGTCTGCAAAGCAGGGTCATTTTACATTAGGGCAAATGCAGTAAATGGCGTACCTACGCTGAACATTCAAACTGTATGCAGAGCAGTATTTGTAAGTGTAACGAAAACCTGCACAGAGTTATGAACTGACAAAATAAAATACTTTTGTATAAATTTACATATAATGTTGTACAAATGATACCAGTAATGACTAAAGGACCACTGAACCCCCTGTTAGTAGTTCTAATTTACATATTATTTCTGCATGTGTGTAAACAACTATACAGAGTGATGTCCCTTCTTTACCGTAACATTCATCATAACATTCAGGCAACATACTGCTGTTCTTGTCTAAACAAGGACTGTGAACTATCCTGTCTCCAGCCCAGCCTTTCAGTACTACCACTGTCACTGCATACTTGATAGGTTGGAAGACGTGAGCTCATAATATGTCTCTAGTTGGGTGCCTCCTCCCCATCCACGGAGTCCTCCTGAATGGATGAATCATCACCACTACCTGCTGGGAGGGACCCTCTTTTTGTGCCTGTCAGCCGTGGAAGCCCGATGCCTGTTCCTGCCCCACCACGCCTGAACAAAAAGCATGATCAAATAATATCTGTCCACACAACAACACTTTTCAGTTGAGCAGGAAGAAAAACTCATTAATGACAAAATTTACAAGAGGAAGGTCTGGCCTTTATTAATTTAAGCCTACACAGTAAATGACAACTTGATCCTAACAGTTAAAACCTCAGAATTACTGAAACAGGTAATGCAGACAGAAAAGTCCAATACTGCAGAGTTAGCAAACCAGTACAGTTGAATATATACAGGGACATTATTTTATGTTGCAACTGTTGCTAGTGGCTTCCTGTCAGCTTGCTTATCTTATACAACTCTGACATGCAATTAATTTACCTGTTAGATGTGACACGTCTGCAAGCTGAAGGAAAACATTTCTAGTATTGTCTTTAAATATGGTGCATGAAAACCTAATATTAACTGCAGTATGCTGAAGTACAACATCTGAACCCCAACCCACAGCAAATGGGAACAGTAGCGAGTGCTGTGCTGTGCTCTCACAAAATGGTCTAAGTTACAGGTTATGCACGTTGTCAGATAGAATAATGTTCCTGTATAAAAACACATATATCACATGTAACCTATCAGTATGGTGCCCAGCCTGTAAGTTAGAAAATCACACAATCCTGGAAGAGAATTCAGTTTACATATGCAGAAAATATCTCAACTGGCACAGAAATACATAAAACAAGAAGTTAACCGAACAACACTTGGCCAGAATGGTTACAACACACATCACGCAGGTGAAGCACCTGGCTTGACACAGCACCTTCAGTGAAATGTAACTGTGTGGTAACCATTCCAAAAGAGTTAGTGGTAATGTTGAAAAGACATCTGGGGCACCAAATACAGGGCAAATTCAATTTCATTAGGCATATGCAAACCAAACACAACCATGGGTAGGAAAAGGCACGACTACACTGCATACAAACCTGATTGCACTTGTGGGTTTTGAGGCTCTCACAGTGGCACAATCAAAGATTCTGCTCTCCCAGTATGTGACAGTACATTGCTGGGTTAAGTGGCTCTTGGCAGTTTGAAGGGACATGCCAACCTTCATCTTCAAAGATTCAAGGTCCGTGGATCTTGAAGATGAAAGGTGGCAAATCCCTTTAAAATGTCAGGAACCAACGAAGCAGCAACGCACTGTCACATACCAGAAAACGGGAATCCTCCTGACCATAATTCTCAAGTATCAGTTAAAGCTGATTTTGGAAAGCAAAACTCAATCCTTGGCTAGAATGAAGAGGACTGCATAACTGACACACTGTACCACCAAATAAATATGTTTGTACTGAGCATTCATATGACAGAGTTGTGGGCTGTATCACTGTGCAGTCTGGCAGGTGGTTGTAAGGTTTCAGAGGAACCTCCTGCCTCCACCTTCACAGTCATAATGCTGTACAGTTTGGCAGGTGCCAAGCCAATGGGACTGGTGACCATATGCACTGGGTGTGCTCTAGTGGCACTTCTGCTTGAACAACAACTAAACCTAATCTGATACTAAAAAAAAAAAACAAGTCTTTTGAACCTAGTCGCAGATGGGTTAGTGTGCCGAGTCACATGGGTTCCACTCTCACTGGACGTACAGTTGGAGGAGCATGTCAGATGCGGTTTTGACACCAGGAAGACTGGTAAACTGTAAGAGGAATGTCGGACACCAGGAAGATTGGCAAGCTGTAACAGTAATGTTCGACACCATGCAGCATGACACATTACTCTTTACCTTTCATTCAGTTTGTATATTGCAATAATGGGGTGAATTATAGTTGGCAGTTCATACAGAATGTGTGATAAAAAGGGAAAACAGGTTACTGATGTTCGCCAGATGTGGTCGATGAAATATCACTGGCGGCTCAACTTCCTCTGAGGCAGATCAGATGAGCGATCCTCACTGCATTAACATAAAAGTAAACAAGAAATGGGACTTTAAATCATGGGACAAGTAAGTCTGTTACAGCTTACACGAAAAAGAAATCATTAAAATACATTCATGCTCCAACAGAAATGTGGGAAATTACTACATTCTAACTGCAAGCACCATATTTACCACAACAGAACACCACCTCCCCCTCACAATATTTAATTTGTAAGAAAATACCAACTAATATAGAACATGTTTAAATTTGAGTGCAATTATAAAGTGACCACCACTTTTCAGACATGTCTTGGGGGGGGGAATCTTATCTCATATTGAGGCAAGTAGAATAAATGCCCCAGGCAAACCATTTACTCTTCCACAAACACACATGCACACTTCATATTTACCAGTCATTAAATAAGTAACTACCTTTCAATACAGCTACATTGCCCCCCCCCCAGTTATGGCCTATGGCCCCAGGGAATTTAAGATCTCGCATTGCCAACTGACAAAGTTTCAACTTACAACTCTGCCAACCTGTGTTAAGTAAGCCCAAGCTTACATTCATGCAAGTATTCTGACTTCTGATCTACATTCATTTTAACTGTCAACAGTTACTCCAGTAATAACTATATGAAAAACATTTAAAATTTAATTCTTGCTTTATTTAACAATGCTGTAACAAATGCAGATACATATCAACTTATAAACAGCAGAATTGCTCTAAACACTCAATTGGGCTGGTGGGTGGGTGGGTGGGCTGGTACGTATGCAAACACAGTCAGGTGCTACCATTATACATGTGGTGTAACCAAACAGTGCCCGAACTGACCACAAGATAACACTAATGCTGCTAGCACGAAGTTCTACCCCTAGATGCAGATACTAATACCGTAGTCTGCCAAGTGACTTCCTACTTGGAATAAGGTTGCAGCATGCATGGTTGTTCAGCAATACATTCTTAAGTACAAGCGTGTGACTCCCTTTGCAATCTTGGCATACCCAGAAAATGACAGACTTGAAAGAGCAGGGTGTATGGATCAAATTTTGCTTTCAACTGCGAAAAAATGGTACGCCAACTTTCAAACTGTTGAAATTGGCTTTCAGACAGCAGACAGTGAGAAGAATAAATGTCTTTGGGTGGTTTTCCATGTTGAATAGAAGAGTGACCTCTGTTGATGATGCCTAATGTTTGGGATGTCCATCAACAAGCAAAACAGACTAAAGTGCGGATGGAAGGAAGGAACATGCCCTCACCAACAGAAAATGCACTATCTGTGAAGTTGCTAACAAGTTGGGAATTTCCTTTGGGTCAGTGCAAACCACAAGCTGCAAGACAGTATGAATGCCTGTCAAGACTGCTGCCAAATTCATGCCCAGCACCTGCCCACTCTGCTCTATCTGTGCATGAATTTCTGGCCATAAACGAAACAGCTCTTTCCATGCCCTGCCTACTCACCCACTTTAGCACCGTGAAATTTCTTTCCTTTCCCAAAACTAAAGACAGCTTGAAAAAGAAGAGGATTTAATTACATCATGACGAGTCACGCAAAATGGCAGAACACGTGAAGCTTCAAACAACGCACTTCACAGAGAATGGATGTGCAATCACTGGGCTCACTGTTCCAAGTCCCAAGGAAACTGCTCTGAAGAAGACAATATCGATTAGAAGACAGGTGCTGCTGCTGCTGTAGAGAAATAAATTCAGTCTGGAAACTATGCGATCAGATCACACAGTGTTGGTAACAGGTAAATGAATGAGTATGGAGCATTGGTAGAATGATACTGACAGGGAAAATCCAACGTACTTATAGAAAAAACCTGTTCCAGTGCCTCTTTGTGCACCATAAATCCCACATACGCTGGTCTGCGATTTAACTTGTGCCTCCATCGTGGGAGGACAGTGTGTAACTGTCTGAGCCACAGTGTGGCAAAACACTGAACTGGAAAACCAGGAATGCCTGAGCCAACATAACTGGCCTCAGCACTATGGTATACAGAGCACTGATGTTCTGCACACAAAGCAGGAAATGTTAACTGCTCCTGAAGTCACAGGAAGAAGTCCCACACACCGATCCCTCCACATCTCCCTCAAGCACTTATGCTCTGCTGTACTAGCATCTTCACAGTACTACCTTCAGCAGTCTGGCCATTCTCTTCGCATGAACTTTGCCAGTGACAATCACAATACCCTTCACCAGTGACAAGCACTTTAGGATGGCTGACATAGTGCTGGGGAAGACTGATAGGAATACAACAGCGGCCACAACATGGTGCCATCACCATCTTCCATCAACACGTTTGGTAACATTATCAACACTCCCCTAGAACTTTCTCCCACCAAAACAAATCATCACTGCCCAAAGCCCCTGCACCCTATGTACAATGGCAGTGTCGGCTGTCCCTCTACTGAACTGCGGTCTGCACAGATCTGGAAACCACAAACAGCCACACAGCTTATGCCGTGATCTGCAGGCAGCTACCAGCGGCACTGAGCAACCTACCATTACCATGCTGCTGGTACGGATCTTAGTAAAGCAGTGTTTATGGCACAACTCACCTGAGTTTACTTTTAAGGTTGTTGAGTTCTCGTGACATTGTCTCATGTGACTCCATCATGTCCTCCATTTCTCTTTGTAATTTACGTTTTTGTGCCTTTTCACGACTTATTTCTTCTTCTGCCTCATCCAGCTGCCGCTTGAGACCTTTCACTCTTACATTCACCTACAGCAATGCACGAAGAAATTAACTGTATTCATTATTACATAATATTTTGGCCTGTAACTTCAGAATGTGTGTGCTACAAACAGCTGACTAACAAAGCCATCATGCTACAGCAGTGACCAGATTACTTGCTGAGCTCCCTAACACTGTGCACAGCTGCAGTCAGCATCATGTGGCCACTGGTATGCTGACCTCAGAATGACTAGGCAGCATACTCTCTCTTTTAAAAAAAAACATTCACTCAGCTGAGAATACACTCACAGCTTCAGGCACTGTGCACATCCTTGCAGCAGACAGAAAATGCTTGATGTATTTGCGTGCGTGCGTGTGTGTGTGTGTGTGCGCGCGCAGTTCTTTCCCCCCTACCAGCTTTCCTCTTCACCAGCATGCTTACAACTAGCCAGTATCCGCTCACTACTACACACAACTTCTACACATTGTTAACTCTAAACATTTTCGGTATACTTCCCCTCCCCACAGACATGAAAATGTCATGTAGCCCATGCTGTTAAGACACACCAGTACCACGCATGGTACATGCTTAGAACTCACGCTTATGACTTGCTGTGCGTACAACTGCATGCAATACGTCTGAACTTTTTAGCACACTTTCACGGTTTTCATTGTTCTCACCCTCCTACATATCAGAGACTGCAATTATGACTGCACAATTAAATTATTTCAGTAATTTATTATGAGAAAATTCCAAGAAAATAAAAGGTACAAACAAATGGACAAGGGAAAAGACACCCTTTAACCATTTTCTTGCAGTACCAGTTTGTAGGCACAGGGGGGTGACAGGAGAGGTTCGCACGCACTTTGTGTGTGTGTGTGTGTGTCCCTCTGTCTGTCCTAGCAAAAAACAGAACAGTAAAACAGATGCATACCTTCTCCACCTGCTCCTTGTATTGGTCAGCATGCCTCCGCTCGTCTTCCAGCTGCATCACCAGCTCCTTCAGCTTCTTGTCTTGCTTGCGGTTTATCTTCTGCTGAGCAAATCGTTCCCTAAAATGTCATAAATGCCAGTTACTTACTGTGTTACATATGACAACACATACCGTATTCTGTGGGCCCAAAATAATGGCATGAAAAGTATTCTGTAAGTACCGTACTCCATGCAGTTAGAGACACGAGGACATAGCATTCGAGCAACTAAAACTGAGGAAAAGACGGGTTGGACATGAAATAACTGAACTGCTGTGTGTCACTGCCTAGAACACAAACAGATGGATCTCAAGAGAATACAGTGCCAAGTGATGCCCTAGACATAACTCATACACATAGCCTCCAGTGGTGCATAGTTCTGAACACATTGAGGAATGTCAGGGTTACACAAAACAGAAGGAATTCCCTGGTGAGTCCCGCTCTCTCACGAGGTCTTCCCAATTCATAAGCCTTATTTTTGTTCAACAATGTCTAAAAAGACAGACTCACAGTACCTATAGAAAACATGTTTAAATGCATGCATGCTTATAAGGTGACATCCCGCTATTCAGACAATGAATTTGGAAAAATTTGTCATCATCTAATCCATCAAATATGGCAAATGAAGTGTCATCCCACCCGATCTCACAGGTCTAGAGGTGAATGGTCAACTCCACACCCATGCACTTTATCGCCTGTAGAAGGAACACCCACACCCACTGAACATGGGACAGGAAGGGCCAGCACCAGTTCACAACATTTTAGAGGTATGCAAAATCTCTTGCCGCCACCGGAATCAATGACCACATCACCCAGCCTGCAGCTTAGTCACTATGCTGACTGAGCTATCGCAGCTCCTCTACACATATATAAATGGAGGCTCAATTAAAATATAATTTTATGTGCTGCCACAACTGAAGATGCTTCCTGAGTTATGTACATACATAAGGGTATCACTGTGTAAACATTTACATAACTCAACCAGTTATCTAAATGTAATCTGACACACACGCATGCACACAACTTATTTTATTTACACAGTATACCCACATGTGTATGTATACAGTAAATCCTGTAACGGTCTATGCAGATACTAAGCAAAATAGAGGTGCGTTAAAACTTTACACCTTTACAAACTTTACAGTACTGAAGTCACCTGGCAAAGTACATGTAAGGTCAAGTTCCTGTACGTCAGGGCTTATGTAAGCCAAGGGATGCCTGCATTACTTTATTAAAGTCTGGACTTTGTTTCCTTTTCAGCCAATTAAACAACAGTGAATGGATGTTCCAAGTATTGCCACTTTCTGTCTTCTTGTCTGGCAGGGGGGGGGCGCGGGGGGCTTTTTTTGGAGGAATACGAAGCTTACTTCGCTTCAGCCTCCAGCTGCTCTTCCAAATTGCCGATCTTGCTCTCCAGCGCAGCAATAGTGGCCTTGGTCTTTGTCCTCTGAGCAGTCTCCAGTTCTACCAACTTTGCCTTCAACTCCTTGTTCTGCCTTTCCAATAGCATTCTCCCTGTCTCCAGTTTCTGTGTTGTTGAACGTTCGGCTGCCAAATCTGCAAATTAATTACAAGAATTGGCATTTCTATAACCCTACAACATCTTTAGGGAATGGAGCCTGCATGAAAATACCACTACACACACATACCCATAAAAATTAAGATGCAGAATTATGTTCTGCATATTTTAACCTGTATGTTTTTAGACAGCAAGCAGAAAGAAAAAAGACTATGGGCCTAACAGCAGTAGGCATTCCCTAAACTTAAATGCCATCTCTTTACTGAAATAATTTCCCTCCTAACAGAACGTAAGCATGTATTTACAATAAGCTAAACTCGACACACAAAAATGTGAGCCACTCATACTGCAACTGCTGCTTCAGTAATACACAATGCCCATCATCTTCTATATGACACAGTGCAGTCACATACACTGTACTCATGTTTTGGAAAAACATGCTGACTCCATCTTCAGGGTGGCAGAAACCTAGAGACAGATGCAGCAGGTTTCTCCAAAACACTGTTCCCTATATGTCACACAACAGTGTCACATCTCAGAAGACAGTACCTTAACACCACTGTAAGCTAAAGATTTAGAAAGGAAGATATTTTCACCTGTCGTGAGTTGCTCAATAGAGATATTTGCTTTGCGAGCTCGGTCCATAAGGATCTCCGAATTGCTCTGCTCCTCCTCTAACTCCTCCTCCAAGGCTGTAATACGAGCCTCCAATCGCCGCTTCTCATCCAGCAAAAGTGTACTGTGGACATTAGCCATAAGGTTTTCAGGTTTCCAGGGCAACTGTTGTTGAAATGATGGTCATTTTTTTGGTTTCTACACTGTTTAGTAAAAGGCAGAGACACACACTGCCTCCACATTCAGGGCAAATGCGTTTGGTCCAGGCAATGCTGAAGTAACTGGCAGGAAAGAATGTATTAGATATACGGAAAAGCTGCTGAAAATTTCGGCCAATCAGAGCTACAGAACAGAGAAAAGAAGATACAGCTGTTCCTTTCAGTGAAAGAAAGACAACAGCACACACTTTCTAAGAACGGGACAGTCTGTCCTCCCGCAGCAGTGCCACATCAGTTTAACACCAACACTCACACCACTAGAGTTTATCAATCACATCTGTGCAGCTGCACATCTTCCATTGTTAGCACTGGAAAGGGCCACTCTTGGAACTCTAAAAAATTCCCTACAGCTTAGAATCAGCCCTCAGCCCTCCCCCCATTCCTCTGACTGGTCAGAATGCCCTCGAACCTTTCTATACAATGGACATGTTCCTTCCTTCCAGATACTGCAGCATCCACCTGAACCACATTCAGTGATCCTCAAGATGAAGGCAGTACATTCCTCCGAAGTTCAAAACAATCCTTTACTACAGACTGTAAACACCCCCCCCCCCCCCCCCACCAACAAAAATAATCATCATTTGCATCCCTCACAAAATGATCAGCACTGGCACAAATCTGACATAACATGTATTCTTTCCTCAACATTCTTTAATATTGCAGTGGTACACACAACTGCCTCTTATACCAAAAACATTTAAATTACCTGCCACTGACAGAGTACACAAACAAAAATTAGTTATCAGCCAGGCAGTAAGAAGCCCTCACAAAAAAAATCTCCATTCATCAGTCCACCAGACATTTAACTACACTACCAATATCATGTGACACAACACAATAAACAGCTGGATATATCAGTCTATAATTGTATATGAAAAGAACATAAGATCCTTAAACTGCATCACAAAATGTGTTTGTTTTTAATTAAAAAGCGACAAGTGCACAGAACTTCTCGCACTTTCAGTATTTATCGGCAGGTGTTGTACCGTGTCCAGCACTGCGGTCACATGACATGACACAGACTCAGTGTGATCGTCAGATGACACCAGTCACTGTCATCATCAATGACCATCAGGCAGAAATACAGGCATCATCTTCAGCCAGTGACAGTAATCATCATGGTGACATCGATCACCGTCATCACTTAGTGAGTGTTATGCCACTGTATGCCAGTAACACTAATAGTTTTCACCATCAGTTAGTAATGTACTTGTTGTGTCATAAGACAGCGACACCAATCATTCTGTCACTAACACAATCTTGCTATATTGCATTCTCAACACCTTTCTGGTACTCACACACCACAGGGAAATCCAAACACAGAGGGTTAACACTTCACTACTAACTACTTTCTGCCCAGGAGTTGGTCCTTGATGCCCACAAGGCTCCAATATATTATGGCCACAATAACATGGGGAAGAAAAATCAATAGTAGAGAGCTATATATACGTATGAATTTTCAGCAAGTCTACTTGTCAGGTTTCTGCATTGCAAGGTGGTCTGGGATTGTGACAACACTATTTGCAGATATCAATGTGTTGTTGTCTTCACAGTTGCAATGAAGATGTGGAACACTGCAATGGGGGTTAGCAGGATCACTGTACACTATCACTGTCTATTTGAATACACAGCACACCTCTGGCACTATCAAGGCACGACACCCTCACAGATGCTTTGGATGAAGTATACTTAACTGCACTTTGTTTCTGCTTCACATAATCCTTTCTCAAGGTACACTGTGTGACAAAATTTCACCATGCAAGAAATTTGACACAGTCTTCCTTACACTGACACAACACAAACTTTTTAGTATTACAATCATTTGGGATGTAAACCAAGTAGTTTGGCATGTAGGTGCCAATGTTTCAGATGAAGTTGTCATCTCCATCTTCAGGGCAGCAGTTTGCTCTGAAACACCGACGCCTACACACCAAACTGAACACATCAGATCCCACAAGAATGTAAGATTCCAGTCTTCTGTGACATGGGTGAGCAGTTCCAAACACTTTACGGCTCATGCCGTCATGTTCACGGCCTCGAACTGCTTGATCCTTTAAAGTACTGGCACTATGGTACTATCACATATCAGAACTACCTGCCCAACAAGTATCGTATGTCCGAAAAATGGAATCTTTTCAGCAAGACCACTGTGAGATCCTCAACTCTTGGATGTTATCTTACTATTCACTGCCATAACCTCAAATCATACAAGAACACATATACTGCAGGATCGCATTCTGGAACAGGGAAGTTAATATTAACAAGAACCAGGATATGGAACTTCCATGACTGCACTCCCAAACTGATCAACGTATGAATGCTATGCTGTGGCACTAAGGACCAGAAATTTTGTTAGCAGTGTAACTGGTTACTGTGAACGGCATGCTTGACCACAGGACTTTTTCAACTTACGCTGCTTGTGCAGGGCTGTTAGCCATTATAACACTTAACCTGCGCCTGCAATGGAATACATACCGACATTTATGTAATGGACAAACAGTACAAAGATGGTAACAAAAGTTTCTTCAACATTTTCCCAGCTCACAAATCAAAACTGCATATGAACTGAAAGTTGCATGTAGGAAGCCAAAAGTGGGACTGGTTAAGAAGCACCTGAAGAATAAACTAAACTTCTTAGCAAACAAAACATTAACACTTCAAAGGCTACAATTAACCAGAATTATACAGTGATCCATATAACGCCTGGTCACTGAGGCCTACAGTTGTGTAATGCATGCACGGAATGCAATGAAACTAAGGTGACACATACATGAATTCACGGTAAAGTGGATGCTTCTGAGGCAAGTTCCATCTGCAGCTGACAACTTGTTCAAGATTTACAGGCAAAAATAATCCAGCCATTCTACATGAACCATCTGTACTTAAAGATTCATTTCAAACTGCCCAGTAAACGCACTGCATTTGGGTGGTAAAAACCAGTCAGCTGACGGTGTATAGGGAAATAATCGCTGTTTGTTCTGAGATCCACACAAAACACGTGAACACACAGTGTGGGCAGAACGTAGAATTGTTGAATGTTAAACCTGGTGGTACATATAGTAACCACTGGGCCTTAAAGGGCCAATTACTAAAACAGATACCATACAGCCCTTCAGAACTGCAGTGGGAAATTACTGCAGTCACCAGTATTATTTGAAGCATCAGACCTACACAATTGCTCTGAACATGCAACATTTTCTGCTTACAGAAACAAACTTCATCAAAACTACATAACCCCAATCACATTAAAATGGTGCTGCTACCAAAAGGTACGCTAGGGACTGCTTTCAGCAGAACTGGACACTTCCCTGTTCAGCACACCTTCCTTGCACTGCAGTATTATACTCCTCTATGTAACTACATATCCTCTTGGTCAATCCAGACCAACATTTCCAATGTCACTAAACTTGGGGCCTGGGCAGTTTCAATAGTGGTCATAATATTGCACACAATTCCATTAGAGAAATGAAATCCTAAATGTTCCATTGCTTAACAGACCTCAAGCTACATAACATAATTCTCCTTCACGCAGAGCTGAAAAGCAACCAGGTAAGACTACCCAAATAATATTTCATGAAAATCCATACAGCGGTTATTCATTTGTTACATGTTGATGGGCAGATGGGTGGATTAACATATGGGCAGGCAGACAGACAGACACGATAAAGTAAATGGGCATATCTTTACACCCTAACATTGCAAACATGCAAGAATGTTGAAAATAACAAAAAGCATAGAACAAACTGTTTGGAGTGTCAACAGAGACTCTGGACACCCACACCCCCAACTCACCCCTTATTGGAGTTGCTGTTGATTTCCTCCTGCAGCTCATCACGTTCACTCTCTGCTGCACGCCTGGCTCTCTCAGCACTGGCCAAATCTTCACTCATTTGCACCAGTTCAGCTTCCAAGCTCTTCAGCTTCCTCTCTGTCTCCTTCGCTGCTGCAGCCAGTTCGTCCCTTGACGCTCTTGCCTCCTCTGCATCTCGGGCAGAATCTTTGGCCTGCACCTAGCAACAAGAAACAGGACGTACAAATCACCAAAATAGGAACCAACTAAATGCACTGTTTCAAGTTTTATTATTTTCACTCCACCTCAACACGTTTCGACTTTTCAGCCATCATCCTAAGGGAGTGTACCGAAGTATTTAATGCTGGCAGGATCAATCTTTTATATATTCATTTGCTGCATATCATATTAGTACAAAACACTGATCCTGCCAGCATTAAAAACTTTGGTACACCCCAAGGATGACGGCTAAAACGTCGAAACGTGTTGGGGTAGAGTGAAAAGAATACAAAAAAACTTGACACAATGCATTTAGCTGGTTCCTACTTTAGGGACTGATGACAGAACAATACACGGAGTTAACAGTGTTAAACTAAGATGTACAAAATCTCCTGGAAATATGCTAGTGACATTATTTCCTTTACCACTACTATATTTATATGTGATGCTTATAACATGGGAAGAGGAGAGAGAAAAGAAAAGAAATGAGAGGGGCAGAGGAGAGGAGAGAGCAGGGAAGGGAAAGGAAGGGAAGGCTGCCTAAAACATAACTCAATTAATACGTACTGGTACATACACATACCAAGCTTTAACAACACCCAATTTCAGTAGTTATCACTAAAAGTAACTAACCTGCAGTTTTTTGAGCTGTTTCAGTGCATCCTCTTTAATCTTATCATGTATTTCAAGTTGCTGTTCCATGTCCTTCAGGTCAGCCTCAAGTTTTTTGCGCTGGGACAGAGCATTAGCTCGCTGTTTGCGTTCATCCTCCAACTCTGCTTCCAAGTCACGCAACTGCTTGAGCAGGCCACGCCTCTTTTCTTCAGCCTGCTCCTCTTTTGCCTGAAGCAAAAGCACACTAAAATAAGTCCCCTTATGGTTCACTCACTTGCACTCACATGTACATACATGCACACACCCAAACACACAAAGGCGGCTGGTTATGAAGACCTGTGCAGGAGTGGAGATAGACGTCCACGCCTTCGTAACCTTGGTTGCTTCATGTTAAGCCTGCTTTACAATGCCTCCCCCCTCCCCCCCCAAATATGAATTTCACAAAGACTCAGTGGGGCCTCACAGCATTTTGGACACTGTGGTGACGTACTAAAATGCCCTGTGATGCAGTCGATGGCTTCACTCTTGTAGGATGTGTGACATTACTACGAAGTTTGCTACTGACACTTGAGGACAGCATGTTGGTCCGTTAAAGATGGGACCAACACGCTGTCCAGAAAAGCTGGTAACAACCAGGAAAGCAGCACGAAACATCCCAGAAAAGCAAAGACACAAGAAAATTTTGTCATTCTCACTGCTTCATGGAGCACTCTGGCTTTCATTACTACATGCTTTAGTTTCTAATGCAAATTAAATTTTCAGGAAATACTGAATTTCATAAATGTACATCATGTACACGAAAATACACGTGGAGAGTCTGCTACATTTACCAAAGATGTACGCAAAAGTGAAGCTGTCCGTGTCCGTGCCATGAAGGCATGCAGGGGAAGCAGAGGTACAGAGGTTCATTACATTCACCATGCCATGGTGGTCGGCTTCCATGCCCTGGCCACTTTACCGCTGGGGACAGAACCCTGGTACCAAATGAACAGGACGCTGGGTGAGCCCACGATCGGGACTGTACAGTTTGAAGAAGAAAAAATTCCCTGCCACAGCCAGGAAGTGAACTCTGTATCATCCAGCCCACTGCCTAGTCACTTACTGGCTGCATTTCCTTCGATCCGCTAAACATTAATTTTCTCTCTCATCTTCCATACTATTTCATACTTATGAATTCCAATGGGTCTTTTATTTAGTGATCACAGTGCTGTAAAACAAAATCACCACATTACAAGGTATTTACAATTACAATATCTCTTAACACTTAATGCCACACAATGCTTTTACAGTATTTACTTGAATCTAAGCCGGCCCCCAAAGAAAACACCTCTGCCAAGGGAAAATGTATTTATCCAAATCTAAGACGACTCCCCAAAATAAAGCATCTGCTAGGAAAAAATATTTTGCTATTAATTTCATACACTGAATACACAAAGCATGTCAGATCCTACCTACCTCTACCAATCAGTGTCATGGTCTCCATCTTCACAGTCAGTGCCTTCACGTGCCTCCCACTCACTCCTAACATTCCCATCCTCTTCACTGTCATTCCACAACATATCAACATCTGTCGCTTCCATTGCATTGGATATACTGCACTTCTTAAAACCCTTCAGAATCACTTCTAGTGAGACGCACTGCCATACCATTATGATCCACATTAATTAAAAGTACACTGATATTGCTTGATTTATAAACTTACTTGAACTCCTGAAGATTCACAATTTTCTTCACAGATGGTGTTAGTGGTGCTAAGAATTTTAAATACATGTGTTCTGAATTTTTGTGTTGTGTCTGTGGTCTGATCAGTCTAAATTTATGGCTCTTTTTATGGTTTTTAGTTTGTAGATTTGCCCAGGTTTTATTTTTGAGTCTTGTAGTTAATTTTTAATTTTTCAACTGCCATAGTCTGCTTCAGAGCAACCCAGTTTGGCACGGTCTGGGGCTTCATACGCGAATTTAAGATGATCTCACATACTTAAGCACCAAATTTAAGGGGAAAACCTCATCTTGTATTCAAGTAAATATGGTAATTTTGCTCCAAATGGGTGGCAGCTGACCAACAAGATACTGTGTTTCTCACTGCAACAGCACCATCAAACTGGTGCACATTCCATTTATTGGCATTTATACAAGGAGGAAAATGTACAGGGCGAAGTTAACTCCTACAAATAAAGCAGGCTGCAGTACCTGTAGATCTCGCTCAAACTGGGCGCGCAGTGCCTGCATGTTCACTTCCAGTCTCAACTTAGCATCCTCAGTAAACTGCAACTCGTCTTCCAGTTCCTCATTCTGAGCTTTCTGTTCTGCAAGCTGACTTTCCAGAGCTCGCTTTGCCTTTTCCAGCTCATGAACCTGTCATAACAGACAAGCAGGAGATACTCAGCATACTTGCTAGCAACACACTATCTGCTTATTGGCAAAAGCACACACATAAAGTTTTGGCAACCACTGCTAACATATATGCTGACTAATGTTCTCAGACACAGGATAATACAGACGATACAGTAAAAGGAGACGCTACACCGTGTTTACCCACACATAAATGACCCCCCTCAAACTCCACTATGTGCACTAATACAAGGTGGTATCACCCATTTTTCAAATGACAAATTAGGGAAAAGTGTGTCATATATTTCAGTAAATATGTTACACATAACTTTAATGGAACCTTCTGTAATACAAAAAAAAAAAAGTCAACATTATCAGCAAAACACACAGCAACTAACTCGCAAATTATATGGCAGTCACATACGCACTACAAATAAATTCAAAATGCAGAATTTCTGATAACTACCTCGACATCATCTCTACTCCTTAAACACATAAATACAAGTACAGGTACTCTCACCAACATGATACGTGCTGAACACCTGGTCATGGGTCAAAGTGGTCATAAGTTGAAAATACAAAATATACACCCTCCAGCATGTCTAGGATTCAAATAAGTAACCTTTCTGTTGAACAATAACAAGAACAGAGTTTCTTCAAGGAAAAATAAAAAGGTTAAACAAACAGTTGTTAAATACATCACACTTTTATAATATTCTGAAATGAAATTTTCTTAAGAAAATGTTGGTAGTAACTTCAGTTGGTCGTAGGTCAGGGAGTGGCTGTACTCCCATTTTTAAAAGGACACAGTTATATTTCTAACTTGTCTGCCAGAGTTCAGTAACATAAGCAAAACATTCTGTACAGCTTACACTGAACCCAATGTCATGTGCCAGCACTCACAGAAGTTGCAGGCCTTTGGAAGAACACTACAGTCTTTTGACTACACTAGCACAAATCACCTTCAATTATTGCACAAATTAATTTGTGATGAATATGAGGTTGGAAATGAAAAGGATGGCACAGGGTTTGACTGAAATGTGTGGAGTTATGTTCAGGACTAAAGTAACAGCAAACATGTCTTACCTCTGCCTGAGTGAAGTGGTGCATGAGACAGAAGAAACAAATAAATCATAACCAGCACACATTGCTATATAAACAGGTAAAACACTACCGACCTAAGCAGTAAAGTGGTGCATGAGACAGAAGAAACGAATCATAACCAAAACACGTTGATATATATACAGGTAAAACACTACAGACCTAAGCAGTAAAGTGGTGCATGAGACAGAAGAAACAAATGAATCATAACCAGCACATGTTGATATATAAACAGGTAAAACACTACAGACCTAAGCAGTAAAGTGGTGCATAAGACAGAAGAAACAAATGAATCATAACCAACACACGTTGATATATAAACAGGTAAACACTACAGACCTAAGCAGTAAAGTGGTGCATGAGACAGAAGAAACAAATAAATGATAACCAGCATACATTTCTATATAAACAGGTAAAACACTTCAGACCTAATCAGTATATAAATACACTGTGAGGATTCAAGTGTTCTTAAATGTGTCACTATGTCGCTGTGTGAGCAGTTCCTAGTATTTCAAAGGATCCTGTCATCTTTACCTTCCAGGCTAAGTAGTTATTCGACTGTTTGCCCTGTGGCACAGCATCACATGCCAAAAGACTCAACCTTCAGCAACAGTGCTGCCAGCAACTTCAGATCTTAAAACTAATATGCAAAAATACACAATTCTAGCCAATTTTAATGTATAGTGCACCCTAGGTGACAATGGGTCCTCTGTACAAATATTCATGTCACTTCAGCAAGACAATGAAATTTGTACTAAGACCATGCTGCTACTTGCAGTCCTGTAATGTTCCGTGGTTTTCTTTGACCACAGAATACATTTTATGTACTGATTTACAATAAAAATGGTACAAAAATGAACAACATTGCACAAGCAGAATGTACTGCCACATGACTGTACCTGCTGGGGTTGCAGAGTTATACATCAAGACCTCTTCAACAGATTAAAATGTACACTTGTTATGTGACATATTTTTCAACACTTAACCAACTAACTGAAGTTGTGATAATGTGACAAAACTGGATAATTCACAGTTAATGAGGTATAAAAAATAACAAAGATCATGTCTGAAAAATGTGTACTACAGTGAAGCCAAAAGGCGTGGCCAATAAGTAACGAGAATGCATGCACAGCTCCTGACCTTGATTATTAATCACCAATATAAATATACATTTATTCATATATATATATATATGTGCGTGCCCACACATGCACGCGTGCACGCACGCGCACATGCACACACACACCAGTTACTGCTGAACTTCCCACCAGCCATGTGCCAAACCAAACAGCATTATTTCCACATATGCCGAGTACTACATTTTTATAAACTTGCAACAAACATGCTTCATATAAGAAATGTAGCAACAAGTAAACTTCAAATTTCTTGTGACACTAAAGGAAAGTGCCCACTGAACCCTGCAATCTAATATGTGAGACACGTGAAAAAGACATGAAACTTACTTAATGTACTGTCATAGAATTACTTCAGGGGATGTCTCGAGGCCTGAAGGTTCACATGAAGCAGTACATAGCTTCCAACAGAAATTACTTTGAAGCATGTAAAATGTGGATACAAGAATTTCATTAACAAAATCCTGTTTTGAAACCAGATTCATTATTAGCCATACCTCGTACGACAATGAACTGTGAAATTCTATGATAATAAATAGGAAGTTATATATCCAGTAATCACAGAACACAGTTTTTAGAGCCTGTGCATTGAAGAAGAGCTGACTGCCACTCCTGCCAACCCATGAGCATCCAGCCCCTTCATAAAAACACTATGCGGAAAACTCTCTACATTACCTTAAAAATGGGGTGCAAAAGTTTCTTTCACAGTGCAATTTAAACACTGCAATGTGAATGTTTTACGGTTTTATTGTTTTAGCTATTCAAAAGAATATTCTTTCCCAAACCCAGTTTCTGATCACATTAGCCCACAAGCGCATGTGTGCACACGCACACATGCACAAACACTCCTGAGAACCTTGCAAACTCTTTGCCAGCTAATCGGCTGAGGACAGATTCAGTGCAGTTTCGTCATTTACCAACATCTTGACACACCTACCATACACAGTATATGCTTCTAACCCAAGCTGATGACTGGCTGTGTCTACAGCTCAACACACTACAGTCCCAAAATGTTTCTACACTTTTCAGTTCTCATTTGACCCACCCTTGTAATTACTGAGAAACCAACTCATATTCTTACGGTTTCGGACATATGACACAGCTGGGTCCAGTAAGCAGGCATCATCATGCTACGTTTACCTAACGCAGAAGAAGTCAGTCAATTGCCCTGGCTCCTACCCCAAAGACAAAGACAAACGCAGTGCGTTCATCAACTGACCACACTAGACAATGTCACAACGAAGGCCACAGTATCACTCATCACCAGACATCAACTGACCACACTAGACAATGTCACAACGAAGGCCACAGTATCACTCATCACAAGACAACAACCTCAAACATTCTATACTCACATTCTTATCAGCAGTACCCTGGTTGTTGACCAGTTCATCCAATTCTGCCTGAAGCTGGCGACGTCCTCGTTCCAGTTCCTCTACCTTCTCATTCATTTCATCAATTTCTCTCGTCAAGGACAGAACCCTGGTCTCTTTTTCTCTTGCTTCTCTCTCTGCTGCATCACGCTCCTGTGCAATCTGTTCTGCCACAGCCTGCACATCAATCACACTTAAAATGGAGCAACAACAAAGTTCTGTGATTCCATTACAGTAACATTCTGACTGACCTACTAGATGCAGTGGAGGCCTTCTTAGGGGCATATGGCAAATGTGGGGAAGAGAAGCACATACAGGGCTTTGGTGGGGAAATGTGAAGCAAACAGACAACTGGAAGACACAGATGGAAAAATGATATTAAAGAGGATCTCAAAGAAATAGGATGGGAAGATGTGGACTTGATTTACCTGGCTCAGGAAAAAGACCAATGACAGGATCTCGATACCATGGTAATGAACCTTCATGTTCCATACAATACAGGGAATTTCTCAACCAAATAAGGAACTGTTATCAGCCTCTCAATAATGACTTCACTCTGTGAAGTTCATTAGTGAATGGAGACCTTGAAAAGGGTACACGCACCGGATCAACAAATTCCCTGCCTCCTGTGCAACGCGCAGACTGTTACTGCATTTTCTGATGTTATGCCATAGTTTTATTAGTAGTACTCACATGTTCTTGGAACCAAATACACATTTTACATTCACATAATTTCCAAGTCCTTGATTCCACAGTTCATGATGGTTTCATCAGTCCCAATTAATCATGAACAACACAACTACTGTATGGTCAAATGCATTTTACACATCAAAGATTTTTAATTCAGTGTAAGTTACACCACTCAGTTTTGCAAGTCTCTTACCTTTTCCTCAGCCAGCACCTTATCGAAGTTGCGTTGTTTCTTCTCCAATTCAAGCACCTTAGCTCGCTGAGCTTCTAAATCAATATTGGTATCTTCCAGTTCTGCCTGCAGCTTCTTCTTAGATTTGTCCAGCTTATCATTGGCTGCCTGCAGCTCTTCAACCTGGCGCTGTAACGCCTCCATGTCCTGCACCAATGTCCACTGATTAGCTCACTGCACATCAACACTTCCATTTCGTCCCTTCAACATAATATACCAACAGCAGCAGGAAAGAATGACACATCTCAGCATATCTAAAACTCTCAACCCCAAAGGTGTCTCCTCCAAGTTATACAAACTTTGTGTTAATGAAATTTCACATGATTAACGTTTGATGTGCAGGCTACTGCATCATGTCATTTACAGTGAAAACTGAACACAGTGAAAACAATGGTGCACCAAAGATGCTCAGTTACATGACCATTCTGGGAAAGGGAACTAAGGTATAAGTCAGATATCTGTCATATGACAATAGTACCAGTTAATTGTGGTGCTGAAGAGCTAACATATGGTAAATTTAGAAGCAATTAAACAGTCAATCCCCCCTTCCCCCTCTTTTGACTGGGGAGGGGGGCGGGGGGGGGGGTGCATGTGCACACATGTAACACAGACATAGAGTGCACTGGGGTACGAGAGTCAGACGTCAGTCTAACCCACAGCCCACATTTTGCTTAATGGCTGCACTGTCCGTGTATGTCAGCATACAAACAATAACATTCAGCACAAAAAATCAACTACAGCTGAGTAAAAATATTCTGATATTCAACAAACCCTGGATAACTGCACTGTAAAACACCTGCAGCACACTGTGTCCTGAAAACAGCCACACAGATACTTAACAGCAACCAAACAGTTGGCATGGTGTGGTCATTGTGAAACTCACCTGCAAATGGCTACATGGTGTTATTCCTCTTTCAAGAACATTTACTCTATTTTAATACATTCATAGCTTCAGACACTGTGGACAATTCTGGTACAGCAAGAAAATGCTTGGTGGTGTGTGCACAGTCCTTCCCCTCTCAGCAGCTTGTCCCTGACCCCTACCTGGCCACTAATAGATGCCACTTGGTTATTGCACTGAAATGTGCAGCAGGATTACCAATTCAGTAAATGGCCACATTTACCTTTGCTAACTTCTTCTTGACCTCCTCCAGTTGGTTCACCTGCTCTGCTTCTTCCTCAATACGTTTCTTGGCATCAGCAAGATTCTGTGTCATAGCAACAATTTGTTTTTCCAAGTTCTTCTTTGTTTCCTCCTCTTCCTCCACTTGTTCTTGCAACGCTTCTTTCTCACTCTCAAGCTGTCGCAGTCTTGAGCTCAGTGCAAGTTTCTGTCTCGTCTCTTCCTCCAACTGTGTCTGTTGAAACAAACAAAACAGTTTGTATCTCAGAGCTAATGTCAATGTTTCCTGAAGTTTTTTTTAACATGGCAGTGCATCAGATGACCAGCATGTGGTTAGTAAAAACAATAATAATAATAAAAACAATACATATGTAAAGACTAGAAATAGTAAAGTAGCTTTTATGCGCAGCTAACAACTGAGTATCTTCCTTTTATGATGCAAATCAGATTAAAAATGTGTCAAATAGGTGCAAAATTAAAATGAGCAACAGCACATGTCAATTTCACTCACAAGGACAACCCTCACACCAACACATACACTGCTCCTGTTCGTGCCATAAAAAGTGTGTAAACAGACAAGAACAGCAATCCCTCAGCCGATACAATTTTATGGGCCATGGAACTTGGTTTTATGAATCTGTGTATTGCTGTGCAGACAGAAAAGTCTGTGGTTTCCATTCCAACAGACTGCTATAATGGCATCTGAAACCAGTCTCATATCTTTCAGATTACTATCTCGCTGTTGTGATATTTCCATGTTTCTCATTTTAGATGTGTTACTATATTTAAACTAATAAAAAGTTTGTTGAAATTTCAACAGGAAATTGTGGCAATTATACAAGTACAGAACTTGAAATAAAAATGTATTAACAGAATGATTTTCTCATGTGTTAACGTCTTTTGCATGTAAAAACAGAGTTCATTAAAAATACCGAACCTCAATAACAATCTGATTCAACACAGTATGATCAGACTAAGTACAGGAATACGTAAATCTTTTTATCATGAATATACAAACAAAAATTGCCAACTGCATCAAAGGCTTCCAACTCCTCCTCCTCCTCCTCCTCCTCATCATCATCATTTCATATTTCAATGAAAATTATCCTAATTGCGAAAAATAATTCAGAAACACCTGAATGAAGTGGTTTGTGAATTACAAATGGTTGATATACACGTATCGATGTCTCACACTGATATCCGTACCTTTAACACAGTAATGATATCACTCAGAAAACAAAGCAACAGTACTATGTACGATCAATGTGTATATATCTTTGTTGTGATCCGTGATCTTTTACGCAGTACAGAATGGTAGTTTCTTACTGATGTTTCGGGCAACCTATCAGTCCCATCGTCAAGGGTCAAGCAGTCAAGCAGTCTTCGTTGTTCGTGAAAGAAAAGCCAACTTAGTTGAACTGTGATGAAAGTTAACAGCTATTGTGGTTTCAGTTTTGTATAATGTTAAAACTCAACAATCCATCTTAGTGTCCCAAAAGATCAACGCATAATCCTGTGACATATTACCTGTGCCTCAGACAGCTGGCTCTCCATAGCGGCTGCACTCTTGGTCGCTGCGGATGTCCTGAGTTCTGCCTGTTCCAATTGCGCTGCTATGGCATCAGATTCCTGTTGCAACTTGGCAAATCGATCTGAAAGATCTGCACGTAACCGCTCTGATTCCACGACTTTGCTCTGCAACTCTGCCAGCTGACTCTCAGCCTGTTTTCGACGACGTTCACATTCCTGTCGACTTGCACCCACTGACCGCAACTCTGTTGTTAGATCTGCATTTTCAGCCTCTAGCTGTGATTTTACCTTCTCCAAACCGCTCTTGGTCTACAGGGAAATTACAAATAAAACGTGTGTTAGCTTAGGCAGTATTTAGAACACCGCACTACTTCACTTACGAGCTAAGCGGATGTGTAGCTCCACACATTCTCAAGCTTTACAGCACCAGGCACTCAAACACCCACCTTCCCTGCAGGCCTGAATTAACGCCAACTTTGTGCTAGGCTGTGTCCTTTAGTCCACAGCAGGCCAGAAGACATACCTCTGCTTGGCTTAAAAGCAACAGTAGGCCTTTAGCAGTTAACCTTAATGCTAGTTAAAACATCAGAGGTCAGCATTATGCCCTGATGCTTTACACTGCAGGAGGCCAGCTAGGCTGCTCTGGGGTAGATCAAGTTTATGCCTATACATACAATCCAGCTGTGATTCATGAGCTGCCCAAACTGTCCCAGTACTACAGGTACATTATTTGATCTGACAACTGCCCCTGTCACTTCATGTCAGCTCGCATGACTTACAAAACTTTTGACATGCACTGGATGTGTCATTTAGGTGACGCGTCTGTGAGTCAAATGAAAACACTCTCAGCACCCTCTTTACACATAGCGAATCAAAAACCTAATATTAACTTGCTACAATGAGCTACACTGAGTGTACCCCAAGTCACAGTGAACTAAGACAGCAGCCTGCTGTCACACAGAACAGTCTGTGCAACACATGGCGCACACTGCCATGTAAAGTAACACACCTTTACACTGACACTTTACAAAAAGACAACACAATCTGATGACTCTTTAATCATCAGTCACAGGATGACATGTAGAAATATACAAGAACACCTTCCTGGACAATAAGCCATGCAACTATGTGATCTCCCCCCCCCCCCCCTCCTCCAACATCAGGGTCAGGTATATCAGTTCCATGATAGAAACAAACACTCTGAAATGCCTTACATGATTCTGTGGTCAAACAGCAGACGTCTCTCACACAGTCACCAGAAAGGCTTCAAATCACGTATGTACCCACAGTACTTACCTGAAGATAGGACAATCCTGCCAATAAGATGGCCCCCTTCACAATTTTCAATAATCTGGACAATACCAATAGCAGACATGTCTAAATTCCAGCATTTGGGTCACTGCACTTTGGGGACAAGTTCAGTCCCCCGTATTCTGGCTGAGCTGGTCAAAAAATTCCCCACATTTTACAGAACCTGAATATTCATTACCATGTTCCCAACTGCCTGTCACTTGTCCCTATCCCTAGCCAGAAGAATCAAAGCCAACCGTCTGATCCTATTCTATTCACATCCATTTTAATATTACCCTCCATTACTTCTAGGTCTTCCAAGTTGACTCTTTCCTTCAGGATTCCCCAGCAAAACCATTTATGCACGCCACTTCTTCCCCTTATGTGTCACACAGCCTGCCAATTTCATCTGACACCTGATGCCCGTTCGAAGTCCTTACAGTAACACTAACATGGTCCTACCTTCTTCACTGCCTCCATCTGTTCAGTGATGACAGCCAAATCCTGACTGTACTTGTGTCTCATCTCAGCTATTGCCGTTTCATGAGCTGCAGCATCTTCTTCCAGGCTCTTTTTCAAAGTGGCTAGTTCCTGAAAGTACAGTGACAACCATTACTTATGCGTCACTTATTCAGCTTCTCGGCATGACAACCGTCTGCAACACAACAACTAGTCCGTCCATGAACAGCGGTACCGTGTACTGAAAGTTCAGGAACTGCTAACCATGCTGCACAGCATAACGTCTCAGGAGATAACAGTCCTAAACATCAGTGCTGTGGAAACTTCACTTACAGTACCTCAGCTAATTTACACACTCATAACAATTCTACTAAGAGGCAAATATATTAAATAATTTACAAACATGCAAGAACTGCAGGCATGCATATATCTGCTACATTTCCAACTGAAACAAATATACAAGGGGACTGTGTGCTATATACTGTAAAATCTGTTACAGTGTGATTCTAATTTAAGTTCACCGCATTGTGATATATTTAACTAGCACCCTCAAATGTAGAGTTCAATCACATAGCTGTACTCATTTATATCCGTACACACACAAGAATAAAACCAGTTTCCTGCTTGCTTGGTTACATGTTTCCTGAGACTGTGCACGAGATGGCAGAGTGCCCGTTACTGGCCCGTCAGTGTCCAGGGCTCTGGCCTGACTACAGTCATTGCTAGTCCACACATATTCCGCAAGAGCACAGAACACATTTCCTTCACATATTCACACCATTTGGTACTATGAATGTTCAAAGAGTCACTCAACTACTACATGATAGTTTTGTTAGTGGGTTACAAAAACAACTTGTGAGTGTAATAATTCTCAATTATTTTGAGTGTCAAAACATCTTAAGGTCATGGGATCTGGATGTACCAAGAGTGAATGGTGGCACAAGGTTAGCTGTCAAAATGCTGATGCCACACGTTGTTGAAGCAGTATTAACTGGCTGTGTAAAAGTGGAAGATATAGAAATTCTCAAGATAACAGTAGTTTCCACTGATGTATCATTTCAATTTGGCAAACTGCAGTTCCCACTCTGCCCAGCAGTTGCTGCGTCCATCAACAAATTATACATACGTCTTATCAATGCTACAGCTGTCGATGTTCAGACTGTCTTTCACATGGACAATTGTCCAAAGCATGTTCCCAGATTGGAAGTATAGTACAGTTATACACACATGCACCTAAAGGACATAAAAAAATACACCGCATCAACTAGCAGTACGTTAAATACAAACTGATTCCACGTGTTAACAACAATGAACACAGTACAGAAGGTCATGCAATATAGTGTAATACTGAACTTCAATTCATATCATTTTGTTTTTGGTCATAAGGTAACAATGGACCATTCTGAGAACAGGTATGTCAGCTGGTATAAGAACAAAACCTTTGCCTTTAACACAATATCCTACCAGTTTCAAATACAAACTTATCAATAATGCCAGAGAAACTCATCTAACAGTAGCTGTGTAAAAATGGAATTCTCTACCATCACACAGTCTCCCTGTGCGTACACAGACCCTGTAAAGGAAGGAATTTCCATCTGAAACACTTTAAACCCTCACAGTCTCTTAGTATTATTAACACAGCCATCACACTTGTGCACACATAAAAATACATTTCAGTACCTGCTCTCGCTTGGTGCGCAGCTCCTGCTGTGCAGCTGTTGTGTCCAGAGAATCCAGAAGTTCATTCTTCAGTGCTTCCAGTTCCTCATTCAAATCTCGTTTCTGTTTCTCTGCCTTGCTGCGAGCTGCTTTTTCAGCTTCTAAATCTTCTTGAATCTGCACATAATAAAGCAACAAAGATTTATGGCTTGCTTGCCGAATAAGAGCAGTTCATTTTGCAATCTTAAAAGCTTGCAAAATGAAGTACTGGAAGAGCCAATGATAATAGTGTATATATGGAACACAATATTCTAACACACTGATCTGAACTAGCAGGAAACATGATATTCACAACTTACGGCTTACTTCTGGGCTCTAGGATACCCAAGTAGTGAAAACAAAGCAATGGGGATAATATCTGGCCAAGCAAAAGTAACATGAGACTTTATAAAAATGCACAGTATGGAAATTCATGAGTTGTTACTGTTAACCAATTCAATCTCAAGATACAATACTTACAAACTGAATTACAATCTCACCTCAGCCAGCTGCGACTCAAGTTCACGAAGAGCCTTCTGTGACTGAGCTTTGCCAGCGCCTTCCTCATCAATCTTCATGAGTGCTTGTGTGAGCTCTTCCTCACGTTTGCCAAGTTGCAGCTGCAGTTCTTCCACCTGCAGGCGATGTTCATTCAACTGCTCCTTGAAGTCACTCACTTCAGTTTCCAACTTCCGCTTACTGCGATCCATCTCTTGCCTCTGCTGCTGATCTCGCAGTAGTCTCTCCTCAAGGTCGGCAATTGTTGCTTCATGCTTGGTTTTGAGCTTTGATAAATGTTTCGCTTTCTCTTCTTCTTCAGCAAGGGTCTGTGATAAGTCCGCTGACCGCTCCTCAAGCAGTTTCTTCTCTTTCAGCAGCTAAAATAACATTCACATATGGCATCTGAGGTTCTCAAGGAGTTGCTGAAGGTCCAAGTCTTCTGCGATATGATGCTGTGTCACTGGGTGAGTAGTTTGGGGCTTGGGCTGTCTGACCCTGAAGGTGAAGGCACTATGATCCTTTATAATGTTGGGAACTACTCACTGAACCACACAGCATCATATCTCACAAGAGCGGACACTTCACCAATCGTATGTTCATACCCAGTGACCTCTTACTCCAACATTTAGCACTATCCAGTGCTACACTGATTCGTAACTGAATTGAAGCATGTATGACTAAACAGATGAAATACATCATGACAAAGAAATACCCGAGTCTTAATTAAGATAAAAAAAAAAAAGACGGAAAAACAAGTAAGGAAGATAGAAATACGGAAGGGCAGAAAAAACAAATTAAACACCATCAAAATATGTGGTCTGAGATATCATTTACGCAAATCAACTGTGTGCATGAAGGATGGGATACTGCAACTATTTTACTATATTTTGACATGCTTCAGACCAGCTGCGTAATTACCAAGGAGTTCACTACAAACATGACAATACAACAACAGTTCACAAACATGATCATGTAACAACAGTATAGCCAATCCCAGTGGCCACATGGTCTAACGCGTAGGTCTGTGGCTGAGTGCTTGCTGGGTTTGTGGGTTCAAATCCCACCGGGGGGCATGGATGTTTGTCTCTTGTCAGTGTTTGTGTTGTCAGGTAGATGTCTCTGCGACAGGCCAATCCCTTGTCCAGAGGAGTCCTACCGACTGTGGTGTGTGTCTGAGTGTGATCAAGTGCAAATACACAACCTCGACACGTAGAAGAGATGTCTGCAAATGTTCGTGAAAACACTAATGGTTGAGCTGTAATCCCAACCCTTATTCAACATAAGTTACACAGAAGCTGTCATAAGATGTCATCCCTCTGTTTATTGGGGGACTTGTGACCCTGAGGGTCCTCAGAGCGGGAAGTATCAAAACTTCAAAATGTTCAGCATGCCTGGTTCATTGCCTCAGAGATATTCTGAAGTTACGTAATATATGCCACACATGCACGCGCGCGCACACACACACACACCCACACCTTTTGGTTTGTATCTTCACTAAGGGCATAGTCTTCCTCCAGTTTCTTGATTTTGGCATCGCACTGTACTTTCTCCAGCTGCAGTTTCTGCCTTGCTGCTTCCTCCTCCTCTAACTGCTCTTCCAGGTCCTAAACATAAACATGGAACACGCAAGGCCATAAACTTCGGCAAACCTTACAGAAATGCAAATAAGGAAACGATACTGTCAAAAATTCAACACCCTGATGGCTCAAGCAGCATATACTTGTATAACCCTTAAAAGTGAGATAAATCAACGAAGCAGTTACACAGAAGGAAATGAAGAAAATAATGGGAAGATAGTAGTTAAATTTCAGTTTTCCTCAAAAATATCTTACATTGTTTCAACAATACCTAATCTGTTACAGTACAGCAAACTAATTTCAAACTGAATTAATGGACACCAATCCCACATGTCTCATGCACCTCTGTATAAGCAATATCTGTCTGTGGGCAAAAAAAAAAAAAGCAAGCAAGCCCAAGCAGTGACTCAAAGCCTGCTGCACACATTTACGATTTTACATATCAATTAGTATTACACACATTTTATTTTACTTTTCTAAGAAAGTTAGTATTGTAAAAGGCAAAGCAATCCCATTAAAGCCCTGGACAGGCCCTGAAGGTTCCAGGAGGCTGAGCCTCCGAGATTTCAACACAATCAGCACATGAAGGTGGTAAGGTTGTCAGCCCTATGCACAGGCCGCCTTTACCTCCCAGGAAACATTCCTGATACTCATTTCTGTTAGAGGCTGGTTCGACCCCAGGTCCCTAACGCAGGCAGAAGGTTTATGTCAATGAAAAATTCCAACGACACCATCGAGAATTGAACCAGTGACCTTCCAGGTTGCAGCGCAATGCCTCAACCAACTGCACCACCACATGCCCAGTCAGTAAGGTACTGACCAGAAAACAAGACAAGCATTATCTTTGTAACTCACCTGAACAAGGTCGGGTATGAACGTACCTATGTTTATGATCTATCTCCATACCAGCTTCAATGGTTTATCAGTTATTGCAACCATACTGACAGCTAAGGAAATGTACCTAATGCCTGCCACATTACTAGTTTACATTCTACAGAAATATTACCTTAACAAAAGTTGCAGATTTTTCCCTGTTCTATTACCATACATTATTTGAGATCTTAAACATGCTGATGTTGGTCAGGTCTTGTAAGTTGTTAGTGGTGCTTCAGTCAACTTCTTTTCCTTTTTATGAAGAAAGCAGGCTAAAGTGTGGGCTGAACTGTTCATGGGCCAAATGTTCCGGAATGTTCACCTGCTGTGTTAATGTACTGAAATGTATGCCATGAATTCAGATAACCCTCCAAATTTGTACATTCATCCCCATAATGTTACTGTCATGGTTATACTAAGTCCCACGTTTTCTGTATGAGACTCAAAGTAGGCAATGCTCCAAACTCTACCTGTATGTTGAGCTGCAATTTCTTCTTCTCTGCAGTCAAGGTATTTGACCGTTCCTCCTCTTCTTCAATGCGAGCTTCCAGGTCGTGTAAGATTTCCTCCAGTTCCTGCTTACGTGCAGCCAATCTCGCTCGCATCTCCTCCGCTTCTGCACACAGTTCCACTTCTGCCTGCAGCTGCTCCTGGAGCGTTATCTTCTCCTCCAGTGCCTATGACAAGGAAAAACAAAACCTTCTGACCATCTCCACAGCACCATGCACATACATGTCGTGAAAGTGAATTCAGGTAACCAACCAACCAATCAATCAGCTACTAACTAACTAACTAACTAACTAACTAACTAACTAACTAACTAACTAACTACACAGCTGAGTCCTTCTTGAAAAGCTAGGAGCTCCTCAGCTATTCAAGAAATTCCCAGCCCTTTATGAAACCCAAACCTCATTATTGTAGCCACAACAGCCAAGTTCCCAAGGCTTCAAAGGAATCCAGTGCCTTTATCTGCAGGGGTCCAGCTGTCCAAGGAGAATGAATGCTTGACCCCTGAAGACACATTCTGTTCCTTCAAACATCAGAAACCACTCACCCAATGGGACAGCATCACCTTCCAAAAGACCACTCTTCAACCTGACAAGTGTCCCTACCTGCTGCAACTTCCTCTCACTGTCCTGAAGTGACCGCACTTGCACGTCCAGCTTCTCTTTAACTTGCTTCAGTTCATCCTCTTTCTGTGTCAATTTCTCCTCTTGCTTTGTCACCTCTAGCAGGGGCTTCACCTTGGTGTAGAGTCGCCACCACTGCCAATTACGCAGCTTCAGATATGCTGCACAGTTGCGTTGGATGATACGAATTGCATTCAGCTGCTGTGTGCGTTTGTGGAAGTTCCTATTGAACATGGTAAACATTTAATGCTTTAACACACTGATCCCAGTGATCATATGACAACTTGGAATCAGACACATTACATTATTTTGTTATGCCACTGTTAACCCTTAGGGTAAGTGCGACACATATGTATGCCAGCATTTAAATAACCCTGCAGTATGAGCGGCGTACATATATGCCGGCAGTATTTAAACGCAGTGAAGTCTTTCGCTGTGCATGCTATGAAATCATGTAGGAGAAAAAATATAGCTCCAATCATCCTTAACTTCGCTTTAGATGACATTTAGTGGTCTGCTTCAGGCTCCAACCACTTTATCCAAGGAAAGAACTCACATACTCACTGACTGTGAGTCTGTTTTGATGTGGTCTGAAAGCATCAGCACTTTCCTTATGCACTTGTTTTGCTGGCTGTGTTGATCTCGAGTTTCGTTGAATGGGTAGTGTTGGCACACAATGGCAGATAGAGGCTGAAGCGCGGTTCAGTATGGGAAACGTATATTCCAAATGGTACAGCTAAAGACTGGGCTTGTGAATAACAAATACTCTCTGCTGTGTACCACGCTCAACTGACAGAAAAAAACCACAGCTTATAATGAGTCGTCTGTTTCTTATCGCATGCAGTGTTGGTATATTCACCTTCGTAGAAAAATGACATCATATGTCACGCCGTAGGTCTGGGCACAAAACTTTTGCGTGCAAAAATGCACCAAAACTCTATTGTCTTTATTCTAATAAAACCTCAAGAAACCCTTTTATATGGTTTTGAATTTTGTCTTATATTTATAATGTTTTTCAATTATTTCTGAATTGAGAGATTTCTTTGTGTCTTCTGAAACTTCATTTTATGTTCAAAAACATGTTTACTAGTTCTGTCAGGTTGGAGTGTGTGTGTCGGGCTTTAGTGCAGTTTTCCTACAAGCAATGTGTAGAGCTGCCGAAGTATGTGGGGTCCAGTTGGGTTTAGTGGTATTTTGACTGAGCAAGGGCTCGCGTTTCATTTCAGTTATGACTGTGCATGCCTTAGAGAAAGAAAAGGACAGACGATGGGGTTGCCAAGTTTCAAATAAAGTAATGTGGCAATACTGAATGTCCTAAAATTCTATCATATATTTTAGACACTAAGCAAATTTACAGACCTTCACAAGAGGTGTTGCAAAAGCCTGTCTCATTTCCTACGAAATGGAACTGATTCCACAAATTTATCTGTTTCCATTGGACTAATATTCACGTTTTTAGTAACACATTCCCCTAGCACATAAAACTCGGTATCTAAGTGGAAAGAAAGTCTGTCGGATTAGCAGACGAACAGACAGCATCTGGCTTGTCAAGAACAAAGCAATAAACACAACCCAATTTATGACTTCATCCCTCGGTGTGCTGTGTTTATTGAGAAGGCACACAGAATTTTTCCTTCTCAGTCAGTCTTGCTAAGAATTTTGTGATAACTGCAAGTTTTGTAAAAATGAGTGCGCCCGCAAAGCGTTGGAAGGTGTTGTCCCAAACTCAGATATCTGAACTGATTTGGGACAGCAACTGATGAAGTGGGTGCGTCAAGTTACAGCAGCTCAGAAGATGAGGGAGGTTTTGAAGACAAGCCAGGGATGTCGCACCTGCAACCGGACCACCCAACATCCACTGGACAAACTTCCAGCAGCTCAAGTTCCAGAAGTGCCTCTGAGGAAGAGGAAGCTGTTCAGAGTGGGCCAGGTCGACAGGTACAAATGCCGTCTACCTTGTGGACACGCCCCTCTAGCCCTCAGACAAGTGTAGTACACACGTACACAGGGGCAACAGGGGAAAAAAGGACAATGAAGGGCCACACATAAATGATGGCTCCAGTCCACTTAGCGTTTTCCTGTTATATGAACAGACTGTACCGAGGCCATTAGGGAGACGGCCCAGTGCTGCCACACAAATGAGTAGGTTGGAGGCTAGTGGTAGCAAACATTGGCCTATTCCGTGTGCTGAGCAAGTTAGCAAGATGTCGCGTGTGTTCAGCCAGGGGTGAATGCAGAAGAGTTTTAGTGAAATGCCGGAAGTGTGATGTGGGACTCTTGTGTAGCCAGAAGCTGTTTGAGGACTACCACATGAAAGCACAGCTCTGAAACTCTTCAGGCTGTTCAAGATAGACCCCCCATCGCAAAACTGGGGCGTCAAACTGAAATGTAAATAAAAGAAAGGGAATACTTTAAAACTTTTGGAAATTTATGTGATGTATGTAGGTGCTGAGAATTTTTAATGTACCTTCTCAGACGCGCTGAAATATCTCTGTTTTATTTCCCACAAAGTGCCGCTTATTTCGTTATTCCATCCCTTTTAGTTCCCGTGATATGTTTTTTCTAACCCATGCGCAAAAATTTAAAGGGCCGACTTGGAAGAATGTCGTACCCCAGGCACAAACAGTTCCATTTAAATGCCGTAGCATAAAGGTTAATTGTGAGCTGTAAGGTTCTGACTGTGGTGCTGCAGGAGGGTCAAGTCTTCTGGGATGTTGTGCCATGCCACTGTGTGAGCTGCTCCTCATGTTTCACAGAATCACAGTGCAGATGAAGGACCCACAAGTCTTGAAATGCCACGAACTACTCAACTAAAGGTGCAGCGTCACATGCCAGAAGACGTGAACCTTTTATGCTGCCAGTTGCTAGATTACATAGCATCAGTGACAGAGATGAGTGAATGAGTATGGAGCATTGGTGGAATGATAATGACAGGAAACCCGTAAGTACTAGGACAGAAACCTGTCTCAGTGGTACTTCTTCCACCACAAATCTCACATGGCGTGGCCTTGGGTTTGAACCCAGGTCTACAAGGTGAGACCTTGGCAACTAACTGCCTGAACCTCAACACATGTGTCAAGTTAAAAAGAATCTAAATTTGCTTTAATGAAAAGGGTTCTCACCTCCTGGCCAAGTATCCACGGCAGAATGCTTGGAAATTCACTATAAGATCAGTAATCTTATAATCTCGCTCCTCTTCCAAATGTGCTAATACACCTGCACGAACAAAAATCTTGGACTGCCCAACTCGATAGAGGTTAGGGTCCAGCTCCAAAGCCTGTATCTGTATAAATTAAAGATTAAAATATTAGACTTATTTTGCCATACCGAATACAGTCAAAACATGGGCTGAAAATGTAACACTTAAGAAGTGTGAGATGTTTTGTTCCAGATCACGTAAGTTACATTTGCTGCATGTCAATACATCATCATAGAGGACTTCAGGCAAACCAACATTTTGAGGTGCTGGGCAGACATTCCAATTTTGATGCCATGGACATATGGATTTGCTCCAGCAGACATTTCTGTGTTCCCAAAACCAAAGATCAACTTGGAAGTACCTAATGGTAAAAAGCTTTAAGGTATTTAAAACAATGTAACAGCTCTACTGAAAATATTTTTACAAAACATCTTCCAGCAGTTTCTATAACAGGGCAGAAAGAGTGGAATCGGTGTATAAAGCTGGAAGGCTGCTATACAAATGAACAGCTACAGGCAATATTTACTTCTGCACAAAATAAAGCTATCTGCCAGATGTGTTGTTCTGAAGATTGATGATTGTACTGTACCAAGGAAATGCGGCACCAAAGGACTCCCCATGCTGTGAGCGGCAATGAACAGTTTAACCAACCAACCACCCACCCAACCAAGCAACCAACCAACTCACCAACTCAGTAACTCATTCACTCCAAAGAACAAAGTCCTTCTGGAGAAGTTAGCATTTCCTTAGCTACCAACCCAGTAACCAACCAACCACCCACCCACCCAACCAACCAACCAACCAACCAACCAACCAACCAACCAACTCACCAACTCAGTAACTCATTCACTCCAAAGACCAAAGTCCTTCTGGAGAAGTTAGCATTTCCTTAGCTAGTCAGAAATTCCCTGAATTTTATGGAACCTGAACATTCACTACTGTGTTCAAAATGGTCTGCCACCTGTCCACATCCTGAGCTGCATGAATGCAGTGTCATTTATTTAAAACCCATTATAATATATTTTCCCATCTACACCTAGGTTGTTCAAGCAGTCTCTTTCCTTCACACTTCCCCTCCAAAACCCTGCATGCATGTATTGTCTCCCTTATCCTCCTGGACTTAACCACCCAATAATTGGTAAGAATCATTACCACTATACAATTCTGCCAACAATCCAGGAAGGTGTCTCGTGTTAGCTGTCTTACAGTCTGTGGTCGACATCCTGAAAATCCTTCAGCCCACAGTCCTAATATTTTACGACTACAATGTGGCAAATACATACTGTTTTGTCGGGTCCTACACTGGTTCAGGGGCGTGAATTTTATCCCCAGTGGATGGTAACAGAAACTCTGCTGCACAGTGTGTGGTTTACACCATGGCATAAATACCTGCACATGCTGCTCACCATTCTCAGTACTTCTTTCACATCCTTGGAATAACACCTGTTCCATTGTTTGCTACGTGAATCCTTGTACAACTGGCAACCTACCAACTACTACAAAATGTTTGGTTCACACCCCAGCTTACAACAAGAACAACTACATTACACAACTGTTGGACCCACACTGGAAGCAAAAGACTCACAAACACAGCTACCTGACCTCCCTACCACAGTCACACCATCCCATCCCAAACAACTCGTACAATCTTATCCTGAAAACACATTACACTTACCATTTTTTCACAAGCCTTCTTTCCATCCATAAAGCCTTTAGGAATAACATTTGGCGTCAACAGTTCATATCTGAAACACAATATAGAATGTGAGAAAATGAGGCAGTGGAGATTTGCTATATTTATGGTTACTGATGTAAAGCTTGCTGACATTTCCAAATAAAGTTGTTGTAGGTCACATCATTACCAAATACGGTACAAAAAATCTAGTGAGAAAACACTTTTTCCACATGTGAAACTTTTTTGACCATGACAACAAATTTAACAAACCTCATCAAAATATCAAACCTCAACAACTTGAAACGTTCTATAAAGACAGCCATATCTGCACTGCAATGCTGAACTTGAAGACTAACAGTATGCACAGTAGGATTGTCTTAACAGTGAGCCTGGGCAAACTTCACAGGTCAACAGCCAGCACATGATCATGTCTATATCCTTCTGCAGTCACAGAGGAGGGAGTGCTTGCGTAGCAAGCTGCATTTTTCATGCAGCAGCAACAATGACATGACTGACATAGGAGGGCCATAGGTCACTTCCGCCCCTACAGGAAGAGCTGTTGCCGCTCCAACTGTCACTATGACAAGAGCTGCCGCTAATTTTGTAACGTCTCATCTGCACTTGCCTGGGCAGTTGCTCAAGACTCGCACTGAAGGCTGTCATGTAAAATGACAGCCACTTAGTGTAAGCCATCTGCCTACACTAGGCAATGGTGCTATATAGAGGTATGTTAAAAAACCTTCTTAGCAAAGGTAGGCAAGGTAATATTGGGTCAAATATTCCTACCAGCCATTTATTTCTGCCGTCTTCTGCTCCTATCCATAATTGCAAATAATTTCCATAGCACACATGATAACAGATCAGCCAGCATGCATTAGCCTTTCATACATTTCCTTAAAACTAATACCAAACACTCTTAAGTGTGCACGCAGAGCAAAACAGCTGAAACTACAGTGAAGTGGATACCTTTGTCGGAATTCTTGGAAAGGTATACGGTTTGGGAAGCCTTGTCTGCAGATTCGAAGACCCTCTAGGACACCATTACACCTCAGCTGGTCAAGAACGAGAGGTGCATCAATCTTGCCAGCACGTTTCTCGTGGTTAGGTATGATACATCGTACAAAATTTGGGTTGGTGTTTCGAAGTGTCACCATAAGCTTGGACAGCTGTTCCTTGTACAATTGTGATACAGTTCTAAACATGCCCTTACGAGTCCGAGCACCAAACTGGGTGTCTGTTAGAGCCTGCTGTGCCATGCCCACAATCTCAGCTGCAAACACAAAACAAAACATACTTGTAGCTTATCCCAGTGCTGTATCAGGCTTGTAATGGTGCGGCAGACACGTCATGCAGCAGGATGACTGGTGAGACAACAGCTGGGAAGGATGTTGAAAGAAGCAGTACTGGCCTAAACTGAGGCCCAGGCAGCCCTCAGCTTAACCTTTTAAAGCCTAGCGGTTACTGTACGTAGCACCAGTTTTAACATTCAAAAATTCTACATTCTGCCCACATGGAATTCATATGTTTTGCAAGTACCTAAGCAAAACGGCAAATTTTGCCTTACACAGAATTCAATTATGTGTTTTTATAACTGACGTGGCAAGTGCTTACTGTGCGGTACGAACTGGGTCTTCAAATAAAATGGATAACATTTTGTACTTAAAGGGTTAACCTTACCCCCAGTGACATTGTTTTGGTTTAACATGGACAAGTCTTAACAACCAAAGTTTTGAGGAACACTGTTCAGACTCAGATTACTGCTGTCTTTGCTGGCACCAGGCAAGACATTAACAGCAAGATTTGCAGGGAAAAATATGCTCTACTCCACACTGTGACCTGCATTAAATAAGGTCTTACTGTACTGTTCTGGTACTCACCTGGAAGGACTGAGAACCACAAAAACCTCAGGCAAATCTGTCAGCCTGTGAGCTCAGATGAAAACCTGGGCCCTCCAAGAAATAAGGTTCAAACCAATGCGCCATGACACTTCTACTGTTATTTAGGAGCAACAACACTATCAACTGGTAAAATTATATAAATTAGTGACAAATGATTATGGAGAACTGGCAAAATAGTACCGACCGGGAAACTAAAGGACTCAAGACAGAAACCTGTCCCAGTTCCACTCTGTCCACCACAAACCCCACACGGACTGGCTTGGGATCGAGCCCAGGCTTCCACAATGATAGGAAAGCACTCACGCACAGCCACAAACACTTTGTGCATAAATATCCACAGAACAAAACTCTTCTTCAGTAGACAACAGTAAGCTGGTCAAGCCACACTCCACCTCATGGAAACGTCCATTGCGTTCAGCACAGCCCGTCACTGGGCTGAGCCTTGGCCCAACGAATCACCCTTCCATTATCATACATCTCACAAGACAGAACTATGACGAATCTAATGAACAAATGAATTCTATACAACAATTTGACAAATCACCATACATGATGGGCAAGAAGTCAGTATATCCCTACCTAAATTACTATGTGCATACTGTGTGCTCTGGGGGGCTGTGGGACTCATACATGGTACGTGGCAACACTGTTAGTATCTATATGTGCATGGTATGTTCTGTGAGGCACTGTGAAACTCATATACGGTGACTGGCAACACTGTCAGTACCTGTATGTGCATGCCATGTGCTGGGGCACACTGTGAAACTCGAAGGTGGTGAGTAACTGCATGGCACGCCACGTGCACATGTAAGTTAGGTACCATACAGTGACTTCTCAGCCACTGCAAAGACAAAGTGACTCACCATCCTTCCAGATATGTACAACAAACGGATCTTGAGATGCCTGCAGAAGAGACACCACATTCTCATTCAAGGGATCCATATTCTTCATAAGCCATTTGGCTGCAGAGTAGTCCACACGGCCTGCATAATGGATCACAGCAAAGTCTGCTACACCACGGAAGTCTGTCTTGAGGAACTTGGGATGGACGCTGTGAGCCAGAACCAACTTCTCGACGAATGATTTGTCAGTTGCTTTAGGGAACCAGCATTCTTCGTCTAACAGAGCCATAATGCCCATTGGCTACAAAAAGCATGATGTATGCAAAAAATGATCATAATTTTCACACCTGATATAAGAAAGTGACTCTTAATGTGTATCAAGGAATTAACACATCTTGTGCCTGCAGCAGTATGATTTATCACATACAGCATTATTATTTTGTCTGACAACTACTGGCTGCCACATCACGTACAGTCGTGTATTGTATTAACATGGCCCATTCAGCTGATTGCCCACATACAAAGCACTGGAGCAGCAGGAAGTGACGAATGATAAAAAAACACTCTGTACTGGTTCAATGACTTACATGAAGGATGTGTTTTAGCAACACAAATACTGAAACACTGACTGAAAGAAAATGAATAACAACTACCCCAACACACTTACTGCACCAACATTACAGCGCAGTTCCACCAACCCAGCACACATAGGACTTGCGGATTACCAGACAGTACCTACTGACCTAACTTCTTATAGGACTTAATATCCTTCACTTGAAAAGATCCTTCCCTTTCACTTGATGCCATAAACCAGTGTAAATGGTTCTTCCATTTCTTTACATCATACACAGCTGAAAGCCGATGCATAAAGCCACAACCTCTCTCCAACTTTCGCCACTTTCGCTGCTTTTCACAATATTGTGAACGTGGGTCAAAAGGCAGTTCTTCATACAAATACCACATTTACCCCAAATATTAAATGGCCCCCCCCCCCCCCCCTCAGAATCTTCCACTTTCAAGACAACACCTTTCTGTGCACAGTTACAAAACTGTAACTGCCCCCCCCCACCCAGGTTTTCAATGATGAATTACACATCCTCATCCCCTATTTATGTAAATAAGTTTGCTCGGCTGAACAACAGGACAATGACAGGTGACCTACCTTGTCAATAAGATCAATAGTTGGTTGGAGATCAAGACCAAAGTCAATGAACTTCCATTCGATGCCCTCACGCTGGTACTCCTCCTGTTCTAGAATGAACATTGTGTGGTTGAAGAGCTGCTGCAGCTTCTCGTTTGTGTAGTTGATGCACAGCTGCTCAAAGGAATTTAACTGCAGACAAAACAAAATGCACATCAGAGCAGCGCTGCTTTGTAAGTTTGCGTCCCTGAGCAACACGGCTGTCACTTAAGTGCAGTAAAACTCATTTAAGACGTCCCCAGTTACAACCTTTTCCCACCTAAGAAGTCAGGATAAAAAAGCACCAAAATTCTCCCATTTGATTAACATTGCACTTTGCCCATTTAATACGTCCCCACACAAGAAAATTTCCTGCCTAAGAAGTAACAAATTTGACGATGGAGGATTTTTTTTTTACCCATTTAATACACTCTCTGTATCAAAATCTTAAAACAAATTCCCCAAGTTTCCATTTCTTCTGTTTCCCAAATACAGCATTCAAATGGCGTGGTCAATTCATGTAGGTTCATCTCCATGGTCATTTCCACAAGTTTCACACAGCAGAATGATGCAACCTCACGGCCTGCAGGTGTTGTATTTCTCCCGCGATGCAGAGGACTGCAGTCGGTCAGTCTCCAGTACTCGGTCTCTGTTACGACGGCTGAAATATTGTATCAGGGGCCAGAAGCCTATCCTAGCTGTTCCATGACCTACATGAGCCTGCATTTGGCAATGCTGACACGTGGAAGTTTCAACTGGCCTGTCACTAGGAAGGAATGGAGACAGCCAGTAACATTTGACGAAGTTTAAGCGCGATAGCCAACAACACCCAGCGCATAAGCCATGTGGTGGTGGAAGCCACCCCACTGGGGGGACAGCAGTCTGACGCCAGATGTGTGGGTGCTCTCATGCGACGTGTTTAAATGTAATTTATCGATGGTAATATAAATGCATCATGGTGTAACGTGATTGTGAAACATTTTTGTGGTGACTGTGTGCAGATAACTTACATCAGCAATCCCAGAAAAAAAATTCAAGACACTGCACAGTTAGTGAAAGTGAGTGGAACTACTGTTCACCCGTTATGGGCCACCTACTAGCAAAACTATGGAATCTGAAGGCGTACACTGCAACTGTTTTTAAAAAAAAGAGCAAGACAACCCACATTTGACAAATATTTCACGAAAAAGTAAACATCTGGAATGAAATGTGAACTTGTGAATGAAAAGTCAGTGACAGTAGAATTGCAAGTGTAAATAAAACTGTGAACGAAAGGTTACACGGTCAGATACAGGTGAAAATGTGTTAAGACAGCTGCAAATTATACAAATTCAGCATACATATGTAATAAGTTCACAGAAAATTTAAAAAATTGAATTTTTCAGTCCTACCCTTTTAAGACATTTCCAACTTAAGAAGTCAAATTTTCTTGGAAGTTTCAAAAATGCCTTAACAGGGTTTTACTGCATTGGTGTACATGCAACCTGGAATTGCCAGCAATGTAGTTTGTTTCTCCCCTGCAATTCAGCTGACCTTATTTGAAAGAACAGTCCTGAAGTACCAATCTCATACTCTCCAGCAGGCATCACACCTTCTTGGCGCGCGCGCGCGCACGCACGCACGCACGCACACACACACACACACATACATACATCAACCTTGTGTACTGTTCACACAAACTCTGTCTTTTGGTGTCCCCACAAACAACAAATGCACAGAGTCGGATCAAAAAACCTAGGAAGTCACACTTCACGAGATATCAAACACAACAGTGCAGTCAGTGTACTGACTGTACTACAGACTGGATAATGCGGGGTCAATTCCCAGCAGAAACAAAAAAAAATTATTTTCTGCAAAATGCCCGGAATAGACCCAGAGCCCATACACCCTTCTTTCAAATTCTGAATGCGAAGGTTAATTACCTTCACGACTCTAATATATAAAAATGTCCATATCTCCACATTTCACCCACTGCCCAAGTTACTGTGGTGAAGCAATAAAAGAACACACAACAACTGTTCACGCCTGGATAAACCACAGTGCCATTCAATTTGCAAGTAGTATCAGTGCCAACCAGAAACATTTCTGATAATCTGAAATCTGTTTAATTTGCAATTCAAAGTAGCAACTACTCATCCAAATGTCAACATCTGAAACATTCAGAATTACTACCACATGAAAATTAGTTTGCACCATAATTTTTAAACACTGTCTGCACACTTCATTTTTCTGACAGTCAAGTCAAACAACTATCAGTTGGTAGAACACTAGAATGGGAGAGCAGCTGCTGCTTGTGTGATCACATTCACATTTATTAGTAAAGTCAAACTGTATGGAAGACTACACCTCCTACCATCAGGTTTTTGGAGTCCACAGACTTTGTATCCAGGTTTTATTAAGTTTTATTCAGAAACTAATCCCTCAGTCTGCCAGCCACATTCACTAAAATTAAAACATCACTCCCAGTCGTGTAATCGGCATCTTCACCAGATTTTTAATGTGATCACTGACTTCCCTCTAGGAATGTACAGGGTGTCAAGCCAAGCCTTCACTCTCAGCCAACACACCACTGTCACTGAACTATAAAAGCCAACTCACCTCAAATATTTCAAAACCAGCCATATCCAGAATGCCAATAAAAGATGCTCCTTGCCGCTTTGTACGATCGAGTGAGCGGTTGATGCGGTTCACCAGCCACCGGAACATACGTTCATAACAAGCTTTGGCAATAGCCTCCACTGCAAACTCAACCTGCTCTTTTGTCTGGGCCTTTGTAACAAAGTCACGACCAACTTTGATGCGTGGCCTAAGGAATGCCTTGGTCATCTCCGTGACACTCAGGCCCAAAAGATGAGCAACCTTCTGTGCGATGGTGTTGTCAGGCAATATGGCTTGGTCAGAGTTACGCTCTTGCTTGAACTTCATATTTCCAAACAGCAGCACTGCTGAGACTGTGCGGAAAATGGCTGCAAGAAATACAGAAGTATTGCAAAACGCTAAAATACACTGTAGGAGGCATCAGTTTGAAATGTCACAGCAGGTGGTACATACAGTTACTGTTGTGCTGTGAAAGGAGGAGGACAGAAAACAGCTATTTTATACGAAACTGAATAATCAGTGTCAACTTGTAACTTTTAATCAAGAGCATTTGTAAAAAATATTGGCTTGAGGATGCACAACCCCGTGCTCAATAATAAATAACAATGCACCACAGCTACGTTTCTCTGCATTCCATATTTATCAACTGCTGCAGCCATATCCCACAGCAGACTATTTTATTATGCAGAGTAATTACAAATAATGTCAACACTTGCCAGATATAAGACTCTCAAAGTGGTGTTGCTAAAGAGTCAAGTCTTCCAAGATGTGACACTGGATGTTGTTTGGCCAGTATTTCCTTACATTTCAAAGATCACAGTGCCTTCAAAATAAAACAAATTTCTTGTCTAGGGACATGTCACACCCCAGAAGACTTTAACTTTCAATGTTAAACACTTAGACACAGTGTTCTGTTCTAGCTATTTCAATCCTAAAACGTAAGATATAACAAAAAGCAAATTTTGAGGTTAAGGCTGGCTGTGGGCCAGACAAGAGTGGCTCAAGAGAGACTGTGTGAGCAATAAAAATGTTTACAAAGCATGTGAATGCACACACTACTTCAATGGCTTAGCATATGTAAACATAACAAAAGATAGGATGTTTAAAATCATGTTACAATTCACCAGAAAAATCATCGTTTGTCATTCCCATGATGGACATGGCTTTGCAAGTGGCATGGAACTCCGCAACATCGTCCACGCCAGGTACAGGAAGATGGCCCCCACTGGACAGGAATGTGTATGTCTTTGGATCTTCAAGGATGAACTCCTCTGTAACCACATGGTAGCAGTTTATCTCTTAGTGCGCACAGTAAACTCACCATACAATATGTGTCTAACTCACGCAGACAACTCGTTCCAAAGATTTCTGCATACAATAAAAACATTCAACGACAACTAAATATGATTTTCTTATGTATACAGTGGTTTCAATGCAAAGACAAAATACAACATAAACCTACATACAATTAAAGTGTATCGTAACACACATACATACTGCAAGGTGTTACACAAACCCTGCACATCTGGTACTGATAACCACAGAAGTCAAGAGTGCCTGCAGTACTTAAATTAAAAAACATACTCCAGTAACTGTGCATCCACAGATCCACGGAACTTGAAACTGTGCACGTTAGTGTACTTACTATTCATATTTTCTGTGAGCTTTAACTGCAGGCTTGAGGGTCTGACAGTGGTGCTGCCAGGGTTCCAGTCTTTTGGAAAGTGGCACTGTGTCACTGGGCAAGTAGCTCCTAACATCTCCCCACAGTAGGTACTGCCTTCTTCTTCAAGTTCAAGTAATACTTCTTCTTGGACTGCTTGACCCTCAAGATAAAGGCATTACTGTCCTTTGAAACATCACAAACTACAACCCCAGCAATACAGCATCACTTTACAGCAGACCACACTGCTGCCCCTAAGTATGAGAACGATGTAAAGCAAAAGGGTGCTGCCAGTATAATGTAGCATACAGACTGCCTCCACACACTGGGCTCAAACCAAACACTACGATCTTAAATGGAGCAGGTGAAGCATACAGCTGTCAAGCTCTGTCAAATGATTTCAATGTACACTTTTCCAAACGAGCCACTAAATGTACAGCAGCACATAAACAGGTGGCTGTATTCACAAACCAGGAACTCACCATTATACTCATTATACATTGAAGCAGGGCGCGAAAGGAAATCTGTTTAAGAAGAGCAATATGTTACCTACAAACACCATCACTGCAATTTCCAAACAAGACAAACGTGATGAGAATTTTAAAATTATTCACTCCGTGCACTTTGAATCAATATTTTCATTTACCGTACCAACTAAATGCTTTTACAATATATAACATTACAGTCACTTTACTCTTGACATGTTTTCGCACGACAATGTGAGTACATACCAGCCTTCAAACCATTTACAGTAAAATGGATTATGTCTATGAATTTCATAACCTTCACTACATTCTGCTGCTAATACCCACATACAAACTGGTACTGGCAACAGGATGTACTGAAGGTTTTGAAATTCATAGACATAAACCATTCTACTAGACGGTAGATGGTTTGAAGATCGGTATGTACTCCCTGAAGATGGCATGTCGTGCCAAAACGTGTCAAAGTGAAGTGACTGCAATGTTATATATTGTAAGTGTGCTTAGTTGGTACATTAAGTGTGGGGGTTAATGAGAATTCATTCAGTGATTTCTGAACAACCAGTTGAACTTGCTCTTGGGCACTGAGTCATCACACTCACATGAAAGGCATGTATCGTGTGTCCAGGCATTCGCACAGGCTCCGGGACCCAACCAGCCTCCCATACCATGGGTACAATGCATTCTTTTGCCTGACGTAAAGCAGCTGGGCACAAAATTGACCTCTCACCTCTAGCTAGTCGCAACGTTAAGAATAAGGGGATCTATACTGCTGCTCTCCTTATATGCCTTCAAGGCACAGGCACCGACAACATGACCTCGCACTTTTACACACATAACTAACTACATGAAACAAAAGCCTTCCTGGGAAGTTCTTTACTGCTCAGTTAGGCCAGTATTCTTGCGTCTCTTCAGGGAACACAAAGCCACAGTACTATCCACGTGAAACTTTGCCGCCGGAATCATATCCTGGGGCAGATGAAGCCTGCACCTTAAAAATTCATTTTCAATATTATTTTCCCATCAATTCCTGGACCTCCCAAATTATCTCTTTTCTTCAGGTTTTGTTACCAAAACTTTGCACCTTTCATTGCCTCTCACGTCCCTACCCCTTACTTTTCTGCTCAGGTGAGGCCCCAACCAACAGCTGGTAGAAAATGTGGAACGTCCGTTCATCCTTGGCTTGACGTATGGCACGAGACTTCTCCAGTAAGTAGGTCTCGATGTTTGCTCCCGCAATGTAACCAGAAGCATCAAAGTTGATACGGATAAATTTACCCTGCAACAATAAAATAGCTACTGACAATGCATGCAGCACATCAAGTGGACAAAAACAAAAACAGTTCACTTCACAGGCACAATACATGTGAATCCACTAACTTCATCAGTTCCACAGTTCATTAATTTAAAATAAAATGTAACGCTGCACATTTACTGGCACTACCAATCACAGACTACAGAGATTCCAGAGTGACCTCTTCTTGTATTTTCTTGAATAAAACAATATATATTCCAAGGCTTTCAAAGCAGTTACATGGAACTAAGTCTTCTTGAGTCATCAGCCATGTCAAAATGCAGTTTCTTTTATTGTCTGTGCAATCAGCTGTGTTAATGTAACTTCTATGACACTGTGCGATCAGATGTCTCAACATGCTGTTTGTGTTACTGTCGATGGAATCAGCTGTGTTGACGTACCGTTTATGCTACTACCTGTGCAATAAGTTATGCTAATAACATGCAGTTTGTGTCACTGTCCCTGTGTGACCAGCCCTGTGAACAGGCAGTCTGTGTACTGCTCCCAGTTAGCCATGAACACAGACTCTAAAGTGCAATTTATTCATTCTGCTGTTGCATATACTTACAAAACGAGAAGAGTTGTCATTCTTAACAGTTTTGGCATTGCCAAATGCTTCTAAAATTGGGTTCGCCTGTAGAAGCTGTTGTTCCAGTTCGCCCTGAAAGAAAGTGAGGCTGCATTAGCAGGTATCATGGACAACACAAAGCAGAACACACTAAGCTTACACATGCTGAACATCTAAACAGCCAACACATAACAGCATTTCTGTACAATTACCACTGTCTTCTACAGGTTCAGAACATGAGAGAAGATTGCAATAAACAATCACTTAAAGGAGTAAATTTGATGTTACAAGCATGGGTTGACAGGCCATGGTATTAATGGGAGCATGATTAGGCCAAAGACAGCACCATTAGGCCACTCCTTTGGTTATGCACTCCCTGAACGTGTTTGGAGAACATTAAGACCAACTCACACAAATTAAACCTCAGAGCCAATTACCAGCACACACAGTTCAGTCACCTGTGTAATGTTTCTCTTGGGCACACACTTGGGCACACACAGCCCAGCTCTCTGGCCCACAGAACAGTGCAAGGCAGACCTCTCTCCTCCACCTATCAACTGGGCCAAGAAGGCATGCAGCTTTATTGCCACTTGTATGTTCTTACTACATGGTGCTCCAGCAACGGGGCAACTTGCCTAGTTAATTACATTCTGGATCATGAGAAGTGCACTGATGGCCATCCTGAACATGGAAGTTGCAGTTACTAAAAACATGGGAGCCAGTGATCCACAAACACTAAAACAGACCCTTCTCAAATCTAGCGTTTTCACATACAAATCTCAGCTAAAGGACCACCAGAATGAACGGCTTATTAGCTTGAATTTTTCTCTGCATATCTGGACTCTGCAAAGCACAGTGGTGACTACATTTACCACCTACTTTACCACCAAAAAACTCCGTACTTTGCCCACAGACTGTATTTATGGGTTCTGTATGACTCTTACAAAAGAAAGATTAGTGCGCTATATAGCATTAAATGACTAGTCCTCGTAACAGACACACAGTGTTTACAGTGAGGAACAAACTGAATTTTATACCTTATTTATGCTTATTACAGGCTTCAAAGGGTTACAAACTAATTAACACATCATCATCATCATCATCATCATCATCATCATTTCTGTTTCCAGCTGTGTACCTAACAGAGAACACCTACAGATACGCAGGTTGCTATGTACTATTTAACCGTCTGAATGGCAATCACAAACGTCTGGGCAGTGTGCAAGTATTGCAGTACAGCTTTGAGTGTGACTCCTGCAGTCTTCCTGTTAATGGTAGGAGCAAACTTTAATTTGAAGGGTCTGTTACACTCAGAAGGCCGGCAGCCACCTCCCCGTAGGGCGTGTGACAATGTAGTGTCTCCACTAAGGAGCACACAGTGCAGGTATATCAAGCTGGCGGCCAGCGCAACGCATGTGGGCCATATGAATTATTTTAGCGGCCCACGAAACTTCTACAAAACAAACCGTGCGTACAGCTCAAAGACTACTGTTTAAAAACAGAGACGTTCGATTGGATAAGAACGTAAAGTAGGTTATGTAAATATTAAGGGAAACTTAGTACTTTTGTGTACTTTGACGGCGGCCGTAGTCCATCGACGACCGCCTAATGCGCCCCGCATGCGTTACTATGCAGTTGGATGAAGTGCAGGCGAGATGCAACTTGCGGTTAACCGACAGTTCACATTAGTTATACCTATAGTGCCTGACAAGAAACACGTATTTGTGTAAATAACTGTCCTTCATCGGGACACGAAACAAGCGCTCCGACATGTCACAATTAACAAGACACATATGGGGATTCCGCCTCTCCCGGGATATGACGCCACGTTACTGGACAATCGGTTCCCGACGTTTCGAAGGAACGCGTCCCCTTCACCCACAAAAGTCTCAGAGGTCCGATGCAAATGCCAGGTTGTCTTCTGCCCGTAACGGCAGCAGAAACTGTCGCAGTGTCACCGCATACCAGACCGCATTACTGCGCGCCCATCAACAGGCAATCCACCTGCCCCAGCTAGAGAACAGGTACGCGATACGAACACGACGAGTCCGACTACAAAACGAAGATGTAACACAAACCGTTCGCAAGTGCCACTGTCACACAACATTCAAATACCTACCGCAGAATTCGTGTTTGGCTGTATGAAAGCATGGAACAGAAAGGAGAAAACATTACTATTACAGTGCCTGTCACACAGGAAGAAATAAAGCACTAAAGCATATGTTGTACTACTAAGCGCACAACACGCAGATTAATAAGACAAGCGGTACAGAACAAAGTGCAGCACCGGAACTGCCATGAACACTGCTGGCTAACAGGATCTGACAGCGTGAAGTCCGGTAACTCAACAGCAGCGAATCAGATAAATGGCTGCCTGGACTACCACAGCACATCCTGCAAGACACCAATCTTCACGGCTACCACCGTTACTGCGTCAACTCTCGTTTTAAACTACCAGATTAACATCGCGGTCTTGCCTCCATCTTCAGGGTATAAGTAGTTCTGCAAACTTCATACACTTCCTCTTCTGCACGCAAGCGCTTCCGCAACACCTGCAGCTACCTACCGGTGTGCAAGACATCACATGCCGCATGACCGCAGTGTTAGGCTGTTCACTACTACAAGAACCTCAAATCTCATTAACTACGAGATGCAGTAGTACCGTCAACTTACGAAAACAGCTTTGGCCTTGACAGCGCGGGCAGGATCCCTCAAGTTGGGGCTAACCTTACCCAAACTGACGTAGTTCTGTCAAAAATGACAGGTCTGTCACCGCATGTCACACTCCACTGATAGCCATTCGTCAGCTGATGACTTTGTAACAAGCCTGAATTGAAAGTTACGCACAGACAGAACAACACAAAATTAACAGTGTCATTAACTCGCAAGCACAAGGCACAACTGAACATTGGCCAATTGTGTTTGTAACTGGAATACATCCATGACTCTTCACAAACACCTAACGGCCGACTTCCACACACGCACAACCACTGCCAAGGTCAAAGCTGTTCTCGTGAGTAGACAACAGTTAGTAACTCCCCGGTGCTTCTGTGAGACACAAGAGAGTTAGCCACCTTACACATGCCCACAGCCTGTCTCTTCACGCCATGCACAGAACAGGGACCATTTCTCATGAAGAAATTTGTCGTAAGACATTAATACAGCAGGTGCACTCCGTAACGCAGAGCGCGTACAGTCCTCGGCAGGTAACCTGATCCACGGTAGTGCGGGGGTGAAGGGGCAAGCTGCTCAGGGACGCAGCTCGAACCGTTGTCCCTCCGTTTCAGTAACACTGATAACTCGCAGCACTCTGCAGTGTCGTTTAAGGACTGCAGCGAACTGCAATGTCAGACATTTCCAAGAAAGTAATTCATACGAAAGAAAAGTTACTATTAGTAGGGCACTCGCGCGTTGCGATGCAGGCGGACAATACAGTCCTACCCCCAACAGCGCAGATGTTTCTGGAACAGGCATAACATTGCCTGGCCGTGCCGATCAGCGGCCGGACCGTGCCGACTACAGCTGTGTGCAGTGTTCAGGTATCAACGTATCTGAATAGCAGTACTCTTGACCAAGGCGTTTGTCCCTGTCAGAATGTCGCGCTGTTTCACGGTACACGCGGCCCGCAATAAAATCACGGCCTTCCCTGCGGCGATTTTGACGAAACACAAAAACGTTCCACAGCACCGTGTGCAGACCGCTTATACCGAATTTCACCCAAATCGGACAACAAATGTGGGAAGTACCGACACAAACTCATTTACCCTACCAAGTGAAGTACGACACAGCCGCCGGTTTTCACGAAACTGACGATTAGTCAACTTTTTATGGACACCCCCAGGGCGGAATTTTATCCAAATCGAAGAACACAGAAAATATGGGGGCGAAATTTCACTCGCGCATTGAAGAAATTATGGGTTTCAGTGAGCCGATTTTGAAGAAACTCACAAGTGTCAACTGCATTGTGCTGAGACCGCCTACACCGAATTTCACCCTATCTGTCCCGAAATACTGAAGTACGAACAGAAATCATCTGCCCTAAGCAAAGTTCGGCTTTCACAAAGCAGACTTCCCCGGAGCTCAGGCTTGCTCGACAGCTTTCGTAAACACCTGCACTGAGTTTCATGCAAATCCGAGAAACGGTTTAGTCGCCCACACTACATCACGGAAGGACGGACGGACATGGTCTCCACAAAAGACGTTCCTTTTTTACTTAGTAAAGAAAGCCTAAAATTTTCGAGGCTGACACTGCAAGAAAACTTTAATCCTGCCGTCAAAATAAATGAATTCCCGAACCTTTCATGATTCATCCGCACAGGCGACTTGTCAGCTTCTGGCCAGTTTAGTTTTCAGTTAGAAGGCTGACAGTGAGTCACTTGTACAGCGATAGCGGATTGGTGGACAAAACACAACAAACATGCCGGGCCGTGCATGGTTCGGGCGGGGAGGGCCCGGTCCGATTTCAGGCCAGTCTGTGTAACATCTGTGGTGGACAAAGTGGCACTGTAACAGGTTTCTCTCCGAGTACTTACATTCCCCCCCCCCCCCCCGTCATTCTCATTCCACCAATGCCCCTCCATAATCATCGTTCATCGGCGCTACATAATCTTATCAGCTGACAGCGTCGTTAAACATCACACAAAAAGGAACCACCCTGTCCGTGCCGCCGCACGTACCGAGCAGGCCCGCCCGCCAGCGATGCTAGGTTCTTCACCAGCCAAGAACAAACTACTGACCTACACAAGCAGGGCATGCTTTACATATCCAGACACACTGCCGCAACTACAGCCTTTCCAACAGTAGGTTCTAGACAGAGAGACAGAGTGGTACTTACAATGACGAGTGCGGCGCCGGGTGCCTGCAGAGGGCATGCAGTGGTGGACCCAACATATGCAACAGAGAAAAAAAGGAAAAAGAGGCATTATGAGAAACATGCAGCATTCAGCACTACTATAAGATACTGCAGCACTACTGTAAGATACTGCAGCACTACTGTAAGATACTGCAGCACTACTGTAAGATACTGCATCACTACTGTAAGATACTGCAGCACTACTGTAAGATACTGCAGCACTACTGTAAGACACTGCAGCACCCGTCAACATGCCTATCCCACGGACTCCATGCTATTTTCCACAGTTTCTTTGCCCAGGGGCCACCTGCACCTACCTGATAATTACAGCAAATCCAATTCTCAAACACTCACACCAGATTTCCATAAGGTTACCTACGAAGAATTAAAGAATGCGAGGTACCAGACTCTCACAGCACTTTTCTAAGGTGTGACGCTGTGTTTTAGAGTAATTCCCGACGTTTCGAAAGATCGTCGTGCCTACATTTTCAGGGTGAACCAATCAAATAAAATTTGTTTTTGGATTGACCGTCCTCTGAAGATGAAGGCAATACGATCTTTCGAAACGTCGGCAAATACAACCCAAGGACACAGCGTCACAGCCCGGAAGGCCTGAATCCTCAGCAGCACCGCTGCCAGAACCTGGAATCTCCCACTTACGACGCCATGCGTTGCGACAACCGGCTACACGAGATATGGATCTTCATTGTCAATCACAAACCTCACACCTCGTGCGTGCCTTCACGTTTTGAGGAATTTCGGGGTAAAAAAAAAAAGCTTCCCAGTTCCATGCTAAGATAAGCTGTAGACATGCTTATGAAGCAGGTCGCTACATTACTGGCAGAATGACCCGTGACACATAAAAACACGAAAGTGCTGTTAATACTATCGCAGCCACTCAAACTGCAGAAAAATATGTGGGAGTCCATAGCAAAGACAAGTCGGACATAACATTACAACTAGCAATCACATTCACAGCTACATCACACTATCGTCTTAACAAGCTACGTCACTACGTGCTTGCAACGCAGCTACAGTATTTTTAAACCACTGTACCCAAGCGGCACTGCCATAACTGCGGTCAGAGTGCATTAGCAGAGGCGTCGGATGTTTTGCATGTTTTATCTGGCGTCCCGGTATCCGGAACGCCCCAAATCTGGCTATATTCCAGGACAATTAAATTCAGTTTCCACTACCTTCATCACTACAGTCTGCCGTCTTCGCCAGACGTCCCTGGCGACGTCTCCCCAGCTGATGTCCTGTAATTAATGCTGACTGACCCATCGCAAGGAACTTCAAATTTAGAATTCCTGCATCCTGCACAGCAGGCGGAATTTAAACTCCAGCGTTAAAGAACAGTTCAGCAAGTGTTCAAGGGTCTACAGCATAGCAAGTGTTCAAGGGTCTACAGCACAGCAAGTGTTCAAGGGTCTACAGTACAAAGTTGTACGAAAGAGGCCGCTGGTGAAACCACACAACCACGTACGTCATAACCGCAACCAAAGGTACGTGAACCCCCTCCACACTCCACTCCACGCATTGAGAACAGTATGGCCAAAGACCTCCAGGGACTTAAATGTTACTGTGGTCAGCACAGTGCCTGCCTGCTGCAACCCACTGGACAGCAAGTTCCTGCGATGTTACTCTACACCAATATAGTAGGATTACTTCCATAAAGTCGAAGCGTCTTAAGACAGCGAGCGTGGTCTGATGACGTCATGATACTCAAAAGCGCCAAGTCGTGTGCTTCTGCTTATGTAGCAGCCATAATCACGTGACTGATGGTGGACAGGCGCAACGTCAGCTTACACCGCTGTCAGCCTGAGCTGTCGCTCGCGCTGTATTTACGAAGAGAACTACTGCTGTTCTTCTCATTTTCTCACGTGCAATCCGTACTGTTTGGGCTGTGTGTGAGGCTCGCGCTGACGGTCGTGACGCAAAATGACAGGGTCTTTATGGATGTAATCCCATGACAAATACCTTTAATTTATTCGTTACCTAAGTAACTCGAAGACTCTAGCAGATGCAAAATTCTTAATTTGAAAGGAAAATACAATGCCAGGGAGGAGAAAGCGAATGGCAGGGTAGGGGAGATCCACACACGCGCTACTACAAAAATTTTAGACACCAGCTTACATTCTTGAAAAAATTTATTGTTAAAAAACGCAGTTTCATCCTACCTGCCACGTTTACACGAACCCATATACGTGAAATACTTTTTGGTAGCCCCCGGGCGCAATTGAAAGTACATTTAATGTAGAGTGCAATCGTCTGCACGTGACGCGGTGGCGCCTGGTACGCGGGCAGCACGTTCCGCCCAAATGCTAGTACTGTGTGACCGAGTACATGGATACCAATCGCTATGGGCAGCAGCTACTGCACCTTTACCCACTCACCATCACCATCCAGTCGGACTGACAGCAGCTGTCCATCGCAACCCGGCGAACCACCGCTGTGACAGACCACAATCTCATGCATTTCGTGATCAGCTTATACATGAGAACAACCAGTGTGTTAACTTAATATCGCCAGACAATAGCAACTCCTCAGAAGCTGTAATGAACCCCCCCCCCCGACCCGGCCCCACACGTACACAAAAGCCAGTGGTTGGCGTAATTAAACTACCAGGCACAACTAACTCCATGGAGCAGGGCCCTTCCTGACAAGCTAACTGTTCCTCAGCTAGTCAAGAAATCACCCGCATTTTATGCAACCCGAAGGTTCATTACCGCATTCACAACAGCCCGCCTCCTGTCCATATGCTCAGCCAGATCAATCCAGTCCACACCATGCCATTCTACTTCACCACCAATTTAATACGGTATAACTCTCCCACCTACGTCCAGGTCTTCCCAGTGTCTCTTTCCTTCAGATTCTCTCACCACATCCCTGCATGCATCTCTTCTTCCCCATGCTACATGCCCCACCCACCTCATCCTTAATTTCATCACCCAAGCACCTCTCTTTCAGCAGCACAAAACATGAAGCTCCCGTTATGTAATTTTTTCCACTCTCCCCTTACACCCAAACATCTCCCTCAGCACTCCACTCTCCCCTTACACCCAAACATCTCCCTCAGCACTCCATTCTCCCCTTACACCCAAACATCTCCCTCAGCACTCCACTCTCCAGCACCCTCAACCCACGTTCTTCCCTTAATGAGAGAGACCACGCTGCACGCCCGTTGAACGGGCGAACTGAACAGTTCCGTATGTTCTAATATTCACCTTCTCAGATACCAAAAGGGAAGACAAAAGATTGTGGCCGGCCGGTAGCAGGCAAGGCACGCCGTGAATTTAATCTGAGCACTGATAGACAGCGGGCCAAAACGTGGCATCGACACTCATTCTACACGGTCTGCTAGCTCAAGAAAGTTCACTGAAACCAGACGCTGACTGGTCAAACTGGAAGACACACACTTGACACAGACGTCCAAGTCTACAGCCTTGGGGGATGTGACGCCGTGTGCTCTGGTACCAGATTCACCAACGTTTCGGACGAACGAACTGGCTTCATCTTCAAGCCAGAAGAATAAGACACAAAAAGCAGGGCACCGTGCTAACTTCATATTACTGGATGTCAAAACTGAAAACTGAACCCGGACGCAGGGCAAGTTAAATGGCCGCTGCACGACTGACACACAGCCAGTCCTATCGCCGCGTGTGCGGTACACTCCGTCATCTGACGACTAAAGCCTAATCCACAACTAGGCACAACGTCGCCTCCAGATCGCATACGTTTTGTGTCCACACCTACTTGGCGTGTCCAGCCAATCAAGTCATTTGGAGGGAGTGCAGTTGCAGCTGGGATGTGTGCAGGATATACAGTTGTAACAAGCAGAAAGAAACGGCCAAAGTATGCGAAACGTTTTTGGATGCGGCGCTTCTTCAACGATGGAATTCAGGACGGAAACCTTCTTCGCCAGTGAAATAACAGAAGATGGTTCACGATTCAGTAACTTCGTCAGGATGACGGAAACTAACTTTGAGATTTTGCTCCAGAAATTGGCCCCAGCATCCAAAGGAAAGATACAAAGTACCACAGAGCAATTCACTCACATTAGCCGTACCGCTCATATATTTGGCCACTGGTGATTTTCTCTCAACTTCAGTAGCACCGAGTTCATATTTCTTTCCACGAAAATCAAAGTATGACTTTTTTATTATGGTTTTTGTAATCTGCACAGTGCACATCCCATACACATGCATCGGACTGCAAATCCTCAATAAAACTAAGAACTCTTCCGCTTGACCACCCGTTAACCGCTCGCATTCTACAGATTAACTGACACACTGAAGGAAATAAAAATATGCGCGGATTGCACGCGGACACGTTCAAACCTGCGAACTTTTCTGTTTACCATCCTAGCCGGCAGACAACGGCCAATGTCTGCGTACAGTACGCGGACACTGCACGGAGGTGTGGATGAGGCTTAGTCACACAGTCCAGTTCAATCTGCTGTCTGTACGATAATCCGATTTATGTGTAAAAATCCAGTCCGTACCGCGCAGTAAACACACTCCGACTCGGTTATAAAAACCAGTCAGTTAATGTTGTATAGGGAAATAATCGCTGTTTGTTCTGAGATCCACACAAAACACATAAATGCACTGTGTGGGCAGAACGTAGAATTATATTTAAAGACCCAGTCCGTACCGCGCAGTAAACACACTCCGTCTCGGTTATAAAAACCAGCCAGTTAATGCTGTATAGGGAAATAATCGCTGTTTGTTCTGAGATCCACACAAAACACATAAATACACTGTGTGGGCAGAACGTAGAATTGTTGAAAGCTAAACTGGGTGGCATATAGATTAACCACTGGGCTTTCGGTGTTACTTTACTGCAGGTCCGCAGGCAAAGATGAACCGCACGTTACAACGCAACATCGAAAAGAACTCATCAGCCCTAATTTTCAATTACAGCAAGAAATTAGCGGCCCTTACTGTATGTAAGTGACCCACATAACCGATAACCTTCCACTTTATTGCACTGCAGTCTCATTCAGCCGCCCATCATAAACCATTCGCCGCATGATAACACTGACACTACAGGGACACCACTGACACAAACACTTTGCCTTTGCAAAGACTTCAAGTGTTCTAGGATGTCACGTTATGTGGCTGGGTTAGCTCCCCGACGTTTCGGAAGGTAGTGCCGCCTCCATCTTCAACTACTGACCCAACTACACAACGTCACGCCCCAGAAGACCTGAATTCTCAACAGTACCACTGTGGAACACTCAAACCTCACTCCTGCTACGACGGACACACTCCATACGCACTGTCTTTAAGCCTGCTGTCCTGACCATAGTGTGTCACACTGCACGCACACGTTACATGTTTGTACAGTGTCCGTCACACCTTACAGTGCCTTCAAACAGCGTTCTGGGAACCAAATCTGTTCCTACAGAGACATTACTTTATCTGACAACTTGCACCATTCTTCACTCGGACCGTTTCGCGTGATGGACGGCAGTGCGGCGCTCACAGCTACTCCAGCTGACCGTCAGTCGGGGTCCACACATTTCATTCCAATGTTGTGGAACCAACCGAACGCTTTTACTCGCGATCTTCGAATCACTGCGTGGCTATGCCTCTTCCAAAGCGAGTTCTCCGGAGAAGGGGATCTAGTGGCTTCCCTTTCAAGTTCCGTACCTTATCTTCCCCCTGACATGCATCCAACAGCTGCTTACGTCTTCCTCCTCTTCTCGACCCTTCTAGCCCTCCCTCAGGAACTTGTTTCAGAAGGCAGTTCCTACACAAGGTGCGACCAATCCAGTTAGCCTTCCAACTTTCTACTGTATGCGGGATATCCGTCTCCCCCTGGACTCTATGCAATACCTCATTTCCCACACGATCGGTCCAACTGATCTTCTCCATCCTCCTTCAGCACCACGGTTCACAACTTTCCAGGTACTTCTGACCTACCCGGCGGTACCACAGAAAGCTATGCTCCAGAGGTAGCACTTTCGCAGTTTCTTCCTTACATTTAATTCCACGCTGCTTCTTGTTGGACAAAGTGATCGGAAAGTTTCCCGTCGGCTCGCAGACATACGTCACATCCAACAAACACGCTGTTTATTGACGTCCAAACATAAGTTAAGCAAGCCGATAGGAAGTGCCGAACTGTTGTCCGATAAAATAATGTCACTACATCAAGTACACGGACCTGCAGCTTGCTCTCACGCTCACATTAACAGCACGCTCCAGGCACGCAGGCAGGTAACTTTACCGTCCACAGAAATTATCTTACACTGCAGTGCTATTTTCCCTTGCATGACACAGTCGTTATGTCCTTGTCGGGCCCACTTGGGTACAAAACTCTCTCCTTAAACCTTATGGCACAATCATCATCATCATCATCATCGTAACGGTATAAACCACCGAGGCTTCTTCCGTCTTCGTGGGTGCTGATCTGTCCGTCTTTTCCTTGGTCAACACACACATTTCTTCCTCTGGCCGTAATACCAAAATATTCATGCACTAAATTGGAAGTGCGTGCGTCGTTCATTTTACAGTTGTGTCCCACTGACAAACACATAACGCAGGTATTTACGACTGGCTGTGGCTCCATGTGTCCCTGCAGTAAGTCACATGGCAACTCACAGTTTTAATGAAAACCAGAGTTACTGGTACATCTGACACAACGGGCTGCTTGCTGCTGACCTGAATACCAAACACCAACCGGCATGCTGGCATTTCTCTTGCACAACTCAGCACCTGAATTCAGCACTTATGGCCAATCAATCACTGGATCATACGTTCCATTCAAAACTGAAGCCAGTCTGATACACCAAACATACACAAACACACGTTCCACACACATACCTAGACACCTTCTTATGTCGATATTCCTGCCACATGTTTTGGCTGTAAACTATCTTCAGGCAGTCCATTAGACTGCGCAAATCAGTGCATTATTACAGTGTCAGTTCTGTAAAGATGGCACCTCTAACTGTTACACAGAACTAACATAACGCCACAAAACCTTGAAGAGAGAGAGAGAGAGAGAGAGACAGAGAGACAGAGACACGCACGCACGCACACGCACACACAAAATATAAAGCAACCGTTCTGCCTGCACACAACTATTTACAGCAAAACCTCTGCAAATTTTATGGCTTTATCAGACTTGTGTAACAGTTTGAGGTGCCATCATTCCAGAACTGGCACTGCAAGAATGTACTCATTTGCACACAGTTTAATGGACTGCCTGAACATGGCTCTTTATAGCCGAAGCAAGTGGCAGGAGTACTGAAATAAGCATGTGTCTAGCTGTGCCACCTGAACGTGTTTACGTTCACGCCATAACGGGAAGCCCCAGACAGTCCGCAATTTATAGACATCATAGAGTTGCAGTTTCTAAGACAAACTATAAATTCTAAGTAGCCCTTTATGGCACAGTGGCGACTGTATGTATCGCCTGCTTTAGCATTCAAGAACGCTGGCAGTCTGCCCACACAGTGTATTTGGGTGTTGCACAACACGTGTCTCAGGCTAAGCAACGATTACGTCCCTAAAGCGCATGATTTGAGGTTCTCAAGCGGTGTTAATGAAGACTGAAGTCTTCTGAGATGTGATGTCACGTCGACAGGTAAACTGTTACAGACGTTTCGAATAAGCGCAGTGCCTACATCTTCAGGGTCAAGCAGCCCCTGAATATAAACCAGTTGGACTATGTAATGGCAATGCAGTCTGACTCTGTATGGCAAGGAATTAATTTCAAACATTATGTACATGAACTTACCACTAAAAAGCCGTAATCAAGTCAAGTTACAGGGTCCAACAGCGGTGCTGCAGATTTAGATCTTCCATTACTTAAAGTTCCCACATTCCAACCACGCTTACACGAATAACCAACACCACCGAGCAGAGACTGACAGCTCCTCAGCTGGTCAAGAAATTCCTTAGCAATGACGGCAACTGACAGTTCACTGCCATGTGAAACCTGTGGTCACCATAGCGGTGACAATGAACATTATGACCTGCAATCTGATAAAATGCCATCAGGTGCAAAGGCACCTACAAACCAGGCCACACAGCATCACACCCCAAGCGGTAACGCTGACACCCATCATACCACATACTCACCAATGGATTCCTTCTTCAGCCAGCTTAATCCTGTCAATATAATCCCATCTGTGTCTTCAAAAGCAACTAGAACATAATCCTCCTCCCACTGCCATTCAGGTCTTCCCAGTGATCTCTTCCCTTCAGACTTTCCAACTAAAATGTTACACTAACAGTTTGTACAAAAGAACACAGGCAGTCACCATGCAGTAACTCAATCATCTCGTGCCTGAAATGGGGGATCGGCTGGCTATACTGAATAACCCTGAAATTACTCTACCCTCATACAAGACATATAAACACAAATCAAACAGTAGAGTGATGCGTCAAACTGTCAACAGCCCAGTCAGAATACTTTAGTAAGTACAATCTGTATTCCTTATACAGTCTGTAACCAAAAGTGGCCCTGCAGCATCGTCTGTGTACTTTCAACTACCAACATAAACTCAAAGGCTGATAACAGCATCCCCTGAAGCCAGCTGCAAAGTGTGATGACCGCGAACTTTTGAATAGCAACTACTGTTCCAAAAAGCCTCTTTCTGGCAAACGACTGATCCCACTTCAGCTAGGCTGAATCAAACTGTACGATGTCCAGCTGACAAGACATCCTGCCAGTGCTCCAACATATGAAGGCTGTTCAATAAACGAGGTTCGCTAGGTCATGAAATGAGAAGTCATTACAGTGTCAAGCGGAACTCACTTATCCACTGTAGTATCATTACATTCCAGTGCAATACCTGAGCACATTGATGTGTTTAGCCCCCCTTGGCATGAGTTTAAAATTCCCATCATGGCAGAAATTGGGGGACTTGCAATCGCAAGTATTCAAGAACGGCCATTTCCACTTCCTCAACACTGTGGAATCTGCGACCTCCCAACTACACCTTCAACAGCATGAGTAAGGTGGATGATCCAGGACTTCCCAGCAAAACAACTGCAGCAGTTTCCGTGTGGTGCTATGCCATCAGGCTGAAGAATCGCACCCTGCGACAGCTCATCATTTGGGCAACTGAAGCAACATCTGCAATGTCGTCAACTCCACAATGATGAGGAAGTGGAAATGGACGTCCATGAATGGATGCGAATGCAGGAGTCCACTTTCCACCACAGTGGAATTTTTAAACTCATGCCATGATGGGGCAACTGCATCAATGTGCTCTGGCATTATGCTGAAAAATAATGTAATGGAGCTGCATGTACCACTGTAATGCCATCTCACTTAACAGCTTTTAAATACAGAACCACATTACAACACATGCATTTAAAAATTAATATACCAAGTATAATTACTTGTGGTATGCACAAAACCTAGATTTTCTGTTTCCTCTTTCCTACTACAGATCCACGGTATCGTTTCCTGTTCACTATTTGCTTTCACCTCACCATCTGATGCCATATGCTTAGTGCTGCTGGCACCACTACTAAATAAAGCAGAAACAAGTAAAACAAACAGATAATAGGCACCAGCTTTAATGATACCACTTAGCAAACACAACACACCAGTGTCTATTCCACAAATACAATTATCCCAACTACAATCCCACATGTGGCTGCAACTGCAGTGTCATGTGTCCATAGACATAACTTTTACTATGCAATAAAGCTGTCATGCAGTAAAGCATGGCAACAGGTTACCTGATACAAAACACTGACCAATCATTCTGCACTGCAGCAAAATGTGGTCACTTTCCCAGAGTGCCACATAAATAAATCCTACGGAAAATACTTATAACAACACATGTTCCTGGTGTCTGGAGCATACAGTACAATACAGAACTGTCCAGGCACTGAGCACAATGCAGACTGTATAAAGACATTGGATCTGACGTTGTACATGCTTGTTGGATGATTAAACTGGGCTGGCATGAACTAAGGATGGCCACCAACAAAGTCCCAAAGTCACTTTGGGACACAAGTCTCAGAGAAGGAAGGCCTGCTGAAAAGCCAAGGAAGGGATGAGGAAAAGAAATGCAGAAGGGCACTGCCAAATTGATTAACACAAAAAACTGGCACGCAAAGGCAAGACATAGGAGCGACGCGACTGGAGGAAGAAACGGGAGGCCATGACCAGGAAATAGGCTGAAGAGCCAAAGGAAGAAAAGCCGCCATCCGTGGGGATCCAGTCAGACACTCGACAGCATCACAACAAGAAGTTCCAGCGCTAAGACACAGCGCTGGAGCACAAAGGCAATGGACACGTAAAAGGACTTACCGTATGTGGCGACAGGGAACTTTTCGGTTTTGAAGCTGCTACATAGGCAAGGTACTGAATGACCTTCTTTGTGTTCTCTGTCTTCCCAGCTCCAGACTCTCCTGTACAGAGGATGGACTGGTCCTCTCGATCTGCAGGATTCAAGTAAAAATGGTTGTAGTTTTTACGTGAAGCAAGAAACCACGACAGAGTTCACAATGTGTCCACAACAAAACTGCAACCCCTTTTAAGATTTCTTTAAATCCCCCCCCGGCCCTTGCAGTTACATTTCATGAACAGCAAGCCCCAGCTGTTGCACAGTTACCTTATCTTTGTGTCTTGCCTGCTATATGCCAATACATAACACCCATTAGTCAAAGACGGAATTCTGAAGTGCACAAAGGGTGCCAGCTGTTGACAACACAGTCAAATATTGGCAGTCACAGGCCAAGTTACCAGAACTGGTGTATTTGACAGGTGTGCCAATAATTATGCATTGTTAAAGCAGTCAAACTTTCATACCGTTTGACTACTGTCAAGCTATGCCCACCCACCATATGGCTGACTGAGCAAAACACCAGCCATTTTGTGATTCATTTGACAGTCAGTCAGAAACTGACAACTGGCCAATTCCTAAGTGCACCGTTCCCACGACATAGCAAGCATCTAGAAGTGACATATCTCTGTCAAATATACCACTTGTGGAAATGCAACTTTGTAGCAGACCTCACATGATACAGCTCTTGAACAGCACAGACAAGGGCAACAGGTTAAGGGCTGCACAAGCAGTGTTAAATTCAGGACGTGTGCTGCAATTAAAACATACATGTACTACACAGCGTAACAGAGTTCATTTGTATGCAGCAGTCATCTCAAAAACTCAGAAGCCACACCTGTTTTTTTCTCCTGTGGATTTATGTTGTAACATCTAACAAACTTACACCTTCCACTACTGCTCTTGCTTATGTTGTGTGTGTGCGTGCATGTGTTGTGTTGTGTTGTGTTGTGTTGTGTTGTGTTGTGTTGTGTGTGTGTGTGTGTGTGTGTGTGTGTGTGTGTGTGTGTGTGTGTGTGTGTGGTGTGTTGTGTTGTGTTGTGTTGTGTTGTGTTGTGTTGTGTTGTGTCATGTCGCGTTGCATTGCGCTGCGTTGTGTTCTTTAATGTTTGATTCCACACAAAAAGTGAAAAAAGATAAAGTTCACCCTATAACCTGTGATGAAGGCCCAGAGGCGGAGTGGGGGTATAGCTCTGCTGTTCCTTTAACCGTGGCGCTAGATGGGGGTGGGTAGTCAAAGCCACGCCCTGGCCACTTTACCCCCAGGAATGACCCAGTGCCCATTGTACAGGAGACTGGGTTGGCCTTGGTTCTGGTACAGATGGGTGCAAAAAACTTGCCCCTGCCAGGACTCAATCCCTGGACTGTCCAGACCCACAGCCTTTAATTTTACATACAGAAAATAACTGTTACAACACTAAGCACTATTTGTTGCATGTCCACAGGAACAGCCTTCACACTCAGTACAGCCACCACAACAACCACAGCACTTCCTTATCTGGCCCATGGAAAATCCCAGTTCATAAGGCAGTGATATGAATGTAGAACTGCAGTAGCCGCATGCAACACACAGTTGGAAAACTGTACTTGGCAATGAAACTGGGAGGAACATGTAGAAACCATTGGGGGGGGGGGGGGGGAATATGAAGAAAGGAGATCAGTTTGAAGACCTAGGTATGTACAAAAGGGTACTACTTAAATTAGTTTTAAAAAGTACAGCAGAAGGACGTGTACTGAAATCATTTGCCTCAGGATGGGGAGAAGTGGGCTCTTGAGAACCTGCTAATGAGATGCATCACAGGCGGGGAATTCCTGCAACAGCAGGGCTACTACCATTTGCTCAAAAAAGACGGTGCTCCATGCGATCATGCAACAAACCATCAACCTGTACTTCATATTAAATAAATCCGACACTGCACAAAGAAGGGCACTTCGTGACCCACACTCTTCACTGCACGCTGTAATGACCTGATTAAGGATCAGTCAAGCAGGACGTGTTGCATGAACAGGAGGGATGAGACAGGCAACAGGGTGTCATGATACAACCCTAACTGCTGGCCCCAGTAATCAGCTGACCAACAAATTCGGCGCCTTTTGCGAAACCCAAAGGCCCATTACTACCTTCACAAGGACACACCACGTAGCCCTATTATAAGCCATGATGCATTCAATATGCCCTAGCACTGTTTCTTAAAAGCTGCATGTTATAATCATCCTCCCATCTATGTCTACATCTTCCACGGGCTTCCTTGCCTTCAGGTTTTCCAATTAACCATGCCTATACAAACACCTTACAGACCAATTTCCAAATTAGGTGTTCCCGTTGCTTACATCACTGGCTCCCAACGTGTGGGCCGTAGGCCCTACCATGTGCTTTGCAGCAAGTGTTGCCCCACCCGTCAGCACTTGGTTTCTTCTGTTACTGCCATTACTCTTATTACTAACAAACTGTCCATTCATTTATAGATCTTCTGAGCTTGTAATGGCCATCTTGTCATTTTGTATTTTTTCAATTAACAGAGCCTAAAGCACAGCTACTAACATGTGGAGTTCCGCAAAATTTTTTTTGTAGTTAAGAAGGGGTACTAAAGCTTGAAAATGTTAGTAACCGCTTGTGCAAGTGCAGGCCCTGTGTAATATTTCATAACAAGCGGGCTTTTTATGATGACAGGTTGTCAGCCTTCTGCACATTCACACAACTGGAAGACCACCCCTGTCGGCTGGCCGCAGTAGTTCATTCAGTATATCTGCAGCTACCGCCATATGCATGCGCTGAGGGCCATGCATGATATGCTAACAAGACAGCCACTTAGCATGGGTTAAGTCAGCACCTTCTTGCGTACTTTGTGCAAGCAGCTTTACTTGAAGACTCCGGTCCTCTAGCATATGACATTATTCTACTGGGGCGGTAGTTCCAAATGTTTCAAAGGTATCATGATCCTCCAAAATGCCGGGAACTTCGCACCCAACAACACTGAATCTTCAGCAGCACCATCTCAGAACCTCAAACTTCAGAGTTTTACTTGTTAACTGTAAATCCCGCATGACCCATATTGACACCCACCTTGCAACATCGAACGGTAGGCAGTGTCTGTGATGGCAAACACATGAGGAGGCACTTCGTGTCGCTTGATGCCCTTGTAGCGCTCCATGATTTTTTCTGTGTAGATGGGCAGCCGCTTGTATGGGTTCACCACCACACAGAACAGGCCAGAGTATGTCTGGAAGAGAAAAATACAAACATTAGTCGAGGCATAAGAAAAGAATCTACTAAATCAACGTTTATTTTATTTATTTATTTTACTTATTTATTTATTTATTTATTTATTTGCTGAATATTACTGAACAGAGCTTGGACAGCACACTTGACACAAAAGTCACTGTGCAAAGCTGTGTTGCATGATCCCACACAGCCATCCTCTTAACATTCGTTGCTTTTCCATGTCTCCATAGCCACTGCATAACAGGACACGATCATCTGACAAAGTTTCATAATTACGGGTCATTTACTTAGGAACTCATTAGGAGTTTGACTTGTTTCTGAAACCATAAAAATGAAGTGAAGGTAGCAAGAGAAAGAAAAAGGCTGTGGTGTTCGGGGTCATTACTGACAGTGTGCACTGTAAACAGTCGCCACTTCATTCAGTTCTGTTAAATGAGTCACCTAAATTCTGTGTCGCTACTGCATGCTGTTTGGCAACAGGAGGTAGCATTTGTGGTGGCGGTAACATGGAACAGATGGCACAAAATTCAGTAAGTCGGATGCTGGTCAGAAGATAATCTAAGTGCAAGGGCAGTGGCATTGTAAACTTGGTCCAATGAGGAAATTTGCAGTGTGATTTGGTTTTATGGGGCAACACGGTTCCCCCATGGGAAAAAATTCCCACCTGGGAGAGGTGTGTGCTGATGGTGCGCAGCGCGTTACAAAATGGTGATCACACCCGCCGGCCCTATACAGCAAGGAGAATCATGGAGTATGGCTGCAGGGACTGACTCTGGAAGAGTGAGCAGTCACAGTCTGACATTTGTCCACTGCATTGCAGTTGTCCCTCTGCAGTTCACGCAGCACTGTCCATGGATAGTTGCAGCAAGGGTAACATGCAACCAACTGTTTGTCTGGGCAAATGAGGCAACACCTGACGGGTCGCTAATTCCAGAACAGTGTGAGCAAATGGAAATGGCTGTCTGTAAGTGGCTGCAAATGCGACAGACCGATTTCTACAGCGACAGAATTGCTAAATACATGCTGGGATGGGGAAAATCTATCACCTTGCACAGAGATTATGCTTAACAATAATCACACTTCAGCGCAATAAATAAGCTTTTGTTAACGTTGTAATGGCCTTTCATTTAATCAGTACGAGATACGGAATGTTGCCTGTTGAACAGTGTTCGTCCACTCCCTCTTTAGGGAATGGCCAACGAATGGTAACAGAGTGCTGGCCGACCTAAATATCAACAAGGCAGGCGGTGGACATGTAATGTGACATGGAGGCGCGTTCCCGTAACCACTTTTGCCGTGAAAAACAATAAGTATTACATATTCTGGGTGTCTCTCTCTAGCCTTAGTTATCCAGCGCATGCAACGCGCACGCGCTACATTGTCATCTCTGGCCCCTCTTGCTGTACCAGTTTTCCCCATCATCTCACAAACGGCACGCTTTTCGGAGAAAGGTTACGGAACATAAAATGTGTTTTCATTTACTCTATAACTTTCGTATGAAACACCTGCATTCTAAGAAGAATTCAGCGAGATATTACCATAAACGTCCATAGGTTTTCATGCAAAGCACCCATTTTTCTTGTCAGATTTTAATTAAACTTTAATTTTCAACGGATTTTCGAAAAATACTCCACTACCAAATTTCATGAAAATCTGTCCAGTGGGAGACGAGTTCCATGCGGACGGGCAGGCAGGCAGACGTGACGAAGCTACTAGTCGCTTTTCGCAATTTTGCTGTATGACCACGCCGTGTAGTCTGGGCATATTCCCACACTGCGAACGAACCACGTTCACAGTGCCTGAAAACATCAAGTGTTCTACAACTCTTCTCTGTGTACGTGACTGCTGGTCGCTCACCGGCCACAACATCCTTCCAAAGGATATCCTCCCGTACGAACATTTCTTATCACTTGAACATCTGGATAAATGGAACACGAAAAATGCGCTAATGGGAGGTGCATGCCTCGACGATGAAAGCTCATAAACTGTGGCTCGCGAGCCTGACACATTCGGGTTGCACTGCGTTCTGACCATGACGGTTGCATCGGCTAGTCCACAGTTTTTCAATGGCGTTTCTCTGTAGAACACAAGCACCCAAACATAAAGGCTCACTTCTGTACCAGACCAACACCACCTCACGTTACCGTGCACGACACTCCGATCCCCACGGCGTCCAGACCGGCTGACACCCATCCAACAGACCCGATGTGTACAGGGCGCGCTTTTTGGCAGATGGGGCGGGCCTGGCGAGCGCGCGGGGGGGGGGGGGAATATGACTGGAACTTGCAGAAACTCACTGCCTCCCACCAGTGTCGAGGTTATAAGTACACTTGTACTCACACTGCTCGCACACATCTTCATTGTGCGTTGCTTAATTACATACAAACACAACTGCAGTAGCGTCTCGATGTTCGTGATTAATTGGGACCGGTACCACCATCACGAACATCGGAATACATCTGCAGTGTAAAGCACTCATCTGGTGTAAACAGCTAACACATATCGGCAATAACAACGTGACAACTTCAAAGTGAATAAAACCACGGAACTTTATTTGTAACGAAATACAAACACATTTTGAAAGCATCAAATACAGGAAATGATTGAAGGACCGTCTCAGTCCACAAAGCACGAAAGCCGTCATCGTCACTAATACATGGCATAACTTGACTGAGCCGGGAGTGACCAGGCAAAAGAAAGACACAGGAATGCTGACTAGCCAGGCGGGTGGTCTAACTCCACTCCGTCGAAACCCGACAAGAAGCAGTTACATAAAAACGTTCACGAAAGGCCGAAATCCCGAACTGCACATGACACCCCGGCAACTAAGCACGCAATGTTGCCTGATGTGACCGTGTTTTAAGCAGGTGACTCAGCCCACAGCACAGGTAACGTATCCCCCTCCCCATCCCCCTATAACCAAGAATGTGACTCATAAAAACGACAGTGCAGTGACGCAGACACTTCGAAATAAAACGTCACCTGTTCAAAAGCGCAGACGTTCATTCACCACGTGGCACACGTAGCCAGATGGGGCGCAGTTATGAAATCACATTTAACGTGTGCAGACCTGCGATTAGTAGTAGTAGTAGTAGTAGTAGTAGTAGTAGTAGTAGTAGTAGTAGTAGTAGTAGTAGTAGTAGTAGTAGTAGTAGTAGTAGTAGTAGTAGTAGTAGTAGTAGTAGTAGTAGTAGTAGTAGCGGCGGCATAGAAACGAAGGTGATTGACAATAAAACAAGGATCACCTCGATCAGGAAGAGTGCCTGTCGACTGGCTTCACACTGTACTTATTACGGCGAGCCAGCGCGCCCATATCTAACCACCTCAGCAATTTGCACCTGCATACTTTCAACATTAGAAACACGCAGCACCACACAGCTGTACCGTCACCCGTGTCTCTCGTCGTAACAGTTCACAGAACATGCTGCCAACGCACGGATCTACAGGTCTCCTCCATGCAAGGCGTTTTTTCTTCGGCTTCATAACACCGCCCCAAAACCAGCCAGTGAATGCTGTATAGGGAAATAATCGCTGTTTGTTCTGAGATCCACACAAAACACATAAATACACTGTGTGGGTACAACGTAGAATTGTCAAATGTTAAACCGGGTGGTGCATAAAGTGACCACTGGGCTTCTTTACACGATAAGGCACCTATACCACCGCAAAACAAGCAATTACTTCGACCGCCACATCACTCTACTGCAGCAACAGAACTTCGGGGAATCCCTTGGCAGCACGGGCAGTTCGCGACCACATATGGTAATTAGGGTGATGTCATTCCTGGGATGGGTCTGTATTTACGGCCATGGCCCTGTGTTCAGGTCACAACAGCAGTGCATGCCGAGGGCCGGCTGATTTTGTCCGCAGCTACATTCCAGCTCGCAGTCAATCAACCGGCTGATTCATCACAGGGTAACTCCGGACTCGTCGAGCACAGCAAGGCAACCCATCGTCACTGCACGTTAACGCGTGCTTTAACGTTCGTAACTCCGCTTTTTGTCCACAGAGTGCCTATGTTTGGCATGACTGTCACGAGAAACAGCCATTAATCGGTTGGTCTTTGTTCCTCTGTTCGTACAGTCAGTACATTCCACAAGCCACGTGTATCACACCGAAACCTATAGACAAGGATTTCGCACGTCGATCCTGCATCTAAACTCAAAAAAGGGGGTAACTTCCGGAGATCAACTGTCGTGCTTCATTTCAGGGACCCTAAATTAACCCTGAGGACGAAGAAGTTGGCCATGGGGTGACAGTACCACAAAAAGTTTACTCGTTTGAACAATCGCAGCGCATGCCCGCTCGTCCTTCTGGTAAAGGCAGGCTGGTAGCAAGGGCCAGCCATTCACTACAGACACTCCCCCACTTACGCAATGCGTTCTGCAAGATCCGGCGCGAGGTGAAACTTGCGCAAGTCGGGACTTCAGTATGCCTACAGTCACTTCTGTATGTATATACAGGCCTTAGGGAGTCAAGCTGGAATGGAAACTCCAGCACACCGGAACGTGACCGGCTGCAGCATGACCGTCCCGCAGTGTTATCGCCCAGCAGTATTCTTCCGTCATTTTTGTCTCACTGCCCTTTCAGTCCTGCTGAGAAAAATTCAGCGCATGTTTCAACAATTGTTTCCCTTTGTCTTTTTTAAAATTGCCTAAGTCTGAAACTGCGTAACTTCAAAGCTGCGTCTAGTCGAGAATGTCTCTATGCTGACTGAGCTATCCAGACTCCACACAAATCTCACAACACTTGATACTGCAACAGTCAATTCTTTTTCCTTGGATAGATTCTGCTGTTACGTCACTGTTCATTCCGAACACCCGGGGGATGGCTGGTCGGCCAACGACGGCTACCGGGTCACAGCGCTGAATTCCCTTCCGATTATTTTTAATCGTAACAAGTAATCCAAAGCAAGGAGCCACCCCACGTGACACTAACAGTCCCGCCGGTGTCAGCACCCAATCCACACAACGGCAGGCACATCTGGTAACACTGGCGGAAATCTGTGACGTCAGTCTGGCACCATTTAGCCAACAGTTCGCCATCCTCGCGGTATAAGTATGAATGATTACACCGCATACAGGCCCCGTAGTTGCGGAGCCAAAAATAACGTCCATTCTCACACTACATGCGCGTTCGTGCCCACAGCATCGCCCGTGGTACTGCAGCTCCCTTCTTTATTGACACGAGTATCACAGGCACAGTTCACCCGCCAATGGCCTCTCCCTGTAAGCTGACCTGAAAGCTGCGCGTCCACGAGCTCGTAAAGGCGAAACATGGGCCTTGCACCTCGCGACAGCAGGCACAGCGACGCTTGAGTAAATTTACTCCCCAACACCGATTGCTACGTCGCGTGTTAATTTGGTGCGAGTCATGATAGAGGGCAATTAACGGCGGCAGGTTACAGACTTCACGGTAATTAACACTGTAAAGACTGGATTCAGCCTGAATTATACTTCAAGATCCAGTCCGTACCGCGCAGTAAACACACTCCGTCTCGGTTATAAAAACCAGCCAGTTAATGCTGTATAGGGAAATAATCGCTGTTTGTTCTGAGATCCACACAAAACACATAAATACACTGTGTGGGCAGAACGTAGAATTATATATAAGGACCCAGTCCGTAACGCGCCGTAAACACACTCCGTCTCGGTTATAAAAACCAGTCAGTTAATGTTATATAGGGAAATAATCGCTGTTTGTTCTGAGACCCACACAAAACACATAAATACACTGTGTGGGCAGAACGTAGAATTATATATAAGGACCCAGTCCGTACGGCGCAGTAAACACTCCGTCTCGGTTATAAAAACCAGCCAGTTAATGCTGTATAGGGAAATAATCGCTGTTTGTTCTGAGATCCACACAAAACACATAAACACACTGTGTGGGCAGAACGTAGAATTATATTTAAAGACCCAGTCCGTACCGCGCAGTAAACACACTCCGTCTCGGTTATAAAAACCAGTCAGTTAATCCTGTATAGGGAGATAATCGCTGTTTGTTCTGAGATCCACACAAAACACATAAATACACTGTGTGGGCTTAACGTAGAATTGTTGGATGTTAAACTTGGCGGTGCATATACAGTCCAGTTCCCGTATCTTCAAACTTGCGGGGTCAGGAAGTGGGGAAAGACGACAGGAGAGGGAGCGGCACGGTATGAAGACGGCAGCTGCTTTATGGCAGCAGCTATCAGTGAACAGTCCCAGATACATCGGCCCCTACATTAGCAGCCGGCACACTCACTCTGATGCAAGCGAGAAGTGTGTTTGACCGGCTGGTACTTGCTGAGCCATACACACTGGCCAGGCGGATACCCACCCCACCCTCCCCGCATTCCATAAATACCTTCCAAGTATCAAGATACGGGAACTGGACTGAAGTAACCACTGGGTTTTTGACGGTTAAACGCAGGCTTTAAACGTGTAACCCGCCCCGCACTGCAGAGAGTTCCCACGCTCTAGTGTTCCAGTGCTAGTAACCACACACCGCCACTGCCTCACCCGGTGGCGCTACGCACGCTCCCACCTCACAAATTCGCATCCACCTCGCTGTTACTCGAAACTGCAAGGAACTAGAACAGCAGCGCGGCGCGGTCTGCACTGGCGTAACGAACTGCCTGCAATTCGTGATTCAGCTTCCACCGCGATCTACGCTCTTCTCGGATACTGCGCACCACAGAGGGGTAAATGCCCCGACGTTTCGGGAGCCTACCGGTCCTTAGACTTCTTGACCCCTGAAGACAAGCTCTTAAAGAAACTGGCTGCGACTGTATGGATTGGATCAAGCTGGCACAGGACAGCGAACAGTGGCGAAATGTTGTTAAAACAGTAATGAACCCTGACGTTCACCGAACGTGCGGGACTTCTTTGCAACCTGCGGCACTATCAGCTTCTCAGACTGACGCCGAAGGCCTTACGAGGGTCCGGTCCCCCAGTCACAGAAACTCCCGAACACACTAATCACCGTTTCTAACTGAACTTAACCCCAGGGCCACCACCCCTTTCTCGCACCGTAAAGGTCGCCCGCCGGTCACCTTCCGCCAGGCAATGGCGACGCGAGCTGTACAACTTCGCCTAACAATAGACTCTAAATACGCCTACAGGAGGATACGCGAACTGACCGCTGACCGTGGCGGAACGTCAACTGAGCCTTCGACCGACTGCACTGACGTGCTCACTACTACGCACCGTACACCACCTCCAGGGTGTTCCTGAGCTGTGACGGCACGTGCCGGTGGAGGTAGGCTTTTAATGCGACAAAGCTGCAGTGCTCGGGGACACGATAAAAGGGCCACCGTGAACAACCAGTACCGTACGCTGGTGAAGGGAAACCGAGCACCGACTGCAAGGAGCACGGTCTCCTTGAAACACCGACAGTCCGTCAGCTAACCATGGAAGTCGCTGTGTTTTATGCAAGCGCCACCACCCATCTTACAATTTCAATTGTATGTATGTCCCAGTAATAATCAGTGCCAGCGTATCTCAGTCGCAGTTTTACAGAACAGAGTCTGTGCAGGTCGCGCAAACACTACTGGTGACAAATACCGTGGCATGATCTCACTGATGTGCTTCAGTTCTAGTGTTCTGCCACCAAAATTAGTGTAATTAATTACCGTATTAATTGTTACTGCAATAGTTCTATTAATTAATTAAGAGTAACTTTAGTCCCCTAATCGCTTAATACAAAATAATATTACTTTGAAAAACTTTTACCGCTGAGGGACGTTTTGCGGCCAGGTCCCGCATCCTCAACAGGCCCTCGTGCCACAGCCGCTCGCTCGCTCTGCAGTGCCGGGAAGCAACCGGACACTGCGCGCTGTGACATTAACTCAGCAGCATACTTGCCAGGGGACAGCCCCATCAACTCAGCTGGAATGCGGCTGGCTCTGGCCTAACGCACTGTCGCTGCCGCATGGACGGAGCAACGTCCTTAGTTGTCGCCCAGTGTCATAATATTAACCAAAGGAGGGGAGATGGGTAGGACATGTAACACGCATGGGAAGGAAAGAAAAGCTTCATGGAACCTGATGGGGTACCCACTTGCGTGACAATGTCGCAGGTGGGAGAATGGACGTTACGGGCACACGCGTGGAATGGACTGAACTGGTTCAGAACAGAGCCCACTGACGGGCTCAATTCATACCAATTAAAGGCGACGCTTTTTAAAGCTGAGAGGAGTCTGCGCCACACAGTTACATAATCGTTATTTGTATCGCCTGAAAGTAACCTGAATGAAATTTAAAGATCCATTTCGTACCGCGCAGTAAACACACTCCGTCTCGGTTATAAAAACCAGTCAGTTAATGCTGTATAGGGAAATAATCGCTGTTTGTTCTGAGATCCACACAAAACACATAAACACACTGTGTGGACACACTGCAGGCGGCACGTACAATTTACTCTGCCTCGACGGGTTAAGCACCAAAACAGTAAGACATACTGTGGTGTGGAGATGCGCACATTCTTTACCGTTTAAAGCCCCGTGGTTACTATATGTACCGCCAGGTTTAACACTCAACAATTCTACGTTCTGCCCACACTGTGTATTTTTGTGTTTTGTGTGGATCTCAGAACAAACTGCGATTATTTCCCTATACAGCATTAACTAACTGGTTTTTATAACCGAGACGGAGTGTGTTTACTGCGCGGTACGGACTCGATCTTTAAATATAATTCTACGTTCTGCCCACACAGTGTATTTATGTGTTTTGTGTGGATCTCAGAACAAACTGCGATTATTTCCCTGTACAGCATTAACTGACTGGTTTTTATAGCCGAGACAGTGTGTTTACTGCGCGGTACGGACTGGGTCTTTAAATATAATTCTACGTTCTGCCCACAGTGTGTGTATGTGTTTTGTGTGGATCTCAGAACAAACAGCGATTATTTCCCTATACAGCATTAACTGACTGGTTTTTATAACCGAGACGGAAGGCGTTTACTGCGCGGTACGGACTGAATATTTGGATTCAATTTGGGTTAATATTAATAGCTCAGGCGGTTCGTCGCTGGCCTCTCACCGCGAAGGCTCGGGTTCGATCTCGGGCCAGTCCATGTGAGACCTGCGGTGGACAAAGTGGCTCTGCGACAGGGTTTTCTCCCAGCACTTCTGTTTCCCCTGCCAGTACCATTCCGCCAATGCGCCATACTCATCTTCATGCATGCTGCTCCTACCAGACGCACAAACGGGCGAAACGTGGGAACCTTCCAAAAAGCAATGCTCTTTCCAAAATCGGCGAGTGCCGGACAGAAAAGTACTTTCACTTCGTCCTGAAAGGCAGCCTCCACCATCAGGTGAAAAGCCTCCTGCTTAACAGCTACACACATCAGCATTGCCGAATACCACAGGCAGGCTACACACACAGCAAGCAGCAGTTGCCAGCAGCGCGAACCGGGAGCGGAATTTCTGCTATATGACGCAAACGGCACGCCTGCTGCATGGCATTTCACACTCACTCCACATACGGATAATGGCTTCGTATCACAGACTGCAACTGATACGACTTCCAACCGTCCACAGAAGCTCTACTTGACTTGTCACACGTTTCTGCATCGCAGTGCCACTCCACGCCGGAACACATAAAGGCTACACTGTGAACGCGCACTGACTGCCCGCCTAACTTTCGGCCTTCTGGAATGTAGCGATGTGCAATATGGCACCAGCAGCTGCGTACAAACGTTACGCAGCAACATATTCCTTCCTTCGTCAGGTTAGAATAAATATGGAAAATTTGGGTTCTTCCGCAATGCGCGTGTATCCGTCTGGCACATCACGCTGTGGACTACGCTACAAGCGTTTCGGGGACACACGGTGCATCCTGCTTCATGGCAGTTACATCTACATACCACGCTAAACGACACACTGCACAATACCGCCGTGGTCTCTCAGAACTCAATACACACGCACCCCAATTCACGCAACCTCAGACTTACGCAGTTTTTAAAAAGTAAAAGGTCTGAAAAGAAGAACATTTCTGAAAGACGCGCCGAATTTTGCCCTGCGGAAATAGAAGCGCTACGAGATGAGGATATCGGAAGAATACTGCTGGGCGATAACACAGGCGGCGGGGCGGTCAGGCTGCGGCCGATCAGAGTGTGCAGTAGCTGCGATTTCAGCAGGACTCCTTTGTATATACACAGTCGGCCACGTGTGCACTGAACTCCGACTTGCGCAAGCCTTTCCGGAGCGCAACTACTGCGGAAGTCGGGAAGTGCCTGCTGAGGCCCCGCTTGTCACGCAGGCGTCATGACCACTCGGCTGTGCACCGCTTCGGACCCAACCCGCAATACACCGGAACAATCACACAAAGCTCAACAGTCCCGGCACGTTCGCTCCGTTCCGTTTAATGATCTGCAACTAGCGCAGCAGGCAGACGGCAATGCTTACTGTACAAATATTTACGAAGATACGCACAGAAACATGGCCAGTCTTCAAGTAGAGTGTGCGCACGCTACGTGTTCGTCTGTCAGTAAATTTTAATACAGCTGCCCACTACCACATTTCATGAAAATCCGTTGTGCGGCTCCAGCGTTGTTACAACCACAGAGTCAAGGAGTCAAGAGCCACAACTGCCACCGCCATTAAGCTGCTATTCAGTGCGCTTTGCTAGGTAATGACGCTGCGTACTCTACTAAACAATAAACGTTTCAAAAGAACCTACTGCCTCCACCTTCAGGGCAGAACTGCATCTTAATATGGCGGATGTATTTTACTCCGACACGTTAGTAATCACGTACCAAACTACATGGCGTCATAAATGTTAATCGCCATCGAAACCTGGAACGTCAGTCCAACAAAACCTTGTGGCACTGAACGGATGTGCTTACACCCAGACCCTCCACCAACTGTCCACAGCCCCACTACACAGCGGGCAAGGACCACACAGCGCAGTGGCTACACCACGGGCTGGACATTCCTCGCACACACTGGCTCTGAACCACACCACTCGCCTCCACGTCTTCCTGCGCCTTCACATTTACGTGCCCTTACAGCACCCACCTGTTGTCTGTACGTTCCAAAGAGCACCTGCTTCCACTGCTTCCTGCCTTCCACCTCCCCCTTTTCGTTTCGTCATTTACAGGAGCAGCGAGACAGTACAAAGTCCGGACTCGTCCGGAAACTGCTACTATCTAATGAACCTTCCCGCTCTCCAGTCACTTAATGACGTAATCGTGTCTGCTATGCTGAGTTCAGCAGATACGGCGGCGAGAAGTCGCTCCGACGGGAGTGGGCCAGACACGACACAACACTGACACAAAGACACGCGGGCTTCCAGCTTCAAAGAAACGGCGACGACTGTCCTCGCCGACACATGGCCGCGGTACAGACTGCACACAAGTTCTGTTCTCCTCGAAACATTAATTTTCGAATTTTCAGCTGCAGCGGGTAAAGTTATCGCTGTGTTCTGTTACTTTCTGGGTGTTGCTCAACCGTGAGTCCGCGAGAAATTGTGGAATAAATACAAACTTTGAAATACAGCAAAAAGTTTCAAATACCTTGCTCGCAATGTACGGTGTTGTCTGTATGTGTGTGTGTGTGTGTCTGTGTAATGCATGTTCCACAATAAGAACGAAGTAGAAGTGACTGTTCGTGAAGGGTTGTGAATGCAGAAATCCGACTTCTAACGCGACAAAATTTTTAAACCTACGCGAATACGTGATAAATGCATCACTGTGCTCGTCGATTACGTTTGACAGTAACGACACGTCAGTGCAATACATGCGCCGCATTTAATGTTGTGATGAGTTCTCATTTAACTGTTATGACCTAGCTACCCTCACTTACTGAACACCCCTCGTACGTCACCTACAAAGAATCCAAAACCTGACGACTCGTATCTCCCCGACATTCCCCAGTGCGACGCCAACTTTCAGGTCCGTGTTCGACACGTCAAATGATAAACGCGGCAGCCGATATCCGCAGACTGTGCAGGTCACGAACGGCACTGTCTTGCCCAAGGCCACGCAACGCTGGTGTGACAGTCGGATCTACCGACAGAACTGCGCGCTTTTAGTGGTCTTCTGGTATGTGACACTGTGTTGAAGGAAATATGCCCGACGTTTCGAAAAATCGTAGTGCCTTCATCCTGAAGGGTCAAGACGTCAATGCAGACGTCCTGAACCTGAAGATGAAGGCAGTACAATCCTTCGAAATGTCAGTAATCATTCACCCTACGACGCAGCGTAACACACCAGACGACCTGAATCGTCAGAGTAAATCTTGCCGTCTTTCGAAGGTGGCCAGACGTTTCGGTGACAACAGTATGGTCACACAGACGCAACACACTCCTTCATTCTACGTATTCAACACTGGAGAAAAGGAGCAGAAAAAAGGGGGCTATATGGTGCCAGAAATCAAACCTGTTTCAATTGCTCATTCCATCTTTTACCAGGTCTCCCTCCTCGGCAGTCCCCTTCCACCAGTGCTCAACACACACATCCACCTGCCATCTACACTTCACAGTACGGCGATACAGACGGCGTCGCTAATCAAATATCAAGCTCAATTAATAATCTCCCACACAAACACTTCTGCACAAAACAAGTCTTGTACAGTACATCAGCTCCTGGGCTCACACCTGTAGCGTACGCAGGCTACATCTAACAGAAATGTTTTGGGTACGCGGGTTACGTCAGTCTCTGAACTCCTGTCCCCTCAGTTCCCGCACTCCTCTTCCATCAGTTTCTCCATTTTACGTACTTGCCTTATTTTGTCCCGTTTTTCGTTTATTCCCCTGTCTATTGATCAGAAGTTCCAGTGAGTGTAAACATAAACATCGCTGCCATTCCAAGGCCACTTAAGGCCTGGCAGAAGGCATGGCGACAGCTGACAATCAGACTGTTAACCCTTTAAAGACGAAGCGTATCTATTTTATATAAGGACTCAGTGCGTACCGCGCTGTAAACACTCTCCATTTCGGTTATGAAAACCAGTTTCTTAATGTTCTATAAAGAAAAAGTTGCTGTTTGTTCTGAGATCCGTACAAAACACATAAACGCAATGTGGTGTAGCATCTATCTGATATAGTATCTATCAAATTTACTGGATTCTCCACAGTCGGATAAAACTACCTGTGGTATCCCGTATATTAAAACAAGGTTTTCTACGAAGGCCTTGGCTACTTCTTCTGCAGTTTGCTCTTTCAAGGGTACTGCTATCAAGTACTTGGATAAATCATCTTGTACTGTTAAAATAAATCTGTTACCCTCTGCGCTTGGAGAGATGGGACCTACAATATCGACAGTGCATTTTTCGAATACAACTGATGGTGTATCGGCAACAGCCCCGGTACTATCTATCAAATTTACTGGATTCTGTATCTATTAAATAACCATTGTGTAAGGCATGTAACAGAAATAATATGTAGTATTTCACAAACGTGTTATTGTGACAGAAGCAGACTTCTTAACACTACTTCGCAATATGTTTGGGGGTGGTAAATTTAACAGAGCACTGAGCCTGACCAGCGAGGTGGAGGCAAGATTTCCTGATTCTACAGGGAAAACGCTCTTGTCATATGACACATTTGTCTCCTATAAAAACCCCACTGAAATCTGAACGGTCGGGACACAATCCAATTGCAGTCAGCAAGCATCATACTAACATCTGCTCTGGATCTTGCCTTGAACCTCGTCGCCGCTAATTACTACCAGCTACTCAAGTGTAACTATTAAAGGTAATAAAGCTTTTGTTATACTATTGGAGTCTGGCTTGAGCTGTCACTCTTTGACGACGCCTCACCCAGGCCGCCTAGCAACTAAGGAGAATACTGCACATCGCTCGGCAAAATCTTTGTGCTATCCTGGGCATCTGCCCACTGGGATACTACAGTGGGCAGATGCCAGGATATTTAAATATTCAGTCCGTACCGCGCAGTAAACACCGTCTCGGTTATAAAAACCAGTCAGTTAATGCTGTATAGGGAAATAATCGCTGTTTGATCTGAGATCCACACAAAACACATAAACACACTGTGTGGGCACCACTTAGAATTTTTTAATGTTAAACCTGGTGGTACGTAAAGTTACTGCTAGGCTTTAAACGGTTAAGGCAATACGCGCATTTACAAGGGGCTCTGCCGCGCCGATGCACTGCAACAAGCAATTCATATGCTTCAGGGACTTGACACTGTGCACCTGAGAGGTACAGTGGCAATGTTTATGCAAGGGATACATTTCAGAACAAGCAGTTCCGAGCTGAAGTCATAACGGCCTCGTGTATGCTCTGTGCGTATTGCAAATGTTACCATTATTACCATGTTTAGCCAGGTAAATTATTTTAAGTCGCGGTTCACAGTTACACGTGTCTCAGCTGACGTAACACAGTGATTTTACGCACCTCACATTCTTCGCTACACATTTACATTACTCCCCCTCCTCATCCCCCCACGTGCACTGTCCCAACACCAACACACACTAGCACATGCACACACATCCCGCCTAATCACTAAATGCGAGGTCCCCCCTGCTCAATTCCCTACTTACTGTCCCACTGGCGACCTGTCTTACACATGTATTTCCCAATCCACCCAGTATAATTACTGTCGTCTCCCATTTTTGTGACTAAACTGGTGCGTAGCGCTGTAATGTACGCAGTTCCAATCCGCTATATTTACTGCACCAACTAAACGCACACTCCTGTTCACACGTGACTGTTACATACATCACTGCTACATGTTTCGGTGTCGGTACACCACCTTCAAGGAGCACGTGATGCTAAGTTTAAAGCCAACTGCCAGTACACAGGCCTATTTACTGACACTTGCTCTAACCTCACGAGCACGCACATCCGCCATTATCGCCATAAGGACGGCAGGAAATTAACAAGCATTGCGCTGAAACGGTCTCCAGTGCCATATAGTTCAGGCAAAGTGTGGTTAAAATTGGTCAAATCATTCAAAAGTTCTGAAGCAGAACACACAGACTGTAGAGACACCTCGTAAAGCCAAGTGTGGTTAAAATCGGTCAAATGGTTCAAAAGTTCTGAAGCAGAACACACAGACAGTAGAGACACCTCGTAAAGCCAAGGACTTGGGGCTTGGCAATGTAGTTGAGCGAGTGGCTCCAGACGTTTCGAAGGAACAGGTGTCTTCACCTTAAAGCTTCAATCTAGAGACTAACTGGCACTTGGACATGACTGGACATGACTGCATCATACGTCTTCGAAACGTCGGAAACCACTCGCCTAACGACACAGCGTCACATCCCAGAAGACCGGAATCCTCAGAAACGCCGCTGTGAGAACCTCAAAATTGCCTTATAAGGGTATTTACTTTCGTTCCGAACACTGACAGGCACTTAGCTGATGGCTAAACGCCTCCGGTGCTGCCGTGCATGCTTACGGATGTGCTGAATGCATACTCGGCAGGCTTATCGGCGATACAGTCGCAGCAACCACGAACACACGTCGCGGGGGAAGGAATGCCTCTCCCTCAGCCAAACTTCCACTTTAACCCTTCACGGCCCACTGGTTACTGTATCCACCGCCACGTTTAACATTCAGCAATTCTACGTTCTGCCCACACAGTGTGTTTATGTGTTTTGTGTGGATCTCAGAACAAACAGCGATTATTTCCCTATACAGCATTAACTGGCTGGTTTTTATAAGCGAGACGGAGTGTGTTTACTGCGCGGTACGAACTGGATCTTTAAATATAATTCTACGTTCTGCCCAGTGTATTTATGTGTTTTGTGTGGATCTCAGAACAAACAGCGATGATTTCTCTATACAGCATTAACTGGCTGGTTTGTATAACCGAGACGAAGTGTGTTTACTGCGCGGTACGAACTGGATCTTTAAATATAATTCTACGTTCTGCCCACACAGTGTGTTTATGTGTTTTGCGTGGATCTCAGAACAAACAGCGATTATTTCCCTATACAGCATTAACTGTATGGTTTGTATAACCGAGACGTAGTGTGTTTACTGCGCGGTACGAACTGGATCTTTAAATAAATTCTACGTTCTGCCCACACAGTGTGTTTATGTGTTTTGTGTGGATCTCAGAACAAACAGCGATTATTTCCCCATACAGCATTAACTGACTGGTTTTTATGACCGAGACGGAGTGTGTTTACTGCGCGGTACGAACTGGATCTTTAAATCTAATTCTACGTTCTGCCCACACAGTGTATTTACATGTTTTGTGTGGATCTCAGAACAAACAGCGATTATTTCCCTATACAGCATTAACTGACTGGTTTTTATAACCGAGACGGTGTTTACTGCGCGGTACGGACTGAATCTTTAAACGTAATCCAGGTTAATCTAGCATCCCCGGTACCTTGGACCATTTATGCACAGATAATTACACAACTGCACTTCGCAACCTCCAGCGTGTTCCAAAAGTGGAATGGCAATGGTAAATACAGGCAGGCTAGCAGAGAGAGAGAGACAGAGAGAGAGCGAGAAGGGGCACGACGGAGAGAAATTACATTTCAATCACAGGAGCACAAGTTCAAACACGTGAAAACACAGTGCCACGTGGGCGATCGAAATGGATTCAGTTCTTGGTGGGTTGCCCTGGAAGCTCAGACTTGACGCTGATGTCAGATTGCACCACGAAACTGATACAGGAAATAATAATGAAGCGCGTCATGGACAGCCATCCGGCGACACGAAGACTGTTTGCTAGCAGGTGACAGATCATACAGAACAAGAGAAAACGTGCGAGCGAGTCGACGTGATTAAGAGGTGAGGAAATCCGTAGCTGCAGCATTCATGGTCTGTTGAAACTCTAGCGATAGACAGCACAGCAGACCAGGCCGGGGAAATGCCTGTCTTTAGTGCACAATCAACACCGTATCATTTATAAAATATGCCAAACCAATGATGGTGAAGGGCCTTTAAATACGAAGGATGCGGCAACAGCAACATCAAGTCTGCAAAACACAATGGCCCACTTAAGACTCTGAAGCACAGCAGTTAACTCGCGAACACCTTCCATTCAGTACGCATCGCACAGTAAACACACTGCGTCTCATACACTAATGAACACCAGCCAACCCACAAAAGTACAACAGTTTGTATTACAACTGTATGGATCCCTACATACGTTTCGACATACATGTCATCACCTTGAGGGATCATCACTAGTGCACAAATCCACTTAAACGTCGATAAGGTAAAAACACACACACAAATATTAACATTTGATAACTAAGCACCGTTCGTATGATAAAATGTTAAGACTGTTAAAGTACATTCAATGTTAAAATATGAACATATCGCTTCGTACAGTTTTAATAAAAACTGTTATACTTCTGTGCACTGGTTCGTGTTCAACAGTCTACGACAAGATGCGCGGTGTGACTAATATAAAGTACACTGCGTCTCGGTTATAAAAACCAGTCAGTTAATTCTGTATAGAGAAATAATTGCTGTTTGTTCTGAGATCCACACAAAACACATAAACACACTGTGTGGGCAGAACGCAGAATTATATTTAAAGACCTAGTCTGTACCGCGCAGTTAACACACTCTCAGTCTCGATTATAAAAACCAGTCAGTTAATGCTGTATAGGGAAATAATCGCTGTTTGTTCTGATATCCACACAAAACACATAAACACACTGTGTGGGCAGAACGTAGATTTTGTAAATGTTAAACCTGGCGGTGCATGGTGGGTTAAGTAAGCACCCACGCCATGAAGACGTAAGGCGGAGTGGGGTTATAGCCCCCAGCATTCTTAACGTCGTCAGCACTACACGGAGGTAAGCAACCAACTTCACGCCCCGACCCCTTTATCCCAGGGGAAAGAGCCCCCGGTGCCCAATGTGGGCCCCACTGCCGGTCTGGACACTATGCTCCTGCTGTTCAATCCGACGGAACACAAGACAATTGGAATCCACTGCAATGCCGAGCATACAGCACGCGGCAGCGTCAGCAACATCGCTGTACAAACAGCCCATGTCTATGACGTCACAAATAAACATGTCACTGAATGAGGTATGGAATTTAACAAAACAAAATTCCTTACACTAAACTGGACAGCAACAATGGCATTCCTACACGCCATATGGCACTGCCTCCCCTCTCTGCTCTGCACGCGCTAACTAATCACGACTCGGTCTGATTTTACAGGACAGGGCCGTTCACAAGGACTACCGAAATGTGGGTCCGGCAGTTGCTTCTACATGCACAAATTCTACGTTCTGCCCACACAGTGTATTTATGTGTTTTGTGTGCAGCTCAGAACAAACAGCAATTATTTCCCTATACAGCATTAACTGGCTGGTTTTTATAACCGAGACGGAGTGTTTACTGCGCGGTACGGACTGGGTCTTTAAATATAATTCTACGTTCTGCCCACACAGTGTATTTACATGTTTTGTGTGGATCTCAGAACAAACAGCGATTATTTCCCTATACAGCATTAACAGCAGTGGGACAGTTCCCCCCCCCCCCCAGTATTTCGTTTTCCCCTGTCAGTACCGTTCCACCAGTCCTCCATACTTATCTTCACCTACACTTTGCTCTTCCCAGACAGGGCGCAACTTACAATGCTTAAATATTAAACAATATTAAACAATATATATGGTGGCCACTAAACGTTTTGGGAATTCCGTTCAGTAGCTAAGCAACTATCAGCAAATAAAGCCCTGGATGTTCTAACAACGGGCCATGTCAGACCAACCAGCAGATACGGCCTAATTAGGTTGCATAACCTCGAACCGCGATTACGTTATGCTAAGCGACACAGCGTACCACTCTCAACAAGTAGGGTAAGTGCTATCGGTTTGCCGAGCCAAACGCACGACGCCAGGCCCTCGATGAGTCAGTCAGCGGCTGCTATCGCCAGGCATGTCCTGTCCATAGATGGCTATAAAACTACTGCAAACATTCAACAGCGTGAAACTGACGCGATGATTTCATGCAATATGAGCCAATGTATAACGCTATCTTCCACACATCTGTTTAAGGTAAACAAACCGCACGAACAAGGCCTTCTGTTCCCCTCACCTATACACACAGTGGCGCACCAACGACATGCTGATACCGTGCTGCATTTGACTCGATTTCCGAAACACCATTGCGTTTTGGAAGGTTGGGAGGCTTTTCATAGGAGTAACGTGTAGATGAAGATCAGTATGGAGCAGTGGTTGAACGAAACTGACAGCGGAAAACGAAATACTGGTAGAAAAACCTGTCCCAGTGCCACTTTGTCTTGCACAGGTCCCACACAAAACATATAAACACACTGTGTGGGCAGAACGTAGAATTATATTTAAAGATTCAGTCCGTACCGCGCAGTAAACACTCCGTCTCGGTTATAAAAACCAGTCAGTTAATGCTGTATGGGGAAATAATCGCTGTTTGTTCTGAGATCCACACAAAACATATAAACACACTGTGTGGGCAGAATGTAGAATTATATTTAAAGATTCAGTCCGTACCGCGCAGTAAACACTCCGTCTCGGTTATAAAAACCAGTCAGTTAATGCTGGATGGGGAAATAATCGCTGTTTGTTCTGAGATCCACACAAAACACATAAACACACTGTGTGGGCAGAACGTAGAATTATATTTAAACACCCAGTTCGTACCGCGCAGTAAACACACTCCGTCTCGGTTATAAAAACCAGTCAGTTAATGCTGTATAGGGAAATAATCGCTGTTTGTTCTGAGATCCACACAAAACACATAAACACAGTGTGTGGGCCGAACGTAGAATTGCTGAATGTTAAACCTGGCGGTACGTACAGTGACCACCGCACTTACAAGACTTATGAACCACTCCATGAAAAAATGTGCGATTGGCGGAGGTACAGATCGACACCACCACACGGACAGCGGTGAGCGTCACGCCCCTGCCTCTCTCCCCCAGTATCCATCGCAGAGGGCACTGTGGCACCACACCTAGCCTGGACGCTTGGGAAACTTGGAAATTCTTGTGCCCCTGGCACGTTCAACCCGTAACCCAGCGGCAAATATGTATGCTGGACGGTGCCCGCCAATATACAGGCAAGCAGGGGCCCACCTGAAGGTCAATGACGCAAGCCAACACACTGGGCCTTGCCTGCAAGCAGCAGTGACGAGCGCATCCAAAAATACTGGATGTGACGGTCACTCGACTCGCGGCGCGGCACGCCACGCGTAGAACGAAACGTGGTTCCTCTGCCCGGCAATGCATAGCACGCAGCTTCCAGCTCACGGGCCGCGGTTCGAACCCACACACAAGCTTGCCCGAGGCCTTTCCACATGTAATCTGGCACTTCGGTCTTATACTGTCTGCATTAGGTACAAAACTGCCTCCACAGATCACTTTATGAGTGAACTATTGGCCTACCAGCGACACTAAACATTAACCTGAATGTAAAAAGATCCAGTCCGTACCGCGCAGTAAACACGCTCCGTCTCGGTTATAAAAACCAGCCCGTTAATGCTGTATAGAGAAATAATCGCTGTTTGTTCTGAGAGCCACACAAAACACATAAACACACTGTGTGGGCAGAACGTAGAACTGTTGAATGTTAAACCTGGCGGTATATATAGTGACCACTGGCAGTTAAAAACAGTTAACGTTAACAGGACAGCACAGAACCGATTCGCCTTCAAAAATACTTCGACCTTAACAGTGCATTCGTCACGTATCTTCTTAGTTTTATACATACACAATACATTTACCTACTAGCTACGTGACGTCATATGTCGTTCAGCCACAACATTCGCGCGCTATTCCACAGACCTTTCACTGCTCGTTTCTTTATTCTTAGCCCAATCCAAGCGTTAATTCTGTCTACTGGAATTCTGCCGGCTAGATGTCTTAAGTTGTGCTGCATGCTCGATGCTCAACAGTTTCTTCAACCTCACCCGTATCTCACAGTGAACAAGTCCATCTCAGTTACAAACTGTTTCCTCGCTACGACAGCGTAAGTCACGCAGAACACAAGGCGTTCCTGACTGTCAGAATGTCACACTGTTCTACGGTACAAGGGTAAACGTACTTTCAATCACGACTTTACTAAAAGTATGACCTTCCTTGAGCCGATTTTCACGAAACTCAGAATCGCTCCATACGGTTTTGTGGCAATCTGATGTGCTGATATGCATCCAAATCGGACGACATATTTACAAAACGCGGGCAAAATTTCAACCATGCCCATAAATAAAACATGGCTTTCACAAAACTCACGAAGAGTCAGCGGCCTTATGCGAAGGTCACTTAAAACGAACCTCATGAAAAATGATAAAGAACTATGCAAAGTAAAGAGAATAAATTCGTGTCTGTTCCTTAAATATGGCTGTCAATGAGCCGCAAACACGGCGTCGCGTCGCTTTGCACCGCTTGCTCTCCGAGACGAACGACAACGCTGGCATCCTTCATGGACGTGCTTGGGCGACAGGGCCGCTGCTTGTGGCCAACATGACCTCCCGTTACTGTGAAGGTACCTCTAGACAGTCAATGATATTGCGCAATATTAATTATCGCACAATATTACATAAATTTCATCGACACAATACACTGCGCGGTATAGCGAACAGTCTGCGGACAGTGCTGCGCAATATTCACCCAGTCACCGTCCGCCGAGCAGCAAACACGTCTCCGGCACAATAATTCCAGTTTATTGAGATGTAATCCTTACGAATTTGTCTTAAAAATTATCCCCAGTGGCCGAATAGCGTAGCGTAGTGGATAAACGCTGACTGTGAGTCACTGCTTATCGCCTGTCAGAACTTCTTTAGCGATTGTAGGGGTAACAATCCCTAGCATCGCGTCATACGACGGGACTGTCGAATTGCAACAAAAAAAGAACTTTAGTCGTTTGGCTCACTGAACATTAAATCTGCCATGAGTCTTCCATGTTTATATTGTGGTCTTCGCTTGCACCCTTCTTTGATTCTTTCCGTTTTGTAACACACGGCTAAACCAACGGTCACAGAAGCGGCATCAGTATCAGCAACATGCTCCCTCCGTGTAACCCTCAAGCGACATGAAATATTGCACACTAATACTGAGTCGTCTATGGAGAAACATATTGGGCAATATTAATTCAAAGCAATAATACTGAGCAATAATATCGACCGTCTAGGGACCACTCAACACCGCACCACACCCACGTGCTCCGTACACCATCGACTGGTGATGGAGTTCCACAGGTGCAAAAACCCTGACACACAAAATTCGAATCACACTGCTTCCTTCGACACCTGACAATGTGTCCAGCTAACCGGCTGGACGGTGATGCGATACGATAGGACAAGATGCTCTACACGCGCCCGTTACATGGTCAAAGCCGGCGTCGGATGCCGCCGTTTTACCTGGGACATGCTGGTACCTTGCTCTTTGAAAACTCCCTCGCAATCAGAAAAGCTGCCTCAAAGTTCGTGAACCTCGACCTGTCGTGATCACTCATTTCAGTGCCGTTGTTACGACCTTTCTTGGCTGTTTGCGACGACGAGTAATGAGACCACGTGGCCGACAGATCGGCTCCACACTCCCCCTACTGCGCACACCACCCTCAGCTCCGTCACTGCCACCTTGTGTTCAGTCTGGGTGACTGCTGTCGTGCTTCATGCAATGGGCTCTCCTTCAACGATTCAATGTATTTTCTGCTTCCAGCAGTTTGTGTTTTATTAAAAATACACTGTCACGCTTTTTATGCATTGAGGCTCTTCTGAAATTAATAAACTGTTAGAACGAAACGCGCATTTTACTCTGCAGATGCACTCCGATGTTCGTGATGGTTTACCACTCCCAGTTCGGTGGACTGCGGTGCCAAGTAGTGAAGCTTGCAGCTCCGGTGCTGCACCGCTCACAGCGAAAGGACACGACAATTAGCAATCCCATGCCAAATTAAACGCACAGGGTACCACAAAAATCCATTCACTGCAACCAAAGTACGACACAAAACATCCGACTGACGTTTCATTAGCGTACTTATCCACCGAACTGCCGCTGTCACTCAGCAAGTGACACCACGCTGCCTCCATCTTCAGGGTGTGTCCAGACCTACACTGCGCAGTTGGCACCGGGTCCCCTATCCCCACAACCACTAACCTGAACGCGCGCCAAAATTAAAAATGCATGTAACTAGTCTTCACTCACCCAGATACCATTTCAACCGTGAAGACGGAGGCAGTATGTTGTTCCGAAACGCTGGTATTTGGCTACAAGGCTACACGGTGTCACAGCACACATGTCAAGAACAGGAATCTTCAGTGCCGCCACAACCTCGGACCCTGAAATGTCCCGAGGTGATGACGGGCACTGAACCCCTGAACAGACTTCATCACAGTGCTGTCAACGCGAATCGCACAGAACGCCGAAGAACAGCCGCGAAGCAGCAACGATGAATGACGTCACGACAACACCTGACTAAACCGAAATGAGAAATAGTCGTTCGTCTGAGGCGCACGCAAAATGCGGCCCGCGGTCCAATTTCAGAAACACGAAAAAATAAACTAGACAAATTATTGTTTTGTCCTTATTCATACAAACATGACCCAGTTACACGCTGCACTGCTGAGTGCCCGGTACAACATAATTTTGACCACAATATAAACAGAAGTTCCGCCTCCCGTAAAGTAACTATCACGCTACCTGGCAAATTGAACACAAAATTGTGTGTGCGCGCGCGCGGGTGTGGGTGTGTGGGGGTGTGCGCGTGTGCGTGCGTGTGTACGTGTGCGCGCGTGTACGGGTGTGTGCGCGCGCGTGCATGCGTGTGTGCGTGCGTGTGTGGGTTGGGGGAGGGGCCCGCGTTCAGTTCATTTGACTCACGACTTAATGTAAAGTTGACACCAGTAAGGACTTCTGAACTGAGGTTCGTTACAAACACTGTACTGTACGATTATGCAGTTTTGTCCACTACCTCAGACAAGTTTTGCCTCCCCAGTGTTGGCGCTACTGACGACGGTGTAGCACCGATAACGACACATAGGCAAAATTCATAACGTGGCCCGCAAACATTTTGTGTCTTGACTTGGCCCTCGTGCCGAAGAGGTTGCTCGCCATTAGTCCGACGGATTATCGAACTGGGCGACAAGGCGGTGACGCCCTAGGCTTCTAACCAGAGGGCTACCGACGGCACCGACACACCGTCGCCAGGAAAATGGCGGGGGTATACTGTATTGCCTGTCTGTGATCAACTGGGACCGAACATCGGGATGTACTTGGTTCCAAAAACTTACAAAATACCACATAAGCACGAAGTTAATCCGCAAAAAATATAAACATTTCTGCAAACAGAATACATCACAAGACTGCAGGAGAGTCTCGGTCCATAAAGCACGGAAGCATTAAGCCTCACTTAATGCAAGACAGCTTGACTGAGCTGGGAGCGATGTGCACAGTAGCAGGGAGTGGGGGGTGCGACTCGCCAGCCACGTGGTCTCATCCCGATCTGTCGGAATATCCGATGCTGCAACCCTTCTTTACGTCAAGAACTGTCTTGGGCTCCCCGCCCCCCCCCCCCCCCACATGGCAACTGATATACTGTTGTTTGTGTCTCATGACTGAGGAAACACAGGGTCAAGCATCGGTGGTCACTCCCCGCCGTTACTGTGCTCGCGTAAGGGCGGTCGGCTGAGTGGGCTGCGTTAATACTGTTAAGGAGCCGAGCCAACGTGGCAAATGAGAGCTGTCACATAAAACCACGACTCCATGCGTGTGACAGAAAGCTATTACGAATTCGGAAACGCTTTCAGTTTGTAGTTTATTAAACACATGAGCGCCTACACACTTCAAAAATAACAACACGTGTGACAATTTATTCGGCACACAGAATATACGAACGCTTATTTCTTACAGCAAGTCACTTAACGTGATGGCTGGTCTGTTTTACAGCTTCCACAGACTGCGAAGACACTTGCAACCTTGGGTCTGCGTCCACATCCAGCTTCTGCGTGGTGTCCGAGCCTGGTAACCAGTGCGTGGTGTTCAGCACCTTAAAGCCCGGTGGTCACTTCATGTACCACCAGGTTTAACATTCAACAATTCTACGTTCTGCCCACACAGTGTGTTTATGTGTTTTGTGTGGATCTCAGAACAAACAGCGATTATTTCCCTATACAGCATTAACTGACTGGTTTTTATAACCGAGACGGAGTGTGTTTACTGCGCGGTACGGACTGAATCTTTAAATATAATTCTACTTTCTGCCCACACAGTGTGTTTATGTGTTTTGTGTGGATCTCAGAACAAACAGCGATTATTTCCCTATACAGCATTAACTGACTGGTTTTTATAACCGAGGCGGAGTGCGTTTACTGCGCGGTACGGACTGGATCTTTAAATATAATTCTACGTTCTGCCCACACAGTGTGTTTATGTGTTTTGTGTGGATCTCAGAACAAACAGCGATTATTTCCCCATCCAGCATTAACTGACTGGTTTTTATAACCGAGACGGAGTGTGTTTACTGCGCGGTACGGACTGAATCTTTAAATATAATTCTACGTTCCGCCCACACAGTGTGTTTATGTGTTTTGTGTGGATCTCAGAACAAACAGCGATTATTTCCCTATACAGCATTAACTGACTGGTTTGTATAACCAAGACGGAGTGTTTACTGCGCGGTACGAACTGAATATTTAAATTCAGGTAAATTTTCATCTTTAAAGGATTAACTAAACACGAGGGCAGCTTTACCTTCTTCTGACATAAACACAAATTTCGCAGAATTTAATTCCGTGTGGCTCTCTTCCAAAACACAGACAACGCTGACAGTGTCCCAGAAAATCCCTGCGCAGGTCTACACGTGCGAAGAGACTCAGCGACCGGCAGCAAGTATCCACCTGTTGTACGGCCAAGACTGCGAACTTGGCTCGGACTTGATCTGGCATGCGATACGCGTTGTTTGGCGATCAAAGGCACTGACTCCAGACATTCCTGCGTGCCAGTTCTGTTCTGTTGCACTGCAGACCGTCGGACTTATAACGTTTCGACTTGCTACCCCCCTCCCCCCCCCCCCGGCAACATTTGTAATACTAAAATATGTCGTCACAGTAATGACTACACACATGCCACCACTACCACCTCTTCACACACACAAACAACAGTTGCAATCCGTCCCCCCAGTCTGTATCTCCCCCTACTCTTGCAACAAGCGTACATTTTGATGATTCAGATGACCGAACGCCATCCCCATTGCAATTCCTTGAAAATAAATACTCTCCTGAAATACCGAAGAAGAAAGAATGTCCTCAATGCAGTTTTCGTACTACGTTTGAGAATTACCAAATGTGCTCGATATGCTTCCCTTTTGTGGCAACTAGTCAACACGTGTTTGTAACGGCATATACAGCAGCACTGTATTCGTGCTTTATTTCCAGCCGCTGTAGCGATCAACTGGTATGCTCACGGTACGTACTGCACTTCGCAGACACAAACCACAATTTCCAGCGCCGCTGTGTGTGCAGCAATTCCCCTACAGGACGGCTCGCTTCCCTACCGTCTACCACACAGGTGCGGGGGTCGCCTGGTCCTCACACGTACCGGTGAAGCTGTCCTGTGCAAGTAAGCGGTCAGCGTCACGCTCAGTCTTGTCATCTGTCTGTCATCGGCCGCTACGCAACAATGCAGCTGCTCCTGCGACCTGAACACCCTGTATAATTCTGCAGCCATGCTGTCATGCTCACCCGAGCCACATAACATTCTATGAACTGGCTGCACCCCGTCCCCAGCTGAGCTCCGGACGGCTTCTACGTTACGGTCATCATTTTACCTGACTACTATTGGGTTCCGCTTCCTGTCGGCTCCTTTACAGTATTAATGCAGCCCACTCAACCACCTGCCAACACCTGCAGAGTAGCACCCGCAGGAAGTGAGAAACGACAGTTGTCAGGTACAACAAAGTAATACTACCAATACTACTACTACCGCTGTTACTAGCAATACTGCTGCCGCCATCACCGCCGCCGCCGCCACCACCACCACCACCACCCCAGCCAGTACTCATATATGCCGCAATGGAGCACAACCTTCATCAATAACGACAAGAATAACAGACACTCAATATCATATCACGCGAAGATGGCAGCACGATCTACTGCCGAAACACTGTAGATCTCAACAACTACCTACGCCTTACAGCCGTGGCTACACAGCGCAGACGGTCTGCTGGTAACTGCAACAGTGCTGTGCTACTTACAGCTGCACGAGAAGTGCAGCACATAGCCCTGCCTGATACAATGAACAGCGTACAACCTTATGTCCGTATACTAAAATATTGTATCGTTCCCATTCAAGCTGCATGATCCGTCCATCCCATCTGCCTATATTTAATAGCCCTAACAACACCCGGTGAAGAACACAGATCACTAACCTGCTCGCTGTGCTCCTATCCAAATTCTCCCGCCAGTCGCAAGATTCCCCTCAGCGTGTTGCCACACACCCTGCCACGGCACTCTTCATGTTTCACATCCATTACAGCCCACACCCCAAAAAACAGTATTGTGTATTTTGGTTCTTAGCACGTACGACAGCGCAGGGCTACACTGTGAACTGGCAACACGAAGTGCGCCGTGTTGCGCGTTCACTGCCTACCGCACAAAACACTGTCACCATCACGAAAGCTGCAGCAGTGGAAAAAGACTGGCGGAGTCTCATCTTACACTGAAAGGCCGGAGCATACCCTTTGTTAACCAGGTAAAATATCTCACTGTAATTTTTGATATGAAAATTACACGGAGGTATCATACAGAAATGATCGAAGCCAAGGGCTTCAGAACATTCATCAGAGTCTACTCCCTACTCAAAAGTGAGCGACTGAGCGCTAGCATTAAATTAACCCTCCATAAAGCACTCATTCGCTCCACAATTGACTTATCCCTGCCCCGCCTGGGAACGTAAGGTAGACACCCATCTTTTGAAATTGCAGCGCCTGCAAAACAAGGTGCACCGCACTATGGGCAAGTTTCCAAGGCGCACATCGACCCGCGGGATGCATGTGGCTTTCAAAACTCCCTACGTATACGATTTCATTACAAAATTACGCAGGCAGCAAGCAAAAGTCGAGCGAAATCACGACAATGAAAATGTTCGCAAAGCTGGACAAGGCGAGGCCCGACACACGAAATACAAGAGGCTTAAACTTGGAGGCGGTCAAGCACACGACCGCTGAAGTGTCTAAACGCTGCTACAGACGGCTAGGTCAGTTCAGGCATGATCTGCTGCACAAGGCCTGGATTGGCGGACAGTGCACATAGCGTATGTAGTGTGAAGTGTAAACACCCTAATATGCGTACAGAAAACAAGTGTATATATGTAGATAAGTGGAAAACCCGATAAAGACAGGGAATCAAGACACGATCTGACCCGCTCCCTCTTCAGACGGACAGCCCAGCACATCAGAACGCAGCACTCACAGAACGCTCGAACCTGGTCATGAGTCCCGGCAGAGGCTCGACGCCACGTTGGACTGACTGACAGACCGTCAGTCGTAAGGTGACTTTGGAAGGCTGCAGTCTTGACACGCCTCACCATGCAGCCTGTCGCAAGGTACACACACTTCGGCCGAATGCAGTGCAAGAAGCCAGCCTGAAGTTGGTTCCAATGTGTCTTCAGACAGAAACAATGCCCAGTGCGGGGAAAACTGCAGGCAAAAAATGGTCTGGAAGACATGGACACAGAACGGACTTGAGAGAGGGATGCTGCGGAAGACATTCCGAACTGAGAGAGAGGAAGGGACAGGAGAATGGAGACGACTGCATCGTCAGGAGCTTCACGATTTCTACTGCTCCCTAAATATTATTCGGATGATCAAATAAAAGAGGATCAGATGGGCAGGGCATGTGGCATGTATGGGGGAGAAAGAAACATGCGTGTAGTTTTGGTGAGGAAACCTGGAGGAAGGAGACCGCCTGGAAGACATGGACACAGAAGGTCTTACAGAACTGGGATATGAGTGCGTGGACGGAATTCATCTCGCTCGGAATATGGAAAAGTAGTGCACTGTTGTGTACAATGTAATGAAACTTCTGGTTCTATAAAATGCGAGGCTTTTATTTTTTACTGGCTGAGGAACTATCAGCTTTACAAGAATTCTGCTCCATGGAGTCAGTCAGACACAGAAAGAAATGATGTAACTTACGACATAAGCAAAGACTGCTTGTGCGTTAAATGCTGTGCAGGGAGAGAGGCGCTGTTTGCTGCGAGAGTCACACAGAACACAGAAGTACACTGTGTGGGTAGCACGCAGAATACTTGGATGTTTAAGCACGTGGTAAACATATTTACCGCTGTGATGTAACCCTCTAGAGCCCAGTGGTCACTATACGTACCACCACGTTTAACATTAGAAAATTCCACGTTCTGCCCACACAGTGTGTTTACGTGTTTTGTACGGATCTCACAACAAACAGCGATTATTTCCCTATACAGCATTAACTGACTGGTTTTTATAACCGAGACGGAGTGTGTTTACTGCGCGGTACGGACTGGATCTTTAAATATAATTCTACGTGCTGCCCACACAGTGTATTTATGTGTTTTGTGTGGATCTCAGAACAAACAGCGATTATTTCCCTATACAGCATTAACTGATTGGTTTTTATAACCGAGACGGAGAGTGTTTGCTGCGCGGTACGGACTGAATCTTTATAGCATACCACTGAGGTTAATCTTCGTCGCAAAACGTCAGAAGGGTTGTGAGTGCACATCCCACCATCTGTACACTTAAAAAAAAGGCTGCAACAATTACGTAAGGTAGGTTATAAGACATAAGGCTACCAGGTGCACTGACAGACTAACACAAAGTGACCCAATAAAGTCAATAATTGTGTAACTGACTCAATTAAATGAAAGGTGGATTACATCATAAACAACGGCAAGCAGCGTAATTTGTTGCTGTCAGATATTAACATGCAATGATAATGTGAATAACTTAGTAATTTGTAGGCTGCACTGAAATAACTGCGTGGCACAGAACAGCCTGCGGCTGGGAATGACGATCTTTCCTTGCACAGGCACAGTAACGACTGTGTAGCCTGACTTGTTTCTTTTTTTATATTTCAAGACTAACGAAACTGAACCTTCCACTGCTGTCTTCGTTGGTCTGTTCCGACAGTCTGCGTGGACCAGTGCAACCATCAATCCCGGATTCCTGCTCCCTTACCTTTCGCTACCCCCCCCCGGCCCCCCCCGCCAATCACAACTAAGACACAGTTCCTTGCACACGTTATGCGAACTGATTTTGGTGGGTAAGACTGCGTGCTGGTGGCAGTGAGTGCGCCGTTACCTAACGAAGTGCTCGTTTAGCCGAGATTTAAAAAATGGACAACTTACAGTACATGCTTCCGTGATTCTACGCGCCATGTCTAGCGGGAAGTGTCGAGCCCTGGACTTGGGATGTGAAGAACACCAAAAAGTGGAGCGGAAATTGAGAGTGCAAGAGTCGAGGTTTTAACAGCGAGGTTTCAGAGGATTCAGGTCTTCTGGGATGTGACGTCGTGTCGGCTGGTAAATGGCCACGCAGTCCACTGTTTCATGGACTGTTGGACCCCAAAGCTGTCACTACGGTCCTTCGAAACGTCGGTCAGCAACTACCAATCTGCACGGCGTAACATCCCGGAAGACTTAAATCTTCGTAACTTAACAGGTTGGAAGCACATGCAGGGCGCAACAAATGCAGTCCGTTCGGTCGCTGTGTCCTCGTCTCCTTTCGTGCACAACACGTGTTTCACAGCTTCCAGTCACAGCGCTGGTCTGCTCTGGGTTTTCACGCCGTATGGTAGCAGTTACGTTCCGATGTTTCAGCGGAATGTGCTTCCTCCATCTTCAGGGTGGTGATCTGGTTCAGGCGGATTCTGACATAGCTGCAAAGACTAAATGTGTCCACTGCGTAAGAAGACTACGGAATTTTCGCCAATCAGAGCTACAGAAGGAAGGAAGGAAGGAAGACGAGATGGGGCGTGTACAGCACAAATGGGAGTTCCAGGGTATGAAGCGCAACCCTGAACATTTATTGCACGGTGCAGGGAGCTGAAAGACGGTAATTATTTGAACACGAACTGCCGCGCAAACCTGGAAAAAGGCCCCATCAGAAACATGTTTCGCTCCAATAAATTGCAGTGAGGCTCACGTCACGCGAAGTATCCGATATTACTGTCAGATTTTAACCAAAACTCGAATATGTCTACAACTACAGTAAAATTCCCCACCATCAAATTCCATCAAAATCCACTCAACGGTTTCCGTGCTGTTACATATGCACAGACGGACGGACAGACATGGCACACCTAAAAGCCGCAGTTCTGTCATTCCTCTCAGGCAGATACCGCGAATGTCACCTGGTAATACAAAAAACAAAAGAAAAGATTAAATGACACGGATCGCGTAAACTCCAACGCTGCAAACACAGAATGCTACCGAGCAACATCCCAACTTCGTGAAAGTCTGCAGCCAACAGCCGCGAGGCCTGCTGGAACGGTAATGTGTGTGGGCAGGGACCACGTGACACCACACACAAGGAACAAACGACGGCCTACCACCCCAACCATCCTTCCACCGATCCACCACCAGCAACGCGTCACAGCCACCAGCCAAGAAGGAAAGCCCACCCGCGTGGCCGCACCCCCAATTATACAGGGCCAGTTTTGCATCTGACAAATATCGCTACTCACTTCCCCCACGCTCGCGTCAGTTGCACGCTCCGAGGTGCACTGCGTACCGTCACGTGCAACGGTCGAAGTGCAACTGTTGGGAGTCATCACAAGCAGTAATGTCCCTGTCTCTGCACTTCAAGCCACACGGTCTCACACCGCTACCACACGTTTCGTACAAAGGGAGATCGCACTGTGCCGTCGGTCCGCCTTACCGGAGCGCACACCCAGACTCCACAGCAGTTCAGCGGCATGCTACAGCTTGATTTACGAAACGTGACTTTTATTTGCAATTTATTTACCGACGAACTCGGCAGCTCAAACAAGACACAGTCGAATGAACTGCAAGACGGCTAGCGGATGAATAATAAACTGGGAAGGACTTGAAAGGAAACCGCCGTGTTCCCACCTCAGGCACTATCCCAGCATCTGACCGCTGGCAAACCCACAAGTCTGTCGGTCTCCGGACAAGTGCTGCCCTCCGACCGACAGATTCGGTGAAACCCAACGACGTGTACCCACACGTTCATCGCCGTCACAACATAAGCCTACAGCGAGACCACATTCACCCAAAATCTGTACTCGAAGCCCATTTCTCTGCTATCCGTTATAATATTATTACCCTTGAAACCCATGTCTACCAACAGGCTCCTTTCCCCTTCAGCCTAGTGCGCTGCAGAACGCCAGGCTCGCCCTGCAATTTGCTGCTGTCCTGTGACGTCGGCAGTTACGCATCTCATCCTCGACACTTCCTTTCCATACGCGTTCATAACCGTTCCTTCGGCACACAGTTCACACACACGGACGGGCGGAACGTGTGACTGGTGCACACACAGCAGCTGAACGTTACACAATCATATGCTGTCTTAGGAGTCTGAAGCTTCGTCTGACGACGTGGCGACAGAGGATGAGGCATGATGTACAGTGTGTGTGTGTGTGTGTGTGTGTGTGTGTGTGTGTGTGTGCAGATACAAATGAGAAACAAGTGCACACACAACTGCAGTCAGAAACCTCGATGTGATGAAAATACTTAGGTGACCTGAACGTACATGAGAGGATAATATTAAAAACTACGCTTCACAACTTTTTTAAACAACTCCTATACTGAATTTCATAAAAATGTGGCAAGCGGTTTAGTCCCTGATACCAGGTCACAAGCGGATGGACCTGGTCTCCACACACGCTGTTCTTTTTTTAATTTGTAAAGAACACCCACGAACAGGGCGTTGTACTTCTCCCCACGTGGTCCCATACTGCACTGTCGGTTCCCCCCGTCTTCACTACGGCCACTGACGTGTCGTTTATTGCCCGGCATGCGCGCCCAGTTTCTTCTCAGTTGCTCTGTTTCGATTGCCCAGACACTGACGGGCGAGCCACGTCTGATGCTTCAGACGAATTCAACCACGCACGATGTCTTGTTTTGAATCATTCATACAGCGGAAAGTTGCAACGAACACAACTGCTGGACGTACTTTACACCTATCCAACCGCTCCAGCCCGACATGAAGACTTCAGACTGTAACAGCCGCCATGGTCACTGGCACGGGTTTACCGCCTGCCACTTTGATTTTCCCTGTCAGTGTCATTCCAACAATACGCCATACTTACCTTCATCCATCACCGACAATTCTGCAACTGACAGCGTCGTTAAATAGCGCACGGACACACACACACACTTAACGACGCTTAACTGCGCGGATTCTACAGCGTCACAACACAGAATGTTGTTACTAACGAGTGCGAAACGATGTGCAAATGGTCACGTGGTCACGTTACGTCACAAGCGGGCAAACACATGGTGAAGGCAATAGGCGAATTTTTGCAATTCCTCCTGCGTACGGAAGAGACAAAACATTAAGAAACGTCCCCGGAGGGCAAGCCCTCTCGACCGCACTCGCTGCTGCTGCTGTGTCTCGGCTTTACATCAAATACACTCCGCAAGAACACCTGGCAACGTAACACGCATTATTTCTCAGTACCTCAAACATATTTACATTTGATGATCGAGTATTGCGAGCGGGTATATTTACAATCGATTATCTATTACAGTCGATCATGCCCAACGCTCCACTGTTTCCTCGGCCTCAGCCTCACCTCGCACCTGTCTCAGTTATGACAACGACCGCTAAAAGCATACGACTCCTACAGGTCTTCATACAGTGTCCGCCATTCTTGTCTGACTTTTAACTAAAACTGGAATATGTCAAAAAATTTAGTAAAAAAAACCTCCAATATGAAACTTCACGAAAACCCTTCCAGTGGGCGTCGCTCTGTTCCATGAAGACGGACAGAGGCATGACGAAGCTGACAGTCGCCATTCGCAACTGTTACGAACCCGCCTAAAAACGAAACGTTAACCAAAAAGCGAGACTACTTCTAGTGGTACCAACCTAGCAAACTGACATCAGCCTTAACCACAAGACATTACGAATATTACACACTGTCTTATCTCCGTATCTCAAAATTATCGGTGTGCTGACGCACATACTGGCTGTAACGCTACAACAGGCTCTACTTGGGACTGTTGGCGCAGTGACGATGCAAGTCATCGGTGATCCGGTAAAAGTGGGCCCAACTCAACCGGGATGCAAGGTTGGGCTGGCAGGCAAGACTGTTCAAACACAGATTACGGGTTATCAACACACCGCCTTACATAACCAATATCACGCCGCCGCTCCGTTTACGGAAGGGATGGGCCCTCACTCGCATAACAGGCCGCAGCAGCAACTGACGCAGGCTTTACCTGCAAATGCGAATGCTTCACTGACAGCCCCGATTTGCAGGAAGCATGTTCAATCGGCCCAGCTACTGCATCACCACCCCAGCTGTTAATGTAATCCCCGACCATTCTGGTACATCTCTCCCACCTGGGCACGAGTTTAGGAATTCCGTCGCGCTAGCATTCGGGCTGTCCAGTTCGCAACCACTCACGAACAGCCCCTCCACTTGCTCATTAATGTGGCACTGACGCCCCACTTCCCAAATGTTGCTTCACGTAAGGTCGAAATGATTGTATGAAACCAGGTAACAACGAAAGGTCAAATCACGAACACCGATACCGACATCTGACAACACGCAGCACTGCTGGCAACATCACATAACCCACCTCCGCTGTCAGCCGGTCTTTCAAATTTCAGATTCTTTTATTTACATACAAAAAATATCAGTGGTACACTGAAACTTACATTTCATTAGTGGCACTCCACAGAAACTTTCAAAACCACTGCAGTACTGCATATAAAAACCACTGGCTAACTCTACTGAGCAGAGTGCTTCCTAAGAACCCCGTGAGGTGTGCGATAAGCCCTTACCGGGCACCACATTATCCATCCCCTTAGAACCCTTTAAATCCTAGTGGTGACCTTATGTACCACCAGGTTTAACATTCAGAAATTGTACGTTCCGCCCATACAGTGTGTTTGTGTGTTTTGTGTGAATCTCAGAACAAACAGCGATTATTTCCCTATACAGCATTAACTGGCTGGTTTTTATAACCGAGACGGAGTGTGTTTACTGCGCGGTACGGACTGGATCTTTAAATATAATTCTACGTTCTGCCCACACAGTGTATTTTTGTGTTTTGTGTGGATCTCAGAACAAACAGCGATTATTTCCCTATACAGCATTAACTGACTAGTTTTTATAACCGAGACGGAGTGTGTTTACTACGCGGTATGGACTGAGTCTTTATATACAATTCGCATTACTCTCAGTCTTTAAAGGCCGTTTTTCCATGGCCCAGGCGGTCAGTCGCCGGCCTCTCATTACAGAAGCCCGACTTCGATCCCAGGTCAGTACGTCTGAGATTTGCGGTATGCGAAGTGGGATTGGACAGAGTTTTCCCGAAGTACTTCGGTTTTCCCCTGTCAGTACCATTCCACCAATGCTCCGTACTCATGTCCATCTACACGCTGCTCTCACCAGAAAGACAAACGGGCGAAGCATTACCAGCCTCTAAAGAAGCACTAGTCTTTCGGAAATCCGCAGACCAGTCGCTAGCAAGTAGTTTCACTTGGCACGTAAAGGGACAGGCAAGAGGTATCATCTGTGACCAGCACCTGGCTTTATACAGCAAGTAATATCAAAGCTCATTCACAGCTACCGTCTAAAGCATTTTGACCCCGATATACAGCTAGCAAAGCATAAGAAATAATTCCATATTTGCACAGGATGAGTTCGAGATGCATTACAGCCAGTTCGATACGCACTACAACCGGTTTCCACAACTTCCAGCACAGACCTGAAAGTCAAATCAACTACCTGCAAGACTGGACACTCTGGCAGACACGGCGATATAAATGCCTACGAACAGTTTCACAGTGCTCAATTACCACACGATCATTATTTTATCTGACAACTATCGACTGACACTTCCTGTCGGTTCGCTGATCACAGCAACGCAGCCCACCGACCCGACCGCTCACACGCGGGCGTGAAGCGACAAAGGACGCTCTCTGGTAAAATAAGGAGCCTGGTGGATATGTAGCACACACTGAATGAACCTGCGGGTTCCACAAAATGCGGGAAAACTCTCATAGCCCTGCACCTTGCCCGCAGTGTCCACCCACGCGTTGTACGACTGTCACGAGAAACAATTCTTTCCCCAAACAGTATGGCACAGTTGTCTTCTTACTGCGAACCCCTCAACTCTTGATGTACCAGACACTGAGGAACACACCAACAGACTTCGAAACGCCGGGAGGTATATACACGGCGTCACATCCCAGACCACTCGAATCGTCTGCAAGAAGGCTGTGGAAACCTCACGTATGCAAACGAATGTGTCCGCAGTGCGGTAGGAACTGTGTGTCAACTACGACTGTCAAAATAACAAATGTTCGCAAAACCTACAATATCGCGGGACTGCGCCCCTATCAGTATCTTACCGTTTACCGCACACACCGCCACTGCTGCGCGCGCGTTACCGCTATAATGCAAAACACCTGCTAGAATAATTACTGTGCGCATAGTGACACTTCTGGTGCGAGCCTTCTCTCACTCCTTCGAGATCCGCAGTTCGTGAACAGTAATGTTTTGCCGTCACAGACAGCACAAAACACGTGCACTGGCCATGCATGGCGCTCTACTGTCAACGACAGCATAATACGGCCGGCCTCTCCCACACATGAATGAATGAATGAATGAATGAATGAATGAATGAATGAATGAATGAATGAATGAATGAATGAATGAATGCATGAATAAATGAATGAATAAACAAACAAATACATAAACATATAAATCAAGACATGCCCCTGCAGTTTACGGAACCCGCAGGTTCAATACCATTTTCCCAACAGTCACGCCCTTCCATCCCATTTCTTGTATGCATTTTAATATTATCCTCGCATCTGCACCTAGGTTTACCAAGTAGTCCCCTCCCTTCCGGTTTCCCCACCAAAGCCCTGTATGTATGTCTCTTCAACCACATACGTAGTTCATGCCCCGTCCATCGCATTTGCTTGATTTATCACGGCAGGTCAGCGCCTCATTATGAGGCCTACCCCACGCCCCTGTTACTCCCCCCTATTAGGCCCAATATCTCCCTCAGCACCCTGTTCTCGAACGCCCTCAGCCTACGTTTTTCCGCTAATGTGAGACGCCAAGTTTTAAACCCATTCAAAACGTCACTTAAAATTATAGTTTTATATATTTTAGTCTTCGTATTTTCAGATATCAAACGGAAGACACAAGATTCTGAACCGAACTGCGGCAAGTTATGACATAACGCTACATGGCACGCCTTCTGTCTGTCTCGACGTAAGACGTACGGACACATAAAATGTATGCGCGCCACTCGTCATGTATGCGCGCAGCTGTTCACGTATTCTCCGTCATCACGCCGTTACTTTAATCAACAAAACTCTCCAACCTAATGTCATACACTGCGTGTGCAGAACTAATATCAAACCAGGTAAAAATCCGTGCAGCGGCGCTCGAGTTGTTATATGCGGACGGAAGGATCTGCCCAAGTTAATAAACGACATTTTGCAAATTTCTGTCACGAACGCAGAAAAGGACACCAGTCTTCTCGGCATGACGCCGTGCAGTCTGGTGGACAGGTGCCGCTGTATCAGAGGCGCACGCGGCCTCCTCAAGTAATAAACCCACAGGCAGAGGAACCTAAAGTCTGTCGCTTAGACCCCTCTGACATGAACACTTTGACGCCAAAATTCGTCTAAAACACACTTAGGAGCTTAGTCCCTGCACCTCAGCTACGAGAAGCACCTATTGGTACCAGTTAAGACTGCCTGGCTGTTTCCTGTTACGAGCCATGCACTGTGTGGGCCACATTCAACAGTCTGTTCATGATGATGCGTGTCGTGTCTGCTGTACTTTGCGCAACCGTTATGGAAACAACACAGCCGAGCGCTTCAGTAAAAGCTGCACCATGCGGAGAGGGAGAACGTCCTTGCGCCTCGCTCGACTCAGCAACAGAACAACGCGACAGCACTAGCTGCGTTTGAAACAGGCCCGCCATTCATCGCCTGTACATACCAACACACAGTACGCGCGAAACTTGTTACCAGGTGCCGCGTTCTGCTGAACGACGAACAAGCCAGCAAATCGTGAACCCCGCGACGTACCCGCTTTATCATGCGCTATTTACTTGACAAATATCACAGTTTCACGCCAACGGCGTAAATGTAATCTTATTTACGCCCATCGGAAAAGTATGGCTGCCCAAGAGCTAATCTTCACAGAACCGCGACTGCCCCGTGGTATTACGCGCTCTGTATGCGACTGCAACCGAATCTGTCGACAAATACGGAAAGTAGGAGCAGAAATATAGTTACGCCCTTATGCAAAGTACGCGCAGATTTTCTACACAACTCACACCTGTTCCACAACTTTTTGTAAAGAACGCCTGTACCGAATGTCACGATAATCCAACAACCCTTCAGTCGCCCATACCAGGTAACAAGCAGACACGTCCTCCGAATAAGGCGTTATATTCGTTACTTCAACAACTCAAAATCCGAAAGACGGAACACATTTCGAATCGTACCTACAATTACGATCACTGTCTTCTGGGCTGTCACCATGCCGTCTGGTGGACAGGCACCACCGATTCACAGAAACCTGCAGTCTGCATCTTCAGGGTGGCCGTCGAGCTACGGGGCAGCCGATCCAGTTTCATATTCACGGCATTCACAGCCGTAATAAGGTCAAAGTCACACGTCAATATTCGATTACATCAGCGGTGCACGAATCCGGGGCGACTAACTTCTGTTCTATGGCGTCAGTATTTTCAGGATAATTAATGCAGTTTATCTCCTTACGTATAACAGTGTTTCAGTTAACATACACCGAGCAGAAAGCGCCAGATAACAGTGAGGTTCACAGGTGACCCGAGAACTGTGGGACCTCAGTAAGGAACCTGCTTCAATGTCATATTTCTGGTGCCTACACCTGGAAGTGGCTCATAGATTTCTGGAAAGTCTGTGGACCCCTGGATCAGACCGTTCCAAAACACACAGACACTCAACATTCGGCCTTAAAACGAATTTAAGAAATCTATATCAACACATACACGTAGAAAGAACAATATCAAAGGATCTACACAATAAAACATAAACGATCACACCTGTGTCACTCCAACATATCACGAAGTACTGGCCATCGCACAACAAGAAATTTAATGATGCCACACAAACACGGCCCTCCCATTTTCATACTGAACCCTTCAGAGCCTAGTGACTACTGCCCGCACAGTGTAGTTATGTGTTTTGTGTGGATCTCAGAACAAACAGCGATTATTTCCCTATACAGCATTAACTGACTGGTTTTTATAACCCAGACGGAGTGTTTACTGCGCGGTACGGACTGGGTCCTCATATATAATTCTACGTTCTGCCCACACAGTGTATTTATGTGTTTTGTGTGGATCTCAGAACAAACAGCGATTATTTCCCTATACAGCATTAACTGACTACTTTTTATAACCCAGACGGAGTGTGTTTACTGCGCGGTACGGACTGGGTCCTCATATATAATTCTACGTTCTGCCCACACAGTGTATTTATGTGTTTTGTGTGGGTCTCAGAACAAACAGCGATTATTTCCCTATACAGCATTAACTGACTGGTTTTTATAACCCCGACGGCGTGTGTTTACTGCGCGGTACGGCCTGGATCTTTAAATATAATTCTACGTTCTGCCCACACAGTGTATTTATGTGTTTTGTGTGGGTCTCAGAACAAACAGCGGTTATTTCCCTATACAGCATTAACTGACTGGTTGCTGTAATGGAGACGGAGTGTTTACTGCGCGGTACGAGCTGGATCTAAATACAATTCAGTTACTCTCAGTGTTTCAATGGCTACGATACATTAAATAATTCTCCGGCTTTTACTATACATTATCAGCCATCTTTCTCTACCTCACTCAGCAGCTCACAAATAAATAAATAGCTCAAGCCTGCAAATGAAAACAATGCAGAAACAAATGACAATGACAATGACAAACATGTGAAGAAAAACTCCCAAATGAAGTGGAACAGGTTGCTGAGAAACCCTGAAGGTGTAGAATAGCTGAAAATGTTCACTAATCAAGCACACTTTTCTTTACTGTATTATATGTCTCTGTACGACCGCTCTCTTTTGGGCCCAACGTACATCCTGCAGAGAGCTGATGAACAAAATAAAGCATCTGTGGTATGATACTGAGAGAGAAAAACTGAAGCTCTAGGAGAGAAACGTGTCCCACTGCCACTTCATCTACCACAAACTGCACATGAACTGCTTTGGGAACAAAGCCAGTCCCCCAAGGTGAAGGCCAGTGACTTGAGCAGCTGAAATGTGGCAAACACCTGGGTGACTGTATCACCAATAGTCTGTTCACATCCAGAATCTTAATCTGTGTCGTGCCACAGCCAACAGAAAATAACAGACACAAATTTAACTTCTGCACAGAAACGAGGCATACAAATTTCAAACTCACAAATCTTCCTGGATGTTCAAAGGACTAAATCACAAGATGTGACAAAGGTTACTTTATGCTCCAAATATCAAAACAAGATTGCGGCTTGGTCTGATTTTACCACTACGCTTCCAAGGAAACTGACTTTCCGTGCATTGAGGTAGAAATAATGCCATTAATTAAACATACAAAAACCAAACACAGAGTATTTTTTATCACCAGACTGCTTGCCATGGAGCAGCCATCATTGCTGCACAGGGACCAAACACATCACCAGTGCTGCAGTGCCCAGACCAGCAACAAACAATAATCTGTATTACACACAATTTATCCAGTCCAGATATTCTACTGAAAACTCAGTGGCTCACATTTGGACATTCCATCGAACATTTTTATCAAAAAAACCCAACACAAGGACTATTTGGTGATGTCAGAACCTGGACTATAGCATCCATGCTACAAGAATATGGATACGAAGATTTGGTGAAATAACCTACAAGGAAAACAGAATATTCACAAAAAAAAACCCTCTCCCAGTGCCACACTGTACATTAGAAATGCCACATGGACCACTCTGGGAATGAACTGATGTTCTGGGACTGAGAAGCTGGTAACTAGTCACCTGAGCTACAAAACAGGCTGTCTGTCTTCACAACCCTGTCAGTAGCTCAGGCTACATAGCATCAAATGAGATGACTAACAAAGAACAACTAAAAAGCACAATGACAAAAATTTCAAGATGTAAATTCAGCTACAATTCCACTATTTGCCTTGCGCAAATTAAGAAAAACACAAAAAGACATGCCCATCACATGAATCAGGCTTCATGGTATGAACAGACACTGCAGAAAGCAATCTAGTCAAGACCTAAAAACATTTACTAAAAGTGGGGATGGTCTCTTGTTGCACATGTGACCCCCCCTCTCTCTCTCTCTCTCTCTCTCTCTCTCTCTCTCACACACACACACACACACACACACACACACACACACACACACACACACACACACACACACACACACATTCCTAACTTCATGCTAATAGCACAACACTGCACAAATAAACAGCAGTAATGATATCCAGAATGTGGTACGGCACGCAACACATTTTGAACGTACCTACAATGCAATAAACTAACACCACATTATGACAACATGTTACGTGTCCATTTACACATTCACACACACTGACACGCCACACAGCAACCTATACGGCAAATACCTCACACATTAATACAACCAAACCACATAAAATCTTCATCCTTATTGTTCTTATTCCCCTCTTCTGATACTACAACCCAATTCAGGGCCTGACTACCTCAATTAAACGCCTCCATTAGTACACATCTAGTTCTTTGGTTTTACAATCTTTGACCTCCACGACTTTTATAGCTTGTGCTTTGCTACCTAACCATACCACTACAGATTTCCTCTCTTACACCTCTAATTAGCGCTTCTCTGGATAGCTGAACGGACATCCCACCAGCTCTAACAAGGAAGGATGTGCGAAAAGTCACAGTAAAATACACACTGGAGAAAACACTCTTAGATACAAAAATGACAGTAAAGTAATAACACAAATTCATAAACGTTTTACGGAAAAAGACAAATATAATCGTTTTAACTGCGTCATTACCATTTACAAACACATTACCCAGACACGCTTCTCAAAGACACGTTAAATTAACCATGTGTCTGTACTTACATAGATGAGGCCAGAATAGTATCGGTCCTTCAGGTTATGGAGCACCGACGCTTCATTGAGGCAGGTCAATTCAGCCATATCCTCCACTTTGTCGAATTTGGGCGGATTCATCTTCTGGAGGTCATCTTTGGCAACTAGTTGTCGTTTACCGGTCTCCACGATCTCAACTTCAACTTCGTCGCCACGTTCGCCCTTGATCCCCGCCGCCACAAAGCCGTGCGATTCGTGAGGAACCCAAACTAATCGTTTCTGTGTCCATTCTGCTTGGGTGGCAGGATCATTAAACATATTTCTGTCAACAGAAAGGCATTTCAACTCCGGATCAGACCGGTCAACTTTCGTGTCACTATCCGCCATGTTGAAGAACAGAGGCCTGTTGAGTAGTACTGTTTCTAGTTCGCACCACAGTGATTATGAACACGCCGAACAAACTGAATCCCTTTCGCAACCTTTGTATCGCTGCTGAAGCCCTGACAGATAATGAACTGTAAAAACACAGAAGTCCTTGCTATCTACACCTCAGAACTGAACTGCTGTTGACAGAGCACATGTGGAGCAACACACACGCTACCACTTCTCACGCAAATGACAGTTACGGGAGGAGTGAATTTGCACCGGTGGCCGACGCCCGCTATCCATGGATCACGTGACAAAGTCAATTTCTACCGCCAGAGAGCACTGCAATTGTATCCCAGTTGCATGGAGGTAGAAATTTCGAAGTACACTTTTGTAAACTAGCTCTTTGGAATGTATTATTTTCAAACCCTGCTTATGTAAGATTATCATGCAGTATATTCCCGTAACGTTAATTCCGTCCTCTGCCTTTATTTTACAATAAGAATGCATTTGTGTGATGATTTTCTGGCAAAGAGAAAGGAAAAGAATGTCAGATTTTTTGCGATACCTTTTCGTAATGTTAATTTCACCTCACTTTATTTTTCTATAAAAATTTATTTCGTGTGATATAATTTTGGCAAAAGAAAGTAGGCTAGTACGGCCAATAGTAAATCCACTTTGTAACTGATAGAGGAAGAATAGGGAACGATAACAATTATAATTCACTCCTCCCAAATGGAAAATGAGCTACCATGTTTTCTCTTTGCCGTGACTCATTTTTGTGGGCGCGGCCCCAATGCTAGGTTGCGCTCGGGTGCCGTTACAGACTAATCACTTATTGCTGCAGCTGAATGCAAGCGCGTGTAGCGATAGCAATAGAAGTGCAAGAAAGCTTTCCCTTCGTGAGTTTGTCACTCGCCTCGGACACGTAACGTCACCGCAGGGTACGGACCTTCTGTTCACAAATGTCACATTTAAACCCTTTATTTCAATACGCACACGTATGATTTGTTAACATATTGATGCAACTGTACCAAAACATCGCGTAACAGTTTGTCAAATGCATACATTTAACTGTTTCAGAGATAAATATCAACCATATGGACTGGCATGAAATATACCGCTATGGTCAGAGTTTGGCTTGTGAGTATTGCAACAAACAGCAACGAGGCATGTTGGCCCCATTTCAAAAAATCAGATGTTGGTGGAACTTCACTTTACAGACTCAGTGTAACATTGATTCCATTACTGTAGGACGTTAACGAAAAAGAGGCCGTGTTTCACGTACACAGCGACGTGCGTGGAACCGCAGCAGCGTGAGGTGCGTAGCACACGTAACTGTTGTACATGTGTGCAGCGTTGAGATTTGTGTCGTTGCGTATGGCAATGGTAATGACGGATGAATATAACAACTGCCGTTTGTATTTTATAACATAATCCACACGGGCTACTGAATTTACTTATTAAGTGAAATCAGGTTTTAAACATGTCGACTATCTCTGCAACTGCAGCACAGAACAGCGCACTGCTCGATTCTGACTCACCAGAACATGCCCTACCATAACTACCATAGGACATAAAATAATTCCAACATAACGAAAACAAAGTCCTTCGTAAAAAATGAAAATTACTTCACGAAATAGTTCACAAGTTCCTTGACCCTCAGCAAGACCAAAATGAGCAACGCAATCGCACTCCATAACGCTCAGTCTAGAACAGATTCCGGTACAAAGGTTAACGGTTACATCGACTAAGTTAAGCGCCGTTACTTGTGTCGATGATACGCAGCGTTAGAGGAATGACACCGACACGATAAAGCCTGGCCGAGCGCCACTTCGTCCACCTAAAATACCACATGGCCAATTCGGGGATAAAACCCTGGCCTGTACGGTCAGCGGCCGGCCATTAACCGCCTCAGGCCTCATGCGATTTATAATAACAGTAATAATAGTTGCTTTTGTCGTCGTCGTCGTCGTCGTTGTTGTTGTTGTAACTTACCATATCGCCACACATTGGCCTTCATAACTTCGCTATACATTTTCTGGAGTTCATCAAGGCGTCTTAAAACGGCATTTCATCATATGGCGCCGCGCAAGCCGTGAACCAATATCGGCCGGCTCGCTTTTAGAAGCACTTTCGTAACGGCATAAATTTAACGCCCCTTGTTTGACAACTGGCACCGCAGAATATAGTCACTAAGGGCCGTCCACACTCTCCGTCTGCAGGCTTCGTCCTGCGCGAATGCATGACGATCACTACAGGTATTTCACCACGAGCACCATCAGCAGCAGCAGAACATAGGCCATTCCAAGCTTATTCTGCCTTCATGAATATCAGTCTGTCCATCTTTCCTTGGTCTAACTACGTTTCTTCTGCCGTTTCAAATGCATTTGTACACGAACTTGGGAATGCGAGTATCGCTCATTATTAATAAACGCTGTGTTGACTTGTGTCTATAAAGCACAGTAATGTCATTCAAATTATACATATTTTGTCGTTCTCTTGTTTCTTCCTTTGTTTTGCGGCCACCTACCCTGAACTGGCCTGAAAGCTTTCATCTCCGCCGTCTAATCCTTCTTTCGTCATAAAGTCCAGTTCTCACGCCCGTCTAGGAGCGATAGGAATGACAAAATGGTAAGGTTGTCCCTGTGCGCCGGGTAATGGCGGTACAGCTCCACTCATTCTCACGCTCGGCACTAGATGGAAGTGAGTACTTAACTTCACTCCCAGACCACTTTCGTCAGGGGTAAGAGTTTCCAGCACAAATCGAACAGAAGGTTGCCTGGGCCCCGCATTTGGTCTAAGCGTTTTGGAGCAGGGATCTCTTGCCTGTGGCGGAAATCAAACCCCTGACTGTACAGTCCATTGCCTCCGTTATCTTATATACATAAAACTATACACGTGTGTGCAGGTGTATTTAAAGCTGCTTGTCACACTATTCACTGCCCAGTTTAATGCACAGTGTAATCAACTGAGTTTACGCTGCCATTCGGGGTACCCTTGTTTACATCATACATCTCACTGCTGTTGCTGCGCTTGAGAGCCTGCAGTTGCTATTGGCGCAAAGTAAGTTCTGTCACCGCACGTAAATTCTGTCGGCACGAACTGAAGGGGGGACTTACTAATACAGCTGTTCAGGTTTGGCTAGTGTAAGTAAATTGATACTCTAGGCAGGAATGTGACACATGTTCGCCAGTCAGCCTGAGAACTTTATGACATTTTACTTGTCGAAATATTTCAGTTTTTTTTTTCATATAGTCTTTACTTAACTTTCTGTATCTGTTTTCTGTAACAACTTTTCTCCCATTTTTCCGAATTTATAGAAACTGCGTATCATTTGAATTTCAAATTTCTGTCTTTCTGTTCCCTTGGTTCTGATTTCGAGAGACTAGAACTGCCACGAGTGTGTGTCTTGTGAATGATCCGTCGTCCGCGCTTTCAGATGCGAAGCATAGTTTATTCAAGCAACGCTTGTATAATGTTTGTCGACACCTCCCATCCATGGCTGTGAGGACTTCATATGTACTGAAGATCTGATTAATGATCATGGCATGGGTCTGCGCAAATCGTAGCTGTGTAGTAGACGTATTTCGTGAATTAAAGTGTGGGCACTAGGCTTGCACGGGCAAGGTGCGCCAAAGACAGAGCGTGCGGACCGACATTTAAAATGTGGTCATAGGGTACGTATCCAAAAAACCCGGCAGAGGCGACAGTACAAGCGCCAAAGCAGAATAACTACTAACCGCTCCCAATTCTGCAGTGTGCATCTCGGGACAGATTATCTATCGAGCGCCGCGCTAAAAGATGGCCCGAGACCGTAATAGACCACTTGGTCTAACACATGTTGGAAGATGATGATGATGGTGATGATGAGGATGACTATCTGTTCCCATTGCTACATTCAGTTACTACTATATTCTTTCTAAGTACCGCACTAATTATTAGCAATAAGTAACAGAAATACCTATAAACTTTCTGCAGGAATACACTGGCAACACCGGACAGTCTGCGGACCAAACATCAATTGCGCATGAGTAGCATGGGTGAGTACTGAAACAGAGATAAAAGAACGTTTGAACTCCTAATTCTGTAATCCGTGCTCATCAGTGGTGCTGATTTAACCAAACATAGATAACAGAAGCGCGGCCGCGGATAGAAGGTATGCAGTGGGCGTGTGCAGTGCTTATGCCACTTATGCTGTAAGATTTTGAATATCGAGAATTGCACTGGACAATTTTAGTCGCAAATCCTTCGATTAAAGAGGTGGTACCATTTGTTGTATCCTGATTGTCATGAAATTAGATACCTTGAAAGAGATGAGGCGACATTCTTGTAGCTGGGCTTCTGAATGGATAATTTTCGCGATAAAATATGACTGAAAAGAACACTAAATGGATGCAGTGTATATTCTTTCCGGCTGTACATGATTTAAAAATAGACTCATATCTTCCCCTGTTGTGTAGGAGGCCAGAAAATTCGAATACTGATAGGAACATTTTGAGGTTAGGTTTCCAAACACGTTTTGGGTAATTTACAGACACTCCAAGCGTGTGACATTTTTGGAATCTTATAGACAAGAAATTTTGTTTCGTACACATTTGTGTACGAGAATTGTAAAAGCTAGCGATAAATGGGTATGTACACATAACACACATATCTCGTAGCTATGCATGTAACCCACAGGAACGAACGGACGAACCGAGACGCGCGAGATTTGAGGTTTTCATTGAGGTGACAGTTCGTCCCAGATCTTCAGGGGGACTCCCCTAAGTCAGACCCATGTGCCGGACTAAGTTTATCCCCTTCTTTATTGTTCCGGTTTTATTCCGGCTTCTTGATAACGTTCTTTACAATAGAGATTTTCTAGGATCTGGGCAACAGTGCTGCGCATAGAGCCGTAAATAGTAAGATGTAAAAAACATGACTAACTTATGTATCATTTTAATAGCTATTTCAGTGCTGTCCTCAAATAAGCCAAGGAAAAAGATGGCCACTTTAATTTTCTTGGTCTTGACAATGAAAGATGCTTTTCTGTGGAATAAATCTGAATGTAGATAAATTAAAATTTGATATACACAAAACTGATGTCAGCACATTTTTGTTTTAGTTTTAAGTAATGTTAGAATGGTCCTAATACACTTCAAACACGTGGACTTGTAAAAGTAAATTTCATATTTGTTGTGCACTGTATCAGAATGCATGGAGGCATGCCCAAAAATGTTAAGATGATGAAAACATCTGATATTTCCTAGATCCAAACATTTCTTGTCATCCACCTGGTTTTACAAGTTATGTGGGCATGTATTTGTGTTCAGACAGTGTATTTATGTTGAGTTGTAAATACCACATGCATGTTAGTGTGTTTCATTTCTGACATTAGTTTCTGGTGACTGTAGCAGTTCAGACATTAGTGATGTATTAATTTACATGGATTATGAATTTACAGTGAAACATTTTACTTTTATAGAACAGTCCATTGTGATATGTGATACTTCATGATTTTGAAATCTTCACAGTCAGTAACATTCTAAAACCCTTATGCCACAATAATTGGGATGAGTCAAAGGGTACATGTATTATCCATCCCAGTTACAAGTGCAGATACTGCATTATGAATATGGAGAGTTTGTTCATTAACCAGATCTACAAAATGAGAAAGTGGCAAGGCCAATTTGCTTTATCATTAGTCAGCAGCATGTAGATGCTGCCCCACATAGTATGAACTCTTAGACCTTGGACATGCATATTTGTTGTTTCTTCTTACTTATCAGCTTGTCCCAGAAACTTCTCATTGGCAAGTGCTCATCAGAATGGCCACTGTTAAGTGCCTCTTACAGTACAGTAACAACATTAGACTTGTCTTATGTTTCAACAGGGCTTTCAACAGATCACCAGCAAATCAAAAACCTTTTGTGAAGATGATGGGGAGCAAAAGCATTGTAAGTAGTTCAAGAATCAAGTATAGTGTAACAAAAAATGTCTGGTTTGCATGACTTGGCTGTGCAGTTTATTCCTGTTGATTAATGTTATGTCAAGTTTCCATAATGTTAAATAAACTCTGCATTTTGTACATACAGTATATTTATGTGCTTTTCATGATTCTCACAATATGTCAGTTATTTCCCTAAACCACATTAACCGAATGGTCTTCGTAACTGAGTTAACGTGTTTTATGTGCTGTAGAAACAAATTTTTTGGCACACACTGTATTATTTTTCAGACCTATGTTGTGGACCTGAGGAGTGACACAGTATCAAAACCAACTGACGAGATGCGCAAAGCTATGTTTGAGGCCACAGTGGGTGATGATGTGTATGGGGAAGACCCAACAGTCAATGGTGTCTAATTACTGTAGAAGTTATTGACCATTATCTGTGTTATTTTCTCTGTGAAATAAGAGATTTTCAGAGATGTTAGTGCCTGCATTCAGTGAAGATAAACATATATTTTAGAACATGGGAGAACTCCCATTCTTATGCATAATGTGAACTTTCTGTCTCCTTGGTCTTCCAAATTGCTTTTGTATAAGACTTCCACACAAAAATTCTTTACATATTTCTTGTATCCTCTCATCCTTGCCACATGCCTCTACATAAATGCTGCATTAAAAATAACATATGCACTATGAGTGTTTGTTAGCACTATTTTGTATTGCATGTGTAAAGACAGAGAAAGTATAAAGTGGCTTTATTTTTGCCCATCAAGTGACAATTATAACTTTTGAGATTCATTAACATAAGTTTTGCGTACTTTTGCAGCCCTGGAAGAAAAGGCTGCAGCTATGCTTGGTAAAGAGAGTGGACTGTTTGTACCAAGCGGGACAATGGGCAACTTATTAGCAAGTATGCAAGTTATTTTAGTGAATGACAATATCAGTAGAAGATTTTAATACTGTAGCAACTTCAAAACTAGCCAAACATGCAAGTAAATTTGAAAAGTTGTACAGATAAGAGTTGAGGTTTACACAGTGCTGATGTTGAGGATTCCAATCTTTTGAGATGTTACACTGTGTAGCCCTTCCAACCCTTGAAGAGGAAGTTGGTACAGCCCTTCGAGATAGCAGGATATATTAAGGTGCGTACTACATAGAGTAACATCTGTTCCAAAGACCAGAATCCTGAATAACTTCAAAAGCAACCATTTTCTCATAAACAAACAAACAAACAACAACAACAACAACTCCATGGAGCAGAGGCCTTCTTGAGAAGCTAACAGGTTCTCAGCTAGTCAAGAAATTCCCTGCCTTTTTTGGAACCCTAAGGTTCATTACCACATTCACAAGAGCCCGCCACCTGTCCCTATCCTGAGCCAACTCAATCCAGTCCATGCCCCCCCATCCCACGTCTTGAAGATCCATTTCAATATTATCCTCCCATCTACACCTGAGTCTCCCAAGTGGTCGCCTTCCCTCAGGTCTCCCTACCAAAATCCAGTGTGTACCTCTCTTGTCCCCCATACGTGCTACATGCCCCGCCCATCTCATTTTTCTCGATTTGATTACCCGAATAATATTTGGTGATGTGTACAGGTCATTAAGTTCCTTGTTATATAGTCTTCTCCATTCCCCTGTCACCTTGTCCCTCTTAGGCCCAAATACCCTCCTCAGCACCCTAATCTCAAACACCCTCAGTCTTTGTTCCTCCCTCAGTGTGAGAGACCAAGTTTCACACCCATACAAAATAACAGGTAAAATTATAGGTCTGAATACCCTAATCTTTGTGTTTTTGGATAGCAACCTGGAACACAAAAGATTGTGCACCAAATGATAGCAAGCATTCCCCAACTTCAATCTGCTCTTAATTTCTTTGTGAATGGAGTTTCGATTCATTAGGGTTGTTCCCAAATATTTGAATTCTTCCACCCTTTAAGGGATTTAAAGGATTTACTATTTAATAATAATAATAATAATAATAATAATAATAATAATAATATCCCTTCCAGTCATGGTTCACTGCAGCCAAAGAGGGAGTGAAATAATATGTGGCGAGTCAAGTCATACATTCTTGTTTGAGCAGGGTGGACCAGCACAGGTATGGCATGTATGGTAGGCTTATTTCCATAAAGTCCTTGTCATTTTGCATGATGACCTTCATTCTCATTGTACTGGCAGTGCAAGTGACAACATCTCTTCTGATGCACAATAGTGTGACCTGACCTTACAGTCTTCCTACATCAGCCATGTGACTGATGCTGCTACATATACAGAAGCAGAAGATTTCATGCTCTTGATTATCATCACGTCCGCCCAGGCTAACTGACCATCTGCCAGGTACTTGATGGAAGTAGCCTTATTATAACAGTCACATGCTGTTCCAGAAAAAAACCAGCCTGTGCAAAGGATAAATCCCAATAAAAGCTTTTGTTCTTGTGAGGGACACATGCTGCAGTGCCTGATGACGAAAACTGGAGCATCATCAAAAAATGTTTCAATAGGCTTGTTTTGAATTGACTGTATCTACTGTGCAACTTGCGTGCACTAGGCGAGGAGAGAGGGTGGATTTATCACTCAACTGAAGTACAAAATTATACTTTTGCTCGTGCATCTTCTTGACAAAAGAAGAGAGATTACAGTTGTTATCACTGCCAGGTAAGACAGCTGATTTTCTGGTGTGTCTACTGGACCAGGATTTGCCACTGGTACATATACAGGGTCATTATTTTATCTGATAACTATCAGTTGTGACTTCTGTCGACTAGCTTATATTTATGTAGTGAAGTGACGAGCACTAGCTGTTATCAAATAAGGTCCCTGCTACGGAGGATATAAAAATGTTTCTCTGAGCCTTCTTGTGAGGCAGTAGTCTGTGTACACTTTGGATCAGAATCACATTTAATGATACATAGCAAGAGTTGCTCAACTGAATTGCATCACATTCCTCCCATAAGCACACAAGACAAAGTCCAATAAAACCATTTTTAATTTATGATGTGTTTCATAATTTGGTTTACTTAGGTAGTGCAACAGAAGCAACTGAAGTAATTTGCTTTCAGATTGCTGGAGTACAAATATGGCCACTGCGTAACAAGCCAGATGGTACATTTGACTTGGATGAAATGGAGGAAAAAGTGCGGGATCATGAAGATGATCACGAACCAAAAACATCTCTCATCTGTGTTGAGAACACACAGAATTGGTGTGGTGGGAAAGTGTTACCTTTGGAATGGCTGGATGATGTAAGTACTGTACACACTGATTTGTGAATGAACGCCTGCAATTTGTCCCTTTGAAGCTGTACATCCACCTAAGTATTTTAAAAATTTGTTTTATACCTTACAGGAAACATTAATTTTCTCCATTACAAAAACCAACCTGTTACAGTTGTTTATCAGCATAATGGATCTTACTGTGAGAATCACAAAAAGATGCATACACTTTTCAGACAAAATGCCTAGTTTTTTAATGTTAGAGCTGGTGGTAGATATAGCATCTACTGTCATTTTGGAGTAAAACATCCCATTGTTCGTATATTGCTGCCCTTCTACAGAAATAGGTTGTGCCGTCATTAACAGTTTGGTCTATTAATGATGGCAGAAGCCATTTCTGTAAGAACTGCAGTAACTTCTTTGCTTTAAAAGGGTTCCGTGTCAAGTAGTGGCAGATAACATTTCTTTCTAGTTGACGATTTAGGTCTTCTGAAATGTGATGCTGTGTCACTGGGTGAGTGGTTTCCAACATTTCAAACGATAACATTGCCATCAGCTTCAAGGGTCAAGAAGTCAAAGCATTTTTCTTGGCCCCCTCAACCCTAGTAGACAAAGGCATTACAGTCCTTTGAAACATCAAGAACCACTTGCCCAGTGACACAGGGTTATATTCCAGACAACCTGAATCTGCCCCAACACTGCTGTGAGAAACTCAAATCTCACATTCTTTCCAGTTATTGTCTTGAACTGTAAAGAACTGTGAAGTTCAGATGCGATGGTAATGTGTCATGCTCACAGTGTGGAATGAATCACTTGCAGCCCAGATGTTCCCTAGTTAATGTGGTGTATGAATCTGTTCAGTAGGTATAAATCTGCAGTGTCAAAAGAAACTATTTGTGTAAAGTGTCATAAGACAGACCTCACTGGGACATGTGAGGGGGTTGACCTACCACAAGCTACTTAATACCTTCTCACTTTTTTCAGCTGGCATCACGTGCCAAGAAGCTTCATATACCTCTACACATGGATGGCGCTCGATTGTTTAACGCTGCAGTTTACTTAAAAGTACCAGCATCACGTATTGTCAGAGATTTTGCATCTGCCACATTCTGTATCAGTAAGGGACTAGGCGCTCCGGTGGGTGCCATATTAGTTGGGGACAAGGAGTTGATACACAAGCAAGTGTCCACATTTTTCTTATGGGTAGGCTTAGTCCTCTCACAGTCAAGTGTTTATGTGACATGGTGACCCTATCACATTGTTTATTCATGTTAAAAGTAGGGCTGAAAGTAAGTCTTGGTCAGGTTTGTCAGCTGGTTTAGAGGTATTTCACCACAAACAGTCCTAAGAGATAAGAATACCTTCAGGTTTTTTATTCTTGTTAACCTTTTAAAGCCTAGCGGTAACTTTACATACCACCAGGTTTAACATTAAAAAGCTCTACGTGGTGGCCACATTGCGTTTATACGTTTTGTACGGGTCTCAGAACAAACAGCAACTTTTGCCTTATAAAACATTAAGAGATTGGTTTTTATAACCGAAGTGGAGAGTGTTTACAGCGCGGTACGCACTGAGTCCTTATATAAAACAGACACGCATCGTCTTTAAAGGGTTAATGATGCCTAGCAGATGAGAAGAATGTCAAACACTGCACCACAACCTGTCAAGATGGCTAAGCCAAGGCACATGTGCAGGGTGTACAGCTTAAACTGCAATTTGCCTATGGTATCTACAAGCCTATTCATAGCAGCACCACTGCATAGCAACCAGTGATACTGTCTGCTCTGCAGTATGCAGTTCTGTGTGACAGTGAAAGGGCTAATGAAGAATACACTCGAAAACTTCCTTGTGAGATTTGAAGTTCTCACAGTGGTGCTAGTTCAGGCCAAGTCTTCTATGACGTTAACATCATTTGTTCCTATCATGAGCCAGATTCATCCAGTGCACATCTCCCCATCCTGTTTTGATATTATCTTCCCATATGTACCTAGGTCTTACAAGTGATCTCCTTCCTTCAGGTTTTCCCATGAAAACCCTGTATTCCCTTCTCTGCCATACGTGCCACATCCCCTGCCCATCTCATGTTCTTGGAGAGTGATACCCTGTTTTAGTCTATAAATACTGTATATTAAACGCTGTTGAAATGTGAGTTACTTTGTAGTGTCATGTGTACACTTGGTTTTGTTGTAGGAGCCGACGTTTAAGGAAGGCATTAGGTGGAGGAATGAGGCAAGCTGGTGTCATAGCAGCAGCAGGAATTGTGGCTCTGGACTCAATGGTTGACAGGCTGCAGGAAGACCACGACAGAGCGAACGCCATTGGGAAAGGTAAGGAGTGTGTGACTGTAACTATGAAGGAAAGTACTTCAGAAGCTAGTGGTTGTTTGGCAAGTGAAGACATTACCTACCTTTCATGGAGCCATATGGTTCATTAGTGTGTTCAACACAGCCCACCACTGGCTCTCCTCCTCAGCCTGAACAACTGTGACCACAGTCTTATACACTATTATTTAAAGACACATTTTGGTATCATGCAAGATTTGGGGGTTGTCACAATTGTGCTATTGCGGATTCCACTCTTCTGGGATGTGATGTATGTTGTTGGGTTAGTAATGCCTGGTGTTTTGAAGGACTGTAGTGCCTCCATGTTCAGGGTCACACGGCCCAAGAACCAGGCCCTGAAAATGAAGGCTGTACAATCCTTCAAAACACAGGGCACTACTCACTGAAATGATCATGTCAGATTTCAGAAGAGTGGAATCTTCCAACACAAATTCAGGATTCTGGCAGTGGTACATTTTGTTTAGGATTACTGGTTTGCTGGACCACGTCTGTTGTCTAGTATTCCGAACAGAACGCAGTACTATGAAGACTGCACCTGTTTCTCTCCTCAGTTGAAACTCTGGCAAGGTTAGTGGATCCAGTAAGTGCGATTAACTCATCCTACAGGACAGGTCTCTGTACATCCTCAGGCAAAACTGTATGTGAAATGGAAAATTAGTAGTGGCTACCACATAGTTTGCATGCTTGTACTAATGGAGACATGTCAGGGATAGTTACTAAAAGTCAGAAAAGTGCCCTGAAAATATATATCCTAACAGGTGCACAGTATACGTAGACATAATAGAAAAGGCTGTCAAAATGTAACTCCAGAAGGATCCTTGTATATGTCATGACAGACCCCAAAAACCTTAATTCTTCCTGACTTTGGTCAAGATTGAGTGGCATATGTTGGAAGGTTTATGTAAATAAATATGATGTTGTTATTTCATACCCGTATGTGTGCAGTTGATTGTATTTGTTTTCATTATTGCTAATTATCTGGTACTGGTAAATTATGAACACATATAATACAAGTTTCAGGAACATGATGTTCTGCTCAGAATATTAGGTGATGCACAAAGTTACAAAGCCCAATATTCTGCCGTTACATGTTCCTTGCCTGAGCACTTGGCCTGTGCTTATTATTTTCAGCTATTGCTACATTCGGCAGCAAAATCTTTGAAGTCGATTATGGGAATCTCCACACAAATATCCTCATGATAAGGATACACAGCCAGCAGATCACCGCTAGGGAATTCTGTGACCGCCTCGCCATGGTAAGGATACAGTACTGACTGGCAATCACTTATTCTCATGCTTCTGAAAACAGGCTGATTATAGTCACCAAGTCTTGACATTCTGCAGTCAAGTGGCTGGCACATCTGCTTGTGTTCAGGACATCATGGCTTCAAATCTGTCCTGTGACTCGCCACCCTGACACAATTTCATGGTTCCCCTCAGTCCCCTTTGGCAAATCCAGGGATAATAATCCAGATGTGGCTTTTTTAACTTTATGGGAGGGATGGGAAGCCTGTGTCCTGTTAAATGTAACTCTTCTTGGGTGAAAAGGAAAACACTGTCCTGTGCAAGTGCAGGCATGGGCATTTAAAAACAAAAATAACTCTAGCCATCAGCAGCTACATTGGGATTTAACAACTGGGCAACAGAAGTTAATTACTGTATTTATCTGAATATAAGATGACCCCCTTTCGACATCTTTGTTAGAAAAATACCCGTATGGAACTTCATGCACAATTATACAAGGCAACCTCCAATACTAGGGAAGCCAAATCCTGCTGAGGGCTGTAGTGCTGCTGCTGCTGCTGATGAACCTCCAACACTGCAGACGATAAATTAGGAAAAAAATTTTCATCTTACATTTGGATAAACATGGTAATTATCCACTGTCTTCATGTTATTGAATGCTAAATAGTGTGAGCTACAAACAGGGGCACTACATGAAAGCATACATATAAATAAGTGGATACGTTGTATAATGTTCCCAGAAAAACTGAATAAATGTCACTGCACTGGCATGCCATTTAGATGTCAATAAAATAATTATACGATAATTCTAAAGCAAATGCTGCACTAAAGATTACTTACTTACAGGTTACAGAAGATGAATCTGCTAAGCTTGGAAAAAACACAGCAATTATCAAGATCTGTCCTGTGACAAAGAACACTGTCCGACTTGTCACTTACTATGAGATTACTGACGCCGATGTTGAAGCAACAATTTGCAAACTGAAATTTGTTATGCAAGAATATGAGTCGTCTTGACTACATATGTATGGATATGATTCCGGTCAAACTTTCATTAGTGTTAATAAAATATAGCAACCGTTCATGGCAAGTACTGCCAAGTATTACAAGAATCACACATAACCTCAAAACACGTGCATATGATCCCATCCAGAAACCATATGATGTACCTACACATACAAACAGATCACAGTGTAGTGCAATGTAAATGCATCAAACTGTCAATAGCAAAACAAATCAAATTTCTGCACCTTAGTGTAATGGCTTCCAAATTTCAAGTATTTAGGTCCTCTTTTTCTGGTGTACTGACAGCTAGGGCTGTTTCAACCTTTCTGATCTTGGAGCTGCGGTGTTCTGGTGGGAGGGGTGTACAGTTAAGCTGTGCAGTATCATGAGAATCGAGTGCTATGTTACTGACAGTGTTAGCACTGGGACTGTGTATTGTCAATATGGGTACCAAGAAGTGCACAGCATGGTGGAAATATTCTAGCAGAAGGGGAAATAAGTGAAAATTGAAACACTAGGTAAAAATAAGATAAAACGGATAGAAGAGATATATCAGCTGTGAAAACTGTCGTTGCTGGGTAAAAGTAAGATAGATCCTGAAGACGAAGGCCTTGTGATCCTTCAAAATGTCGGCAACTGCTCACTGAACCCCACAGTGTAACGTCCCAAAAGACTAACCAACATCGCTGTCAGAACATCAAATCTGCCACTATTAGTATTACAGGCCAGTACCATGTCTCCTTTCCCAGTTACCCTGTTAACCAGGTGGCTGAAGCTCGTGCTCATGTTAACAGCCACACAAATTTTAATGTTGAAGTTTTGTAATTAACAGACCTTTGAAAAATAAGCACACAGTCACAGAACTGTATTACATTTAGCAGATGATTTGAACTCGGATATCAATGAGGAGGGGGCCTGGGGTAGCTCAGTCAGTATAATGACTAGGGTGTGGGCTGGATGATCTAAGAATTTGATTCCCAGGGGAGGCAACAGATTTTCCTCTCCTGCCGAACATCCAGACCAGCTCTGGGACCCACCCAGCCTCCTGTTCAATGGGTACTGGGAGTTGTTTTGTCAGCGGTAAAGTGGCTGAGGCATGAAGCTCACCATTCAACCCCATCTAATGCCAAGGTCAAAAGTGAGTGGAGCTATACCTCTACTCTCCCTACATGCCTTCATGGTATGCACAGGGGCAACTTTACCCTTCCTATCTTATCTCTGTGTGTCTACATATTCAGGACATCCCATGATGCAGTTTTGATAGATACTGTAAGAATGAAACTGATGCCAATAAGGCACCTTCCACAGCCAACAAATATCCTGTAAGATTCGAGGTTTTCACAGTGGTGACGGCCCATTCTGTGGTGGTCTGATTTATGACACCATGTTTCTGCACTGACGATGGAGGCAGTAAGTTTCTCCAAAGCATTGTTTTCACATACCAGACAATACAGTTGTCACAAACCAAATATGTACAAATACCCTGTTCTTCACTGATGAATGGTAATACTGTACAAGTCCGTGATCAACTCATGAGCTGTGGGTGGGTGCAACTAACAGTACGCCCCACTCACCTGTCATTCCACTCTGCACAGTCCCAGTTAGCTCAAGTGTGGCAGGGAAAATGTAAAGACATGCAAAATTCTGAATCAGGATGTTACTGGCGAGAGAACACAGGATGATGTGTTGTGGGTTTTGTGGTGGAAGGATTACAAATAACAAAGGCATTATCAAAGCGTGTCACTATGCCATACCTTAATTACCTCTGAACTAAATAAATCTAACAGTTTTATTTCCACAATCTCACAATGCAGTGCAAACACATGTGCCTTATACTTTTGCTGCGTATTAAAACATATGAGACTGAACAACATGCAAAGACAACGGTCCTCACATTGCTACCTTACACAGCGATCAGTATTCCATACTGACGCCACATAAATAAGGCACAAGGTTAATCCCCTCCCTCTAGATGTTACGCTTCCTCCTCCAGCATACAGTACAAGCTCAATGTTCTGGAATTTCAACGGTTTTTGATCACCCATTTTAAGCCATTGTTTTGACCTTTTGTGACGGGTTCCAATGAATCTGGATGAGAATATGTGGCTGCCAAGTTGGTTTCCCAACTGTCCTGCTATTGTGCAGAACAATGCCAGCTCAGTCAAGCTGTATCTCTCATTAAGTGCGGCTGATTGTTTTTTGCTTTTTGGAATGAGTCTCTCTCAAGTATGTAATGTATTTTGTGCTTCTAAACAGTGTATTTCGTTTCAAATAAACTAGCCATTCTGTTCACGTGAATGTTGGCAGCAATGACTTATTAGCAACAACCACTTTGGTCTGGTTGATTAGAGCCAGAGACATACGTAACAATAAACAAAACACCAGTCAGCTCTGACCACCGTCACCTGACCACCTTCACAACAGTTGCCATATTTACCCCAATATAAGAGAATTCCCTTCAAAATCTTGAATGTTCAGGAAAAGTCACACGGAGCCTGTTCACCTTTGTGCGTGATTACAAGGCTGAGACTCATTTTTCAGATGAGGAATTAGCAGAAAATTGTCATCTCGTATTTGGGTAAATATGGCCCATATCATTGGTACAAAAATACAATATAAGACTCCCCACCCTTTCCAGTATCATATATTTTACTGATCATCATAATGGACATTAAATTTGCTGTTCCATGCATACAAATGTAGTCGGTACAACAACCTGTTTTCCAAAATTCACTCTGATGACAAAGCTAACCATCTTGGGGAACAGAGTAATACAGAACAGGACCAGAGCTGTCCAGCTTGTACACCAGAACTGCCAATTCACTCTACCAATAATTTACCCTCTCCTGTACCACCACCAACTTTACAAACATACTGCCACATTGAATTTGTATTATTTAGACCAACTCGTACACTAAGAAAACACAATATATCAAGTTTCACACAATTCCCAACATGTTTCGATGTAGACTACACCATCTTCAGGGGAAGCTGTATTAGAACACTTGAAACCACTAAAGAAAATCAGTTACTGTTCGCTACATGTTCGTTAGAATCGTTCTAATATAGCCTCCCTTGAAGATGGTGTAGTCTACACCAAAACACATCACAAATTATGTTGAAACCTGATATATTGTTTTCTTAGTGTACAAGTTGGTCTAAATAATGCAAATTCAATTCTTACATACACAGTATGGTCAGTCTGAAATACTGGTACATTATTTATTTTCACGTAAACTAAGCTGTAGCTGGTATAAGGGTGACTGCAAATAAAGGTGATGGGAATGGGTTAATCTTAATCCATTAGAATGGATGACCTCATAGGATGATTCAGTGCCAAATATATCACTGTATATGATCAGCAATACATTACACTAAATCTGAGCATTATTATTAATCTAAGAAAAATCCAACAGATGTTGAAATATTTCACAAACTGGAAAATTACATTTAAAACACCACCACAAAAATTAATACAGAGAAACAATGCATGAGACTTGCTTTGCATTATGGGATGGGAACTGACTATTAAACAGGAATGCCTCTTCAATGTTCAGATCCTCTTGACAGATGAATATGGAGACAATGGTTGAAACGTGTTGTCAGCTACACAGATGTGTGAAACATGTAAGGACAAAATGTCATGACAACTGAATGTCCAATTGGCATATTTCAATGTAAGATTTTCAGGATACATGCACGTGATTGCACAGTGTCGCCATGCAACCTGGTAGACCAGTGTTTTGGTGGAATCTGCTGATTCAACCTTTGAGCTAGTCATGACACATTGGTTGCTATCTAGCAGACTGCATGGCATCACTTTCCAGAAGAATTCCTCTGAAGTACTGCAATACAGGGCAGGCACCCAACATTTAGAAGCCACACCTGTTTTTTCTTCTGGGGGTTTATGTCGTAATGATTAACAAACTTAAACCTTCCATTCTTGCTCTCAATTGTGTTATGGTGTCTCAAATCACAAGACATTCACACACAGTACATTCTTCTGAAATGACACTACCTCTTACAAATTTTTATCAAGAGCACCCCAAAAAGCATATAGAACAAAATGCAATACACTGAAAGAAAGTTTCACACCAAAGCTACTTACTAAACGTTAAAATACAATCAAACTTAACTTGACAACTACACAGACCACCCACCCCGTCAAATCCTCCTCCCTCACCTTTCACTCCACCTTGCGCCCCAATCACAGCTCAGACAATTACAGTTCCTTGCGCATGTTTTTATATTGTGCTGAACTGACTTCGGTAGTTAGGCTGTTTCTTGGTGGTGATAAGCGGGATGTTTGGCAATGAATTTCTGGTTGAACAGGGGGAAAAAATTTATAATACATCTTTCCAAAATTCTAGGTGCCTTGACAAATCTTCTAGGAGCTATGGTGACCTGTACCCAGGATTTGTTGAGCCTTGCTGTAATATTCCTAGGTTATCAGATCACTCAGTTATTTGAGACACAGGCTCTCTTAAAATATGGGTTTTACCTCTTTACTGAATTTAAGGAAAGACACAAAGGGTAACAAGCTAGGCAACAAACTGCAGTGAGACAGTCAGTACAAAGAATCTGCACGTATTATTGTTGGATGCATTACCAGGAAGAGTAAAGGTATAGGTACAGTTGTCCCCATGCATGCCATGAAGGCATAAGGGGAGTGGAGGTAGAGCTCCACTCATTCCTAACCTTGACACTTACATGGAGGTGAGCAGTCAACTTCTCACCCACTTGCTTTGCTCCACATGAAAAGTGCCCCCTCCCAATACCCACTGAACTGGAGGCTGGGTGGGTCCCAGAGCTCATGTGGATGCTTTGGGGAAGAGGAAAATCACCTGCCTCTGCCAGAAATCAAACCCTGGTTAGTTCATGCCATAGCCTAGTCACTGCACTTTCTGAGCTATGCCAGCTCCCACATTATCAAGGAACCAAATGGAAATACTTATTGTGCAGTCACCAAACAGATATCCTGAAAGTAAGGCTTTTTGAAAAAGCCCTAAAAGGCTACAAAATATCAAAATGATGCCAAATTATGAAGACCTTACATGAACTGAGAGGCTGTGGAGAAGCCACGTTACTAAATCACAATACACAAAATTATGACTGCTTACTGTTAACACAACAAGTTACCACAGTTAGTTGTAGGAGTGGGGTGAAACGTGTCCCCTCGTACCATGGTCTCAAACAACAGTGTGTGAATATGGAACACATGTGCAAAGTTACGGCAGAACCAAAATGCTTGGAGAAAAGTGTGCCAGTGCACCTGTGTACACCACAAATCCTATATGGACAACTCGGGCTGAACCCGACACACTGCACAGGGAAGCTCATGACTGACCACACGACCAAAGACGAAGTTACAAGTCACCACAAAGTCTCTGCTTGCAGGCTTGCTGTGAGTCACGCAGATGCTCGCCAGATTCACTCACCTGTCTCTTCTTCATCCGCATCTTCATTGTCTGACTCAAATGTGTTGTCTGGGATATCATACAGCCGAATCATTGGCTTGTTGGGGTCTTTCATAATGAGATATTTTCCATCTTTCTGTTTCATGCAGATATCCACAATACAGCGGAGGATTCCCCAAGCATTATCCATATTCAGGGTTATCTGCGTTGCAAACTCATTCGGCTTATACTGTTGTGTACCCAAGATCACATGTTTTGATGAGTCTCGAACATGAGCGCGAGACACATACCTAGAATTAGGATACAATATTTTGTAAGGTTTCAGGTTCCCAGGGCAGTGAGTTTCCAGTCCTGTCTTTTGGGATACCATGCCATTTAATTTGGCACACAGGTAGGAACGGTTCACAGGAACAAGCCACCTCCATATTTAAGGTAGAAAGAGTAAAATGTCTGCACAGTATGCAGCAACAGTAGGTACTTTAGGTGCTTATAGCAATGCTGTTGCTGAAGAACCTCTGAAATGCGACACTGTGCTGCTGGGCAAGTGGCTATCGATGTTTTAAAGGATTGTGCTGCCTTCATCTTCAGTGTAAAGTCCAAGTAAATCCCAGAAGATGGCATCCATTCACACCTCATGCAGTTAATCCACTCTCACAGCAAACAGGCACTGGTGTGTCCATGGATCCTGCTGGCAGCTTGTGACAAGATATGGTGACAGAATCGCAGGATATGGGGGAGAATGCTGTAGTTCCTGCATTGCAGCAGGCAGGATAGGGAACTGAGGAGTTCCACTTCTTCATTCTTGACTCGTCTTGGACTGCTCAGCCCTGATGAAGAATGCACGAAGATCCTACAGAATACTGTAAACTACTTGCCCAGTAACACAGTCTCGCATCCCAGAAGAATGGTCTCTTCAGCAATACTGCTGTGTGAACATAAAATTTGCAACCTATATACACTTAGGTCCTCTCATCAAACAACTTATGGGACGCTGATTCCACCATAAACTGTGCAGTTGTGTCGCTAGTGGAACACGTCTACATGAAAACCACAACAACTTCAGTTCTGAGAATTACCGACTCAGCAAAGAGATGTTCAGCAATAAGCCTCACACACATGGTATAGTGTGAACAGTCGATTTCGTCCCACACACAAGTAATGAAAAGGAATAGAGACACCCCAGCTTAGAAAGGGAAGGAGCATGGCAGCTCTGCTTCCTGTCAAGTGTTGTCGCGTTATCTGTTGCACACACTGACGACACTTGTCATGCTATCACAAGATCAAGCCTATGTAACCCTGTCACCAACACTGAAACCTGAGTCCCAGCAAATTACAGTGCAAGACAAAGGAGTCTGCATTTAAGCACCAATCAATGGGGAGTGAAGGTAAGCCCCACACATTCTCATTCTTAGCACTATACACAACTCAGGCTATTTTATCCCTGAAAAGATAAAGCTGTCCCTGTACACACCATGAGTGCATGAGGCGGAGCAGAGCGATAGCCCCACTCATCATTAACCTCAGCATCAGGCAGACGTGAGAAGTCAGCTTCATGCCCTGGCTGCTTTGCTCCTGAAGACAGAACCCACAGTACCCACTGAACATGAGGCTGGGTGGGCCCCAGAGCAGGTCTGGGTATTCTGATAACACACATATATATCCCTTACCCCAGCCAGGAACCAAACCATGATCTCACGTATCCAGCACACAGTGAAGTCACTATACTGACTCCGCTACCATGACTCCGTACTTCACACCCACAGACAAGAATGCCTCCAGCACACTGGTTTTTAACCTGGGGTGCAAGCATCCCCTGTGGGAGTCATGTGCCTTTCTGGAGGCATGCAACATGCCAATTTTTTTTTTAATTTTACAGCAACATTACAATAAATGTTTCATTGCATGTTTTTCACTTTATAGTTACACTGGATCTTTGATTAAAAAAACTGACCCACCTTCATGCTTTTGATAGGGGGTTGAGAACATACTTTGATAGCCAAAGGGGTGCAAGGTGCAATCACTGCTCTAGTATCCACTACAGAGGTGTCAGTGGCTGTGTGGGTACAACAGCTGGTCTGGCTGTCCTAACCAGAAATCAAACCACACAGACAGCAACTCTACGTACCCAAATTTGATCTGATCTGATCCTGCCAGAAGTGCCTGTACAGTCCACTTTGCAAGTTTGCAGGCATTATTCCGTAACTCATTTGCAAGCACAGCTCCTCGCTGAGTGTCCAACTTCTGACGCCACTCGACACCACCGGAAAGCTGTAAACAAGAAAGAGTCACATTCAATGGTCCCCGCCTAGCATTCAGGTTAAGAGTACGTGGACCTACAGTGTCACTTCCCCTTATTTAACCATCTTAATTAACTCAAAGCTATCTGATTTAAACACCCACCATCTAACAAAAACCCATAATGTATAATGTCAATAAGAGAGACTACAGCCACAGCAGCCACTTGTTTCTACTGCTTACAAAATGTACAGCTGGCAGCCATCTATGTGTCACCGAATGAGACACCAACACAATTACGGAACATTACACAAAGAAACCACAGATGGTGAACACAGGGACTTTAGCTCTTTCAGTCTTCCACATTTGTCAGCAGACACACTACTGCTACATGAGGGCCACTACAGAAAAACAAGACTGCACGTTATCAGAGCAGTGCTGCACAGGATTCAGGTATTCTGGTACACAACACTGTGTCACTGGGCATGCAGTTTGCATGATTTTTACTTATCATACTGGTTCCCCCTCAGGGTCAAGCAGTTCACAAAACAAGCTCTTGTCAAGACACCAATAAAACCTTGGGGTTCACAAATGGCAGGAAACTTGCATAGCTGAGCAAGTATTAGCTTCTCAAGAACAGTGCTCCATGACATTAGTTAATGTTACACCATGCCTGTTTTTAACATATTCCTCACATTTGTGGTGGCTGGGATATTTTACCGCTACAGTGACCAGACTATGGGCAGGACAGTCCAGGATCCAATTTCCAGCACAGCAGCAACATCCAGCCCAGCTCTAGGCCCACCCAGCCTCCTACTGAATGAGCATCAGGGGTGAACCTGAACACTCACTTGCATCTAGCGCCAAGGTTACGATCAAGTGGAGCTATACCTCTGCTCCCCCATATGGCTTCAGGGCATGGACAGGGACATCTTTACCTTTTTACTGTTTATCTTCAAATGACTGTCAACACAGAAGCAAGCAGTAATATACCTTAGAGTCCCACTCATTCAGTGCCTTGATGGTAACGAACTGCAGCTCCCCGTTAGGGCCATGCATTACAGCATCGTGCTCACAGCGTGCAATCAGCACCACTCCGTTATCCAAATCCCATTTGCGATATCTATATGCAACCGAGGCAACCTCACCAGCTTCCTCTTCAGAGATAAAAGGATTGCCTTCATCAAACTTGTAGCGTGGTTCACCCTGTCAACATAATGAGAAAATAAAACTGATTACAGTTAGTGGGTCATTCAGTACATATCCCTAAGATTAAATGCATATGCCCGCGATGGAGGCCACTCACATGTCTGGGCTATAGCAGTAATGATGAAAGATAAAATATTTGTGAGACTTGTGGGTTTTACAGTAGGACTCCCGAACATTCAAGTCTTCTGGGATAAGACTCTGCACTGTTGGATAAGCAGTTCCTGACGTTCTGAAGGAATGCAGTGCCTTCATCTTCAAGGGCCAAGCAGTCCAAGGAGCTGTGTTCCATCAAAATGTCAGGAACCATTCTCCCAACACAGTGTCATATCCCAGATAACATGAACCCTAAGAATACTGCTGCGAAAACCTGAAACCTTGAATCCTTAATCATTGCCATTCAGTTTTCTGAATGACAGACGACAGCTCTGGTACCTTAGGTCCACTATGTCCATATCAACAAAAATAAGTTCGCCCAACACCTCTAACGTAAGGACCCATCGTCAAACAAAATGCATGTCATGGGTGGTCACATCCTGACAAACAAATGACACTTTAAAAGAAACTCAAAACTACATGTACCACCTGTTTAACATTCAAAACCTCTGCACTGTGCCTTTGAAATAAAATGCAATGTGTTTCTGTGAGAGGAACTGCATCTTTAGATGTTATTTAAACGAATTTCATGCTACAAGGCCATGCCACAGCTCAAGCAATTAATCACCAACCTCTCACCTCCAATGCCTGAGTTTGATCCTGGGCCAGTCCATGACCAACGCTCTGCACTCATGTTCATCTACATACTGCTCTTGTCAGAAGGACAAACAGACAAAACCTAGGCACCTCCAAGAAACAATGCCCTTTCATATACTGGGCAAGCACGGGAGAGAGGAAGTAATTTCATTTTGCTTTTCATGCTTCAGAGGGTTAAACTCTGAGTTACCGTTTTCAACACTTGCTGTGAGAAGTTGTGATTAATGAATGTAGCTTCAAGGGCCAAGTTGCGGGGCGAATTGAGGCTGTTGCCATCATCCTGTGGCGGCTCCACTGATGTTTCATTCACTGTTAACAAATCTGTAACAAATAAATAAGTGATGTGTTTTATATCAAAGTGACATCAGCAACAAACAAGTTAAATTATACAAGACCTTTATTTCACCTGACAACTATCACTTGTCACTTTTTGATGCTACTCCACTGTGCATGTGGGCACCTGGTGGAGTGGACTGCATTAATACAAGAAATAAGCTGAGAAGTGGCAACCAATAGTTGTCCGATAAAATGATGACACTGTAGCTTACCAAATTCAGTGTTGTCTCTCTTGTCAAGAAACAGCTTGTCTCCAATCTTCTCAATAACGATGTCCCACGAATAATTCGAGCGTGTGCAGCACATAAGTGTAGCCAAAATGGCATCTGTGGCATACACATTGCCTTCAGTCTTACTGAGTTTACGTATCACTGGATCATCCGTAGTCGTCACAGTATGGAAGATGCGATCTATACGCTGCAGGGGTTTCTCATTTTTCACATTTACACGATCATATGTCTTGTCATAGTACTCCAGCGACCCACAGCAAATACTGCAGAAGAAAACCCAGTACACAACAAATAGAACACAATGCATACAGCGCACCTTCATAGCTGCAGAAAAAGAAGTTCCTCATGTTTGTGACTGCCTGTCTGCCTGATTGGCTACCTAACTGACTGACTAAATAAATAAGTGGATACGTCATTCATTCACCCACTCCATCTCACAGAGTCTTTGAAAAGCTAGCACTTCCTCAGAAGGGGGGGGGGGGGGAAGCTAGGTTTTAGTGCCCAAATCATAAGGAAAGAGACCACCTGAAAGACCTAGGAATAAGTGGGGGTAATAATACTAAAATGTATCTTAAACAGGATGGAAGGACGTAGACTGGATTCACGTGACTCAGGATAGGGACAAGTGGTGAGCTGTTGTGACCATGGTAACAAACCTTTGGGTTGCATAAAACACAGGGAATTTTTTTGACTTTCCTAGGTCCTATTAGCTTCTCAGGAAACTTTGCTCCATGGAGGTAGTTTCAAGTGACAAATGGGGTGACAACTTGGGTGTTGGAAGGTAGTGGAGTGGAGCTGCCGTAAGGACGAATATCACCTGCAAACAGAGGCTGAAAAATGCTGAATGGCAAATAGTCTTCACTCATCATTGGGAGTCACCACCAAAGTTCTGGCAACCCACCTCAGTTACTGCGGTTACTTGTTACACAGAACACCCAGCAAATCACATTCAAAGGAGTTAGGAATACTATTAAGTTATGCCAATTAACCCTTTCTGCCTCATCTGATGCCCTGCCAGCTCGAGTTTACAGACAACATGAAGAAATTAACCTCATAACCCAGGCAGAGGCAACAACCACACTAAATGCCAGGAAATCCTGATGGTGACCAAAATACTTTCCCAGACACAATACTTGCAGAAGATTTTCACACCTATACTAAATGCATAAATAAGCGACAGCAAAGGTTACTACTGACAAACACATGGTGTTTTGCTTCCGCTTTAGAAAAAGCAGTGACTGTCTTCCATATTCCCATTTATTTCTGTGATTAACTTACATATGTTTTAACTATATATAACTTACATATCTTCACCCTCCTTGACATTTGGCAAAGACAATTTGGCAAGCCGAGGAAAATCCATTTCTTCAATAGTTGTCCAATCAGGTCGCACCGTAACTGATGCATCACGACTCTTAATTGGTGGCTGGTTCTTGTTGTTGCGCATACCCTGACGCTGTGGCCACTTGCGTTGTTGTCTTTGGTTCCTAGTAACACGTGGTACCAATTTCAAAACAAACAACACTGATGTGCATTTTTATTTGGATAAGTGCTTAAACTGTGACATGTCTGCTGCAGTCAGTATATCATGAATGACACTCCTCCTACCTTAACCCATTACTGACTAACACTACCTGCAAGATGTGGTTGGCTGCTCTGTACAAACAGCCCCGCCACATCTCCCTGGCATTCTGAACTTCACACCTACACTGTCATCAACAGATGGCACCCTTACACTCTGCAGTATTCTCTCCCTGAATAAACAATGCACATTATGTACTGATACACACCAATGAAGATGCAAAGACACAGTAAAAATGCAACAGCAGGAACTTGCTGCCCATGAAGAGTAACTGCAAAGCAAGGCGCGAGACATCTGAAGAAATCTTCAAGAGGGATTCAAGTCTTCTGAGATGTAATGCCATGCTCTTGGGCAGCAGTTCACGTTTTTTTTTAAAGAAATGTGGTCCCTTCTTTGTCGGGGCCCAGCAGTACAAGAAAAACTAAACTGTCTGACTCTTGGACTAAGTGACCCTGAAGATACAGGCAACACAACCTTCTGAAATGTTGAGACCTACTCATCCAATGTCACAATGTCACACCCCAGAAGACTGAATCTTCAACATCACACCCACAAAACCTGACATCTTACCTGTCTTCGAGTGGTTAAATACAAGTAGAATTGCAGTTTGGACACCATGAGAATATCTATAATGTTGCATCACAGACAGATGGATACGGCTGATACTGTTACAAACTCACATATCTACTCTTCTCTGAGGATACGTTTGCTTTTGTTCTCAGTATCCCAGGCCAGTAAAACCCTCATTTATGATTTCTGTTTGGTGCAATGGATTTAAACACTAACTGAAGGAAATATTAATTGTATAAATACTGAGTGCTATATAACTAAGCTTGGATCACTGAAACTGAATGCTGAAATGAGAAGCATGAAATGGTGGCTCCACTGTACACAGCAGCTTAAAACAAGGAATAATGTTGAAACTGCAATACTGATGATTCAGGTCTTCCAGGATGTTATGGGTACTATAACCCCAACTGAAAAACTCTCATATACCAATGACTTGAATCTTCAAAAACACCATTCTCAGAATCTCAAATCTCACAAAAGGAACAGAAGTTTTCTCAAGCAGTAAAAAGTTTGGGAACAAGGATTTTAGCATCACAAAAATAAAAGACTGCTGCAATACCTGCACATGTTGCTACTGACATACTGGAAAGAGTACACAGCAAACTGTGTTACATGTTTTGAGTGTCCTGTACAGTAGTGATCAGATTACTTGCTAGCCAAGCCCCCTAACACTGTACACAGCAGCAATCAGCAGGGTGTGGCAGCTGCTACGCTCACCTTGGAATGACCAGGCAGCATTATACCTCTCTTCAAAAGCATTTTATTGTGTTCGGAGAACGCTCATACCTCCAGTCACTGTGGATGTTTCTGAAACCCGTACAAAATGTTGGTTGTGTCTACACAGCTGCTTTTTCCCTTACCAGCTTGCTTCTTCACAGCTACCCATGCAACTAGCAAGTAATTTAGTCACTATTATAGCAAGTCTGCAGCAGAAAAAGCAACAATGACACATTTACATATTTCAGTTTCACGTTTCACCTGTCTCTCATTTTAAGTCCCTTCCCTAACAGCTGTAACTGGTTCTGATGAGAGCCACGCTGCCCGCCACGGCCACGCAGATTCCGCTGATTCTGACGAAAACGCCCACGCTGATATGGAGGCTTCTGTACACGAGTTGTGTCCACCAGATGGAAAGTGCTTTCATCCTCATCGTGGTAGTAAGCATACTGACTGCCACCACCGAACTGAGACTGATACTTACCTGAGCAAACAAAGGCCCATCTGTATTCTTTTAACTAAGTAATGCCATGGAGCACAGTCCTCTTTTGAGAAGCATTTTAAGGAAAATGAGGGCTCACTACCATGTTTGCAATAGCCCACCACTTGTTAATATCCTCAGCCACACGAATCCTATCACACCCTGACATTTGAGTTCTTTAAGACACATTTTAATAATATCTTCACAGCTACATCCATGCCTTCCCAGTGGTCTCCCTCAGGTTTCCCCACCAAAAGTTTGCATGCATCTGTTTTCTCCCCCGTCTGTGCCATGCACTCAGTTGATCGCATCCTTCTTGACTTAATTACCCAACTAATATTTTACACAAAGTACAAATCATGAAGTTCCTCCTTATGCAGTTCTCTCCCACCTCTTACTACTTCCTCCTTCCTCCCTCTTAGGCACAAATATAGTAAAATCTGCAATATCTGTCACTGGATGATCTGGAAAGCTCTAATAAACAGAAACAGGCCCACTGAATTCCACTGTTCCACAAACCAGCATCAAAGTTGCAAATACAACTAAGAACAGAGTGAAATATTTGATGCCATGTTTTTTTGGAGTCTATACACACATGATTTTATGTAATTCGTCATGAAAAGAGAACACAAAAGTCCAGCAGAGGAAACAGGACAGGATACCAAGCGGCGAGTTAAATGGTGACATCTACGCACGGGGTTGCTAGGCACACTAAGGTACATGTTAAATATAACACTCTAATATCCAGAAAATCACAATATTCAGCAATAATTTGATCCAACTTTTACCATATCTCAATTTGCACCCTATTTTTGAACTCCCTCAGCCTATGTTCTTCTAGTAATGTGACAGGGCCATACAATACAACAGACAAAATCACAGTTTTGTATATTTTAAACCTTATATTCTTAGATATTAAACAGAAGACAAAAGATTCTGGACCAGATGGTAGCCAGCATGCCCCAGAGAATGGCTGTTACAATTTGGTTTAGAATCTTTTGTCTTCCCAATCACCATCTCAGAAGATAAAGTTTGAAATATACAGAACTACAATTTTTCATGTTATTTTGTATTGGTGTGAAACTATGTCTCTCACATTCAGGGAAGAACACACACTGATGGCTTTCAAGACTTGATTCTCAGGAAAGGTATTTGGACCTATGAGGCAGAACGTGACAGCAGACTGGAGAAAACCATATAATGAGGAGTCCATGTTTTGTAATCCTTGCCAAATATAATTAGGGTGAATAAATCAAGAAGTATCAAAATGTGTAGGGCACATGTTGTGTATGGGGGAGAAGAGAAATACATATGGGGTTTTGGTGGGGATACCTGAAGGAAAAAGTAAACTTTTAAGACTCAGACACAGAAGAAATAATAACATTATGATGGACTTTAAAATGATAGTTTGGGAAGTGTGGATGGGATTCACCTTGCCCAGCACAGGGACAAGTGATGGGCTGTTGTGAACATGGTAATGAACCTTCACATTCCACAAAATGCTTGAAATTTCTTTACTAGCTGAAGCAGTAGTAGCTCCTCAAGGACTCTGCTCCATGGATTTGGTTAGTTAATTAAACATTTACATGGATTTTCACTTGTCATTTGTTATAGTTTAATGAACTTCAGGAAGCCAGCTGGCTCAGATGACACGTCTCACTTGCTTATATTTAACACAGCAGCACATTAAGAGAATAAAACAAAAACCTCCATCAGTTGTGGTCTAAACAGTCAAGACTTTCAAGCAGGCCTACTTACACTGAAGATGTGCACAGAACTGCGGACAGGTCTTATTGTAAAGTGCCTGTTATGTTTGTCCAGTTTTAGCCAGAATTGAAACTACTTGATAATTTCCCATAAAAACCCTGGATGTCAAATTTAATATAGTTTCATTTAACAGTTCTTGAGCTGTTACATGTGTGTGTATGGGCAGGCAGACAGAGCAATTCTAACTGAAGCTCTGAACACATGTAAATGTAATGTACTTTGCCCACACACTAATTTGTTTCATACAAGTCTCATACTACACAGCAATTATTTCCCTAAACAGGAGCAACAAGTTAATGTCTGTAATGGTGGTATAACTGTTTTCTGTGGAGTAAGAACAGGATTTCAAATATTACTTAGATTAATTTCAGGCTGGGTTAACATTCAACAAGTTGGGAAATGTACACTTGATGTAACAAATATGGAACGTTCATCCCATCACTTCATGCCTTCAGAGTCTCAATCCATGAATGCCAACACATGATGTTCTCTTGTAAGTACTGCTCAGTCAGTCTGGCAGCTCTTGACTCTTCAGATGACACAACACAAAAATCCTGTTTGCCTCAAAAACTCTAACACTTACTGAAAGAGTACTGAACATAAAATGTGTGCCACTTTTCTTTACAGCTTTTGTTTCAGACAACCTTTGCTTTATATGTAATAGCTGCATGCCACAAAATATCACCACACGTGTGTTTACAGACTCATACAGCACCAGCGAGCAGCTGTCACATTTTGTGACTGGAATTCTTAACAGTTTAGGCCTAAACTATGGCTTGGAAGATCTGAGGTTCAATTGCCAGCAAGGCCACAAAATTTTATCTTATGCACAAACGCCCACACTGCCTCTGGAGCCCAGCCAGCCTCCTATTCAGTGGGCACCTGCAGTAAAGCAGCTAGCAGGTGAATTTTAAAATTTACCTACATATAATGCTGAGGTTAAGAATGAGCAGAGCTATACCTCCAGCCCCCCTTATATGCCTTAATGGCTTGCACAGCGACAACTTAGTTTATTCTTAACAGTCTAAGAAGTGGAAAACATTATGTTAAAGGAAATGTAAATCCTACAGTGAAGAGAAGCACAATGAAACCTGCTATCACTGTTCTTGATAGACGAAAGTAACTTCATTGACACATGCAATACAGAGCAAACACAACTGTTAATAAAACAAATTGCATTGTTTTACTAATTAATTCTTGTGTTTGACTGCTCTCTGTTATCTGTATCCACATATTATTCACAATTACACGTCTCAAATTAATATCTAACTTTATTAAAATGGAATGCAAATAAAACACAAATGGAAAGTAACTTTTCATATTGATTATACTAACAAATGTAATGACACAAAAAATGTGTCAGTTATTAATATGATTGAACTTCACACACAAGTTAAAAGTGTGACCATTATATGGATATCACCACAAAAGCAACCACTTTCAAAATAGCATTAATGACACCTTTGCCAAGTGGAACATACTGCATGCAGGAAATAACTTATAAGGGTTATGGTAATACAACAGCCACAGTAGTAGTCTGCAACTTACAGTTAACTAATACAAGTAATATTTAGTAACCATTACTGCAGTTGTTGTACCATACCCTATATTTTAAGGAAAGTTCACAGTAATGTAATCTGTGGGGTGCGGGAAAGGTGACAAAGAGTTGAAAACAAACAAAACATGTTGCATATATTATCCCTAAACTTAGTTCTGCCTGCTTTTCTATGTGGCAGCTACAACACTCATGACAACACATACTTGAAAATTAGTTCACTATGTGCACGTCCACTCCATTAGGTCTTACAGAATTCATTTCTGGGGAAATTTAAGGGAGGGCAAAAATGTACTCACCACCCAAAAGACAATTATTAAATTAAGGGCAGATATAAAGAAAAATCTCTTGTAGGGAATTATTTACAAAATTTAATACTTCCCCTTGCCAACGAATACACATAGGAATGAAGTTACTTAGTGCTCTTACATTTAACAGTAAAACACTCTTTTGCTGAATAGCTCCTAAATACTACACATATTATTCAGTAGCTTTTTACACAAATACCTTGGTATATTTTTGTTCTATATAATTATATTCTTACATGATGACCATGAGTAGCTATACAAACCACGTAGTGGAGTGATATTATATTACACTCAACCTATGACATGTTCTACATCCTTCTAGTATAAAGGGACTATTGAATGTAATTAATTGTGTTCTAATTAAATCAAATTTATGACAGTATACAATTTCAAGCAAGCCCAGTGTTTATTTATTTCCTTTCCGACTTTCATACCCACCAGGAATCCCACTTATTTACCAGATGAGCTGATCACGAACTTACTTGTGTACTTCTTATCCTGGAATGCCGCGCCTGTCCAATCCGATATCTGAAACCGAAGCAATATTTACACCCAATATATTATAGACCAACGGTTCCATATTCACACACTTTCTTACAATCACAAATACAACACTAACGTGAAAAACATGTACTAACTGAAAACATATGTCATTTGTGAACGTCACACGTGGTTTACCTTTCCTAAGCGGTCTCCTTTCGAGAAGGGCTGATACGGCATGTCCTTAAATTGGTCAGGCATGTCACACGGGCCCCAGCCAGTTGAATTATCTTGTATAACTGGTGCACTAAAATGCGGGACTTCTTCCTCCCCAAACATATCGTCCGTAATTACTTGCAATTACCGAGCTCCGAAATGTTAACACCACACACTTTGCTCCTACGCCTCTCAAGTATGCTACACACACTACCTCACCACGGATTATTTGCACAACCGGGAAATCAATGATGATAGGACAGAATGATACGCTGACTGCTTTGTGCATGTCATCCTGTCTTTACCTGAACGGATCCGAAAGTACTTTTCACTCCGTCAACACAAAATGAAAAGTACTTAAATCTTTATTTGTGTAATTATACTCTCACAAGGAGTCCCTGTTGATGATCCCAGGAGAGGATCGAAGCATGTTGGAATAACCTACAATTATTGTGATTTACATTATCAAAATAAAATAACAAGCTTGCATTTGTTGGTTTAGTATTGTACGTTGATACACAAACTTTCTTGTTTACGACACCAACTTCGTGTTCGGATTTTTAGTAAAGCCGTCCTCAGGCTCACAGTAATAATAGTAGCCTTATGTCTTCACATCAAATTAAGTCAGTAATGCGATTCCCAGTATCATTGTGGTCTATACCACAGATTACCCCTCATCCATGTTCCCATTGGCGTAATTTGCGGGGGCAAGAGGGTCAAATGTCCCCCCAATATTTTTGAACCTAGGAATAGTTTATTTGGTTACTGAACTGAATAATGGCGAATGAAAAATAGACAGAAAAAATAAAGTGAATAACTTGCTTTTTATGGGACCAATTTACCCCGCTTTCAAATTGGAGTCTTTTGTAAACTTAAGTTCCTAATACCCATAGTCAGTTTTGTCCCCCCGCCCACGCCCCGTTGCCACCTGTGTTATTAAGCCAAGTTACGCTTATGTATGTTCCATACATACGTAGGCATACATGCATATGCTCTATGCCACGGGTCAAACGCCAATACCACGGATCGGAGAACTTTTATCAGTGTATCACAGAGCGATGCATGAACAGTCGGTCGGTAGCAGTTTCACCGTGAGTCGGAAGTGATGTGTGGTGACAGAGCTGGTTAACTGTGCTGACAGCGTGAGAGGCGTGGTGAGTGCGCGGGCGTTATTAAGCGTTGTGGCTGACCGCTTGTGCGTGTAGTTTTTTGTGTACATTCTGTTGAAGTATGCTGCTCGGACTAAACGAAGTTTGTACATAATGCTTTTACCTTTCTACTGCGCTGCACAGGGTCACATACCCAGCCTACAGCAATTTTCATGTTCACTGTTATGAGAACCTGAAGTCTCACACAATAATGTTTGGATCATGCGCATGAATTGTCACATTTAGCATTACCTGTGATCAGGTCATGTAACTGACAAACAGTACATGTAACTAAATGATTTAGTGAAATCTTTAATACGCGTACCTCTTTGTTGGGCCGATCCCCGTGGCCGCGCAGTCTAAAGCGTAGTTCTGCTGCCGAGCGCTTACTGGGATCGTGGGTTCGAATTCCACCGGCGGCATGGATGTTTGTCTCTTGTACAGTGTTTGTGTTGTCAGGTAGAGGTCTCTGCAACGGGCCGATCCCTGGTCCAGAGGAGGCCAACCGAGTGTGGTGTGTGCTTGAGTGTGATCAAGTGAAAATAAAAACCCTCAGCACCCACTGTGAACAGCTAGGTAGAAGAGGGAAGGACTACAAAACAAAAAACATAAAAGCCCTTTGTTGGTATAGCGATTTGCTGGACGGTTTGGAGTTTGAACGCTGCTGGGGGCAAGATTTTCCCTACCCGTCTGGACCAGCCTCAAAGCCCACCCAACCTTGTGTACAATGGGTACTGGGTGTGTTTCCCAGGGGTGAAGTGGCTGGAGCGTGGTGTTAACCACCCACCCCGATCTGATGCCAAGGTTATAGAAAGAGTAGAGATATACCTCTGCTTCCCCATTGGGCATTCATAGTCTGTTGCAGGGCAAACTTTACCTTTTTACCTCTACATGTAGTTCCTGTTTTGTGCCTTTTCCCTGTAATGCCCCGTGCCAGTTTACACCACTCCTCAATTTGCACCCTCTCACTTTCACTTTAACATGCTTTGGCTGCCTGTGCACTTGCATGCTGACAGAGTTATAAAGGCTGTGAGAGTGAATTCAGTCATCCACGACAGCAACAATATGCAGGATGCTCCATCCATGACCAGAGTACACAAAGTTTCTACAATTCCTTTTTAATTCACACAGGCTAAAAAAATTAATACTAATTGTTTATTTCTGTATTAGTATCAGGAAGGATAATGATATAATAAGTACATGCACATATACTGCATATGAATAGGCTGCCATTGGTATGATTGTCCATAACCCCTACTTATTCCATTTCTTATGGGAATATTATTTTTGATGTAAGCATACTTTTTCAGTAACACAACTAGGGCATAAAAGAAGGGCTACTTCTACTGTATGTAAACTACATTGTTTATCAAATGATGGCCTTCTTTTGGGTTTCTCCACTGTGTAGTGGTTAAATGTCTGGACATTTCAGAGAAACTGAATTGGTTCAAGTGGATTTTGAGGTGATATGGAGAGGGTGGGGATGGGGCAGGCCTGGAGTTCTATAGGAAAGTTTGAGGGAGTTGTACCAATCACAGTTAACATTTCCAAGCATGGCTGCAGATTGTGTACTTCAGTACTGGTTCCCACAGCACAGTCGGACTTGGTGGTTACCCATCCAAGTGTGGCATAACTACAGGCAGAGATCACACAACAGCCATTGTCCACATCTGCACATCTCCCACTGGCAGGGCCTGAAAAAAGTCCTTGGAAGTCTTAACTCCCATTCACTCAGGACAATCCTGCCCCATTTTCCCACCTTCTACGGCCATGACTGGCTGAACCATCGCCAGTGTAACTGATACATTTTTTGCCACTATACCACTTCAACATCCACATAAACCATCACCCTGCAGATGGAGGTAGTAAGCTCCTCTGAATTGTCTGAATGTGGAACATTTAACCGGTGCGGAAACCTGAAAGGCAGCCTTCATTTGATAAACAGCTGCAGTGAAAATGTGAGAACTTAAACACTATTTATCATATGTCTTTACATTTTCTGTTTACTTTGTTCCCAGTAGTTGAAAAACTAATGGCTGTTCATCATATAATGGTACAAGGCTGTTAAAGTTGTTGAATTTTGTGCTGCACAATTGATACTGCAAGCACTCAACATATACTTACTTTCTAGATTTCCTTCATGGCCTGAGACATGGTGCTGAGCCACTCTTGCGAATTGGTGGGCATCTTTAGCAAAAACTGAGAGCGGTTTGACCATTACAGGAGTTTTGGCTTCTGAGAATTCCAAAATGATTTCTTGCAGGAGGTCTGAAAGAAATTCTGTAAGAAATTTGGTAAAGATGAGCAGGAATGTTACAAGTAGTAATAAAGAAAAGCAAACACGCAAGAAGCAAGTTACAAAGAGAATGAAGCTGAATAACAACCTAAATGCTGATCATATATTGCAGTCATCATGTAATGGCAGCAGAACCCCTACTTATGGCCTGAACAGGTTAAACGACAGTTTCTTTGATGTACCGTGTGAAGACCTGGCTAAGAGACTTCTTGGTAAAATTCTAGTTAGACGAATAGATGATGGAACAGTTCTTAAAGGTCGTGTTGTGGAGACGGAGTGTTACCCTGGCGGTGAAGACAAAGCTTCTTGCTCATACAATGGAAGGATCACAGAAACGATTAAAGCTGTATATATGAAGCCAGGAACAGCTTTTGTGTATGTAACGTATGGAATGTATCACTGCATCAACATTTCCAGTCAAGGTTTGTGTAGTTATCAGAATGTATGCATTTTGCTTCATTCAAGCAACATAAAAAATGAGTCCACTCCTTTAAAACTGTGTAAATATCATACTTTGCTCTATGACAGCTATAATAAAAAACATCTCATTCACGATTGTAACTCCGTGCAGCAGAGTTGTCCTTGAGAAGGTAATACCAACTCCACTATTCAAGAAATTCCCCACATTTTATGAAACCCAAAGGTTCATGACCGTGTTTAAAAGAACCCACTACTTGTTCCAATCCAGAGCCAGATTAATCCAGCCCACATCCTATTTCTTAAAGATCGTTTTAATATTATTCTCCCATCTATTCTTGTGCCTTTCAAGACGTCTTTTTTGTTCAGGTTTCACCACCAAAACCCTGTATGTATTTCTCTTCTCCCCCTTGCATGTCACATGCCCCGCCTATCTTATCCTTTTTATCCTGTTTCAAAGGCACTACATTCCTTCAAAACATTGGGATGCAATTACCCAGTGATGCAGCATCCTATCTTGGCAGAATAGAGAATCCTCAGCTACAGTGCTGTAAAAGCCTCAGAACTTACATTAGCATATTTACCCTTCACAATCTTTAGTCTTCAGGAATATGCTAGAACAGAACCTGTTACTTTACCTGTGCACGAGTGTAAGGTGATCCCCCATGTTTAAGATGACGACTTAAGAAAAATTTATCATTTTATATTTCAGTAAATACAGTAGTTATGACCTTACTATACATGCAGTTATAATCACCGTATGGTTTTTTTAAACATGGAACTGAGTAGAGCAGAGTGGGGCCATCAGAGGCCACTGTGCAGCAACTGGTGTCTATTCTATGGCCTGCATTAATGAAGAGCGCACTGCAGATCAGTGCCACTGTGGGCAGGTTCCTGGATTTTGTGTGTGTGGGTTCAGCTTGACACCCTGCACAAAACTTTTTACAACAACCCTGTCATATTTCAGTTTCTTTAGTTGCATCATTATTGTGTGCAGGGTGACCACCTCCTTCATAATGATATTCAACAGTGCCCCTTTTCAGGGCATATAAAGCAGTCTGAGGCCCTTCCCATTGTCACTGTACAGGCTTGCTACACTGACCACTTGGTACCCACCTCAGCTCTGTGTAATGCACACTTTTTTCCTGTATGGCCATTCTTGGACTGCTTGACCTTGAAGATGACGGCTGTACAGTCATTAAACATCAAAATTGCTTGCTCAGTGACACATCCCAGAAGACTTGGAATCATCACAGTCGTAACTGTGAAAAGCCCAAATCTCACAAATTTATACTTTCATTTAACAAATTTCAGGTGCTGGTGCAGCTGTTTTGTTGCGTGCGCTAGAACCTCTGGAGGGGTTCGAATTCATGCAGCTGGAGAGACAGAAACGCAGAAAGACTACTTCAGCAGCTGCCACGAAACGTAAAGAGCTACAAGTCCATGACCTGTGTAGTGGTCCAGCAAAACTGTGCATGAGTTTCAGTATTACTAAGTCATCGTGTAACGAACGAGACCTGGCAGTATGGGATGGAATGTGGATAGAGGAAGATGACTCCAAGGAGGAGGCACTGCACATCGTGACATCACATCGAATTGGAATTGATTCAGTCGGTACTGAATGGGCACTGAAGCCTTTTCGTTTCTATCTGCTGGGAAATTCATCCGTCAGTCGCAGAGATGAAGCCAGAGAAAAGGCATTCAGGGAATAACAAAATAATTTCTTTAGTGAACAAATTGAAGTTTTCAATCCATCTCAGGACTCATGGTGGGATGAGTGAATATTCACATGTTTGTGTTGTAAGTAATTTTAACTAAAGGTGTAATACTTATTTTGTGCAATTTATATCATTATATGACTGTGATGGACTTTGTAACAATGGGCTTACTCCACCCAGTGCTGGAGCAGCCTTGAATGCACCTTCAACCTTTCTGTCTTACTGCCTTTTCCCCTCCCTCCATCCTTGCATTTGCTTCACAGGTTCCTTGGTCTTGGTGCTTGGCATCTGAGTTTGCCAGAACAGTCAGTCTCAAAATGTGAGACACCCATGCAGGCCACTGGACCAGAAGGCAGGCAGTCCCCATGACAAATGGGATTTTGTTGCCTGTTTGGTGGAGTCGCAGGCGTCACATCCACAAGATACAACATACATTTGTGTTGCCTTCTTATTGCATTCAGTTGTCAGGCTCTGTGTCACCGAACTACAGTCCCTGTGGTCACACAATTCACTACAGCCATGCTGTCACAAGAGCCTTCATGTATGAATGCTTGATAGTAGTGCCTTAGTGTCTGTGAATGTCCTGTGGTCACCCATTTTAATACCACGGTTTTGACCTTTTCTAACTTGTGCAGACAAATTGGGATAACGACTATTTGGCTGGCAAGTCTGTTTCCCCCACCTTCCTGCTATTTCGCAGGTCTTTTAACCTTAGCCAAACCCCATCTTTCACGAAGTTAGGGTGATGGCTCTTATTGTTTATGGATAAGATTCTCCTTCTATCATGTATTTTATGCTTCCAAAAAATTGTACTGTATTAAAAATAAACTTTCATGCAGTCTGAGCTTTTTGAGGGTATGTTATGTTTTTGTATTTGAACTGAAATAGGCATTATGCATTGAAAATGTATTCTGATGTATTTGACAGTTTTATCGCTCTCAGTCATGCACATCAGGACTCCACTGACTTGAAACAAACACGGCAAAAGGCTTCAATCCTTGAACTTAATTAGAGTTTAAAAAATGTGCTCTTAATGACTATTTGTAGCCAAATATAAAATGTGATTTTGAATTAAACTGATCAGAGAATAAAATGAGGTGCAAACTGAAAATCATGTTGCTCTCTAACAAATAATGAACAAGCCACATACAGTAAACCCTCGCCAATCCGGTCACAGTTAATCCGGACATCAGATAATGCGGATTGACAGACATGACAAACCACAAAACTCTACAATTAAGAACGAACTTAGATCCGCAAGAGACGGCATGGATTCAGTAATCAATTACTGTATGTGGGCTCTTCAACACATCAAGAATTGCAGGCATATTATGAACACCCAAGAACTGTAAGGGAGATCCTAACTAAAGAACAGCAGCAGAGATCTGTTCAGACAAAACATAGTTTCTTCACACCTGCATTATTACATTAGAAAACAAGTACAACTTCTGAGCCTTCTATCAATGAATAAGTACGTGTTGTGTCTTCAGTTTTTAAATAAAGGCTCTACAGTGATTTTTCAAATATATTTTGATAATTCATAAATTAATACACAGGTATTTAATTTCAAGATCAGCACTGCCTCCATTATTAAATTTTCCATCCATATGTGCTGTAACTTTCTTTTGGCTTTTAGGGCTATGTTTTGCTTTGCCAATCTGGATTATCACTTAATCTGGATGACCTCTCTCCCAATTAATCTGATTATTGAGGTTTTACTGTACTTCAATACACATGTTTACAATCATGATACCGGGTGTTTCCACTCAGTAATACAAATATATTTATCTGTATTTTGCTATTGCCAGACACCAATTTATGTGGCTGTGTTAGTATTGCCACTTAGTAATTGTCAGTCTCCCACACAATGTGCATTGTCACAGTAAAACAGTTCTTTACAGTACAGAACTTATATACTCAGTCTTGTAGAAGATGATGGTGTCACATCTGCACCTTCCCTGTAACACAGGACAAACAGTCTGCATTATAAAAGTCTTGGTGTTCTAATTCTTATTTGGGAAGAACCTGGTTTAAATCCTGGCCACCACCAGCTATGCTTACACACTATGCTACTGTCATTATTCCTCGTGTGTTGGTAACAGTGCATCACATTCTCTATAGAAGGTTGTATTTAATAAGATAGATACTGTATTTACCTGAAAATGAGACGACTCCCTCCACAATCTTCAATTTTACAGAAACGTACACAGAATGTGATGAACAGTGTACGCATGTGTAAGGTGATCACCATTTTGCATATGGTGAATTGGAAGAAAATTGTTAAAGAGTTCGGACTGTAGTCTGGCAGGTGGGGACCAATGTTCTGAAGGAGCACACTTCCAACCACCTTACAGTTTAAAGTGAGTACTCTCGTTTCACCAGCCATTTATTACTGCCCCTGCTGTGTGTTGGGCCACTTTACCCCCATGCCTACTCAACAGGAGGATGGGTGGGCCCGAAGCTAGTCCGGACATTTGGTGCAGTGAAAAATCTCTTGTCCCTCTCAGGAATCAAACTCCAGACTGTCCAGTCCATAGCCCAGTGACTGTACCAACTGAACTACCCTGGTTCCCGTTGGTTGAACCTACAGTAAGGGATCTTACTTTTCTATTAGTTTGACGTCACTGTCAGTTAACATATTTGAATGAATGCAACTATAACTGCTATTTGTGACCTCCAACAAAGTAAGGAAATCATAATAAATATTCAATCTGACGTGAAAACTTGGACTGACATAATCTGGGTTACTGGCATTTCAGAACATACTGCTTCCGTATTTACGAGTTCTGCCCTGAAGATGGAGGCATATGTTGCTCAACAACATTGGTACCCACATGACTATGAACTGGGGCAGACTTAAAAATTTCAATTGGCTACACACATTTTAGTACACTTGCACTCTTCACTGCCCTTAATGACTGTATACTGCGAACGCACATATCATACTCTACAGCTGATGTCTCCCTTTGTAGCTGTAAACTGTTATGGACTGTACTGTGTTTGAAGTAAAGTTGTATGGCTTGAAACAATTCACTGTTTAAAGAACAGGTATCATTTGCTATGTTCCCTCTAATTTTTTCTACAGCTGCACGGACCTGCTACTGCTCTGATAAGAACATTTTTGCATGACCTGACAAATGCGTGGCACTTTAAAAGTTTTTTGTAATATACATAATAAGAATATTCTTAATGAAAATTGAAAAATTCCAGCTGTGCAGCAATAATTCAGTGTGCACGGAAGCATTTTAGTTACTGCATGGCCACGAAGCTTAGAGGAAACACTGATCATTTGAGTGTAACACAAAAAGAATGCAACTAAAAGATCTGAGGGTTTCACAGTCGTGTTAATGAATACTCAAGTCCTCTGGGATGTGATGCCGTGTTGTTGACTGAGTAATCCCTGATATTTCAAAAGGATTTTTGTCCCTTCATCATCAGATTCAAGTAGACTTTTTTGGCTGCTTATCCTGCCGATAAAGACACTATGATTCTGTGAAACATTAGCAACCACTCATCCAACAACATGGTCGCATCACAGAAGACATGTCCAACATTATCAATAAAGAGGCTAGCAAAACACTGCAGTGAGAACCACTTGACCAAATTACTTGCTAGCTGCATTCCCTAACACTGTACACAGCTGCAGTCGGCATGGCATGGTCGCTGCTAGGCTCACCTTGGAAGGGCCAGGCAGCATTATACCACTTAAAAAACACTTGCTCCAGTGGGAGTACATTCATGGCTTTAGTCACTGTGGACAATTTTGACATTGACAGTAAACGCTTGATGGTGTCCATGTAGTGTTTCCCCTCTTCAATCCTACACCAACATCTAGCAAGTAATCTGGCCACTGATGGCCTCACAAACCCAGACAAACATGAAACTATTTAAAGGCCGTAACATCTTCAAAGAACTTCCTGTTATGGAAGTTACAAACCCATCCCCAGACAGAGGAGTGGCATAGGTAGTGTTTCATACTGTGCATGGGAAGGTTTACAAAAATTATATGTAGAAGACATGCATGAAGTAACAGTTCCATAAAGAACAACTACACATGCACTTTGCAACAGAACATTCTAATTCCCTCAATTTGTGTTTCGTGATTTGATCCCTTTCTGTTTACTGTTGCTTTGTGTTTCATAGGAATGCTTACAAAGGCCTGTTTACTGTTGCTTTGCATTTCATAGGAATGCTTACAAAGGCCCATTGACAGTATTTAGGAAAATGGTACGAAGTTGTGTGTGGAATGTGAGCCACATAATTCTATGTGGGTTGAAAAAGTAAACGTGGAGAGTCCTGTCTTGTGGGATGTGATGCTGTGTTGTTATGCATGTAGTTCCTGATGTTTTCAAGGACTGCGGCAGTCCAAGAAGCTTATTCATGGGACTGCTTGACTCTGAAGAGGAACATATCATGATCTTTTGAAATGTGAGGAACTACATGACCAATGACCCAGTGTCATATCCCAAAAGGCTGGAATCTTCAGCAATACCACTGTGAATACCAAATCTCATATCAAAAAGTAATCCTGCCACTTATTGTAAAACAAAAACCAGACTGTCATAATTACTGTTTGTAAAGAACCCTGACACTGTACAAGAAGACAAGAACTGTCTCTCCTTTAGAGAAAAAGAGGTGATTTCAGTAAGTCTGAATGTGCTGAATTTTAATTGGAATATGAAAATGCTGGATCATCACCATTTTCAACACAAAGGGAGAAGCTTAACATACAATATGGCATAAAATACCAGCCAGATACGATTTAGCCTTTCAACCAGTCAGTGCAAGACACTGTGTGACAGCTGGCTTTATAAACAGCAATTTTCAAAACAAAATACAGTAGGAGGTTACAAAACCTTTTCTCGGTAACATTTTGATGATCTGTGTACAGAAGGTGCCTGCAGTGAGATCACCGAGTTATACAAAAAGGATAAATCAGTGTTGTACAATTTGATAAAATGTAATGTGTTCACATATATAAATGTAAAACCACAGAAACTTGAAACTGCATGACAGTGGATGCAGTACAATGTTATGAAGCAGTCTAAAATGTAAAAATGCTGAAAATAAAATGAAAAACAAATTTAGGTACACCATATGCAATGACTTCTAATGACTGTTGCTATGAATAAGAACAGAGGTGAAAGGAAAACCTATGGAGAAACATCAAAGACTTGCATGAAACTCAAACACAGGTAACACACCATCCCACAACAACAGTTCCTGTGCCAGCCCGTTCCAACAAATGTAAATATGGAAGACAGCACAAACTGTCATTCCATATAGCAGACTGTCATTCCATGTAGCAGACATCATCAAACTCGCCTTCAAATTACCTTATGGATAGAACAAATGGCCACAAAAGCTAGATGAAAAATTCAGACACCCTCTGTTCTACAGAAACACTGTACATGCAGTTCTGAAATTGTTGGTCATCAACTATGGTGTTTGCATTATATTCAGGCAGGAATTATCAAAATGAATTGCTGAAGTGACTGTAATGTAGGGTAAAATTAAACCGCAGCAAAATTAGTAAAGCACTGCTAGCAACTCAAAGTTGTTAACACATACACTGAACAACAAGAGGCAGGCAGGCATCAATCAGGTCAGACTGGCCTACCCATCGAGGTGCATCTCCCTGCCCCCACGATCACCATCCTTCAGGTTTGGATACAATTTGGCGATGCTACCACCTCCTGCTGTAGCCTCTCCAGTAAGTCTTCCAGCAAACTCCTGCCTCATTTCCCGGGATCGTTGCTCTGCACTGGTTCGACTGATCCAAATGTCCAAAACTGTTCTTGGTCCAGAATAGATGCTGCTACCAGCAATAGGTCCAGAACGGAGGAGAGAGGACCTGGATGGAACAGAAGGGGGTGTGGTCATGGATATCGGAGGTGGTGACATGGGGGAGTCCGTTGTTGCTCGAATGACGCTCACCCGCGGTACGTAGTCACTCGATGTCTCGCTGAATTTACCAAACCTTTAACAAGACAAAGGGAAATCAAGGAAGTTCTAAAATATGTCGTTTATATACAGAAACAAGAGTAGAGCCTCAAAAGTTCATGTTGGGATTCTGACCTCACATATTCATCACTTTAATACCGTTATTCTCACAGACCGGGATCAGACCATGTGGCTGGCTAGTCAGCTTCCCCCATTCTCCTGTTACTGTGCAGATCACTCTCAGCTCAGTCACACTCTGTCTTACACTAAGTGAGGGTGGTTGCTTTCATGTTCCATAACATCCATGTAAAAGTAATGTTTATTATCATCATCATCATTATTAAAATAAACTTTCATTATATCTATGCCTTTGAGGTAATTTTAGACTTTTATTACTGGTATTTCGTAAGTTCTTGGAACTAAACAGGCATGTTTTTAAGACTGTTGCGTACCATGGTTTCCAGTTATAACTGTTTATTCCCTTTTCATGCAACTGCCACAACAGTATGTTGCACTGCATCTGTTGGTTACATTAGATAATTCTGGTCAATATAGCCTTTGTGATGTGACACCGTGCAGTTGGCAGGTAATTTAGCGTTTCAGAGGCATCTACTGCTTTCACTTTGAAAAGTGGACATCCCTCAAGACAGAGGCAGCCGGGTACTAAGAAAATTTGGTATGCATCTGCTGAATAACATAGCGTCACAGCCCACCTCGATCTCATGACTGCATTACAAACCAATTTCACAGCACAATATCCCCATCTACTGAATCACACAGCGTCACAGCCCACCTCAATCTGATGACTGCATTACAAATCAATTTCACAGCACGATATCCCCATCTGAAACTGCTTCTTACTAATCACAGAGTTGTGAGCTTACATAAAGTGATGTGGACTGCCATGGTGTAATGATCAGAGGTGAGGCTGTCCCTGTTCATGCCATAACGACATAAAGAGGGAGTACAGGTATAGCTTCAATCATTCTTGACCTTAGCACTACATGGAGGTACATGGTCAGCTTCATGCCCTGGCCACTTTACCCCTTGGGAAGGAAGCCCAGGTATGCCCTGTACAGAGTTTGAGTGGGCACCAGAGGCAGTCTTGATGCATTGGAGGCAAGGAAACCTCTTATTCCTGCCAGACATTGAATCCTGGACTACTCAGCCCACGGCCTGATCACTGCACTGACTGCACTATCCCAGCTCCCAGGAACATGCGTGGTGCAGGGAAAGAGGGAAAAGCATTCAAATATATCATTAATCCCCAGTGACGCAAATTCAGATCAGTTGAAGCGGGATGCATTATAATAATAAGAACCAACCTCCCGGTTCAGCTACATAAGGTTAATATACAATGACACAATGAAATGTCTACAGCCAAAACCAGATGGAATATAAAGCATATGACAGAGGTACAGCCTTACTGGTCCAACTCTCGCAACGCCTGGTCCAGTTCCACTTTATCATCCTTCTTCTCATCATCAGTCTTGTTCCGACACTCCAGCAGACAATTCAGTACTCGATTGTGCTGATCCGTGCGGCAGTTAGCACGCAGGAACGTTTCCAGCTCAGTCCACATTATGCGGTACTGCTCCTCCCTAGCACATAAAGACCCAAACTGTGGATCATTTGATACACCATATATTAGGTGGTCACTTTTGTATCTATCAACCATACCAAAGCTATATGACTATAAACAAATCCTGATAGCCAATGACAGAAGCTAGGCATGTGGGTAAAAAGAAAGCTGGTTGCTTTTATTGTCACATCATGTAAATCCACATAATTACACCTATTCTGCTTGTAAAGGATTTCAGAAAAATTTTATTACAAATTTACAAAGGACATTCGATATGTAATATTCCATGGGTCTTAGATATTAAATGAAAAGTCATTATGTTGTTAAATACAGCTCATTTATTGCACTGAATAACTGTATTCTTAGAAATTATCCCTGACCACACTGATGCATTTTTCATACCTTGGTACAAGTTTGAAAATTCTGTCATGGAACATACAGGGCTCTTGCATTCACAGCCATTCGCAAACAGCCATGTCCACTTCCTCATGTCTGTGGAATATACCACACTAGGACAAATGCATCATTGTGCTTGGGGATTACGTTAAAAAATAATGACACTTCAGTGCAATAAATGAGCTGCACGTAACACCGTACTGACCACTCATTTGACTGTTATGACCTAGTGAACCTCACTTATTGAATATCCCTCATAGAAACAAAGAAGACGCACCGTTTGGGTCCCTTGCCTCTTTGACCCATATTTGGCATCTGCAGGGACTCATGTTTCGTTTCCAAGCTAATAAGATTGTATATGACCTGCTTACACTGGACCACCTCTTCATCGGTCATTTCCTCTTTCACTAGAAGTGCTGGCAGAGGCTCAATGTACTGTGTAAACGAGAAAGAAACACTTTCTTTACTGTTTTAGTTAAAAATGCTGTCAACTGGTAAGATTATATAACATCAGTGACAGAAACATGACACAGCATTGATGGAATGACACTAATAGGGTAAAACCTTCACCATTGCCACACTGTCCACCAAAAATCTGACAGTATCCTCCACTCAATAAGAAAGTGATCACTTCACTTTAGGCATTTCTCAAAAAGGGATAATTCAACATCATTAGTACCATACAGAAAAAATATGATTATACTGTATATGTGTGTGTGTGTGTGTGTGTGTGTGTG